>CM039308.1:146221075-146534390 GCA_022316695.1 Camellia oleifera | reverse complement strand
GAGTAACTGTTGAAACTACATCACTTTGCAGCTCTTTGCTGATCTAGTACTACGCAGATTTTATGAAAACCAATACTAACTCCCACGTGTACGATCACGATCGAAGGTTTGAATTGTCTTCCCGTATTACCCTCAACCTACCACGTGTTGAACTGTGATTGGCTTTATACAAAATATGTAACCAACACATTCAAGCTATAAAAATAAATAAATAAATAAATAATAGCTCATATCTATTAGGTTAAGTGGATAAATTTGAAATTTTAATAATTTTTAAAATTGGATTTGAAATGATTAGATTAGACTTGAAGTCAAACTAAGCTAAATTTAGAATGACACATATTCTCTTATTATATAATATAAATCCAGCTCTTGCTTTGTCCACTCCTAATTGATCTCCCATAAATTATATACATAAATTTATTCTCTCTCTTGCTGTGTAATTTTTAATTTTTTAAGGTAAAGAAAATGCAATCTATGTTGTTTTTCGGCAATAAGTCTTTTTTAGTTGGCTTTTCAATTTTTTTTTTTTTTTTTGGTTATTTCACTAAAAAGTTCATTTATGTTGGTTTTTTTTAACTTTTATAAGAGAAAAAGTGAAATGATTATGATTTGGATGTGACATTTTATCTTATTGATTTTTTAGTCTATTTTGTCTTAGTGACTAATTTAGCCCCCACTTTTTTTGCCAAACAAAGTCATAGTGAAGAACTCTTTTAGCTTGACTTTTTAGCTAATTTAGTCTGACTAAATTAACTCCGTTTGAGAAGAACTTTTTAAACTTTTTGACTTTTTTCTGAGAGAAAATGTGAAATGATTTGTTTTGAGAATATGGTTAAAAGCAACTTTTTGGCTTTTTTTAGTTGTATCTCCTCCCTGCTTTTTGGCATATTTTTTTTAAAAAAAAAAAAAAAAGTTAAAAAAGGACAAATTATATTAAACCTACTCAAACTATTGACCATTTACACTTTATCGCTCTAATGTTTAAACTCAACAATTACCTGCCAAACTATTTGAATTTGAACATTAAATCCTTCTATTAGTCATCTGTTAGATATTTGGATAAAAAATTATCAAGTGTTATGCACATAATGATTATATTAAATTTTATAACCAAATTATCTCATTTTATCTTTTGTAAGAATTTAATATAATTATCATATGCACAGTTGTAGACACCCCATTTTTGACCGTCCTCAAGACTTGGACGTCACCGTTTGAACACTCGGTGATTATTTATGTTTGTGTTCGTTTGGAGTTCCTAGAGGTCTCGGCTGCGCGCCCTGCCTCAGGATCTCTGAACTCGACCGTTTTGTGTCTGGTTTTGCACCAAACACTTGTTTTTTTCCTTGGAAGGGCAGAGAATAGCTTATTAGCCATCCCCACACCCCACCGGCCCTCTCCTATTATCACCGGCCGCACATGTGTACCACCGGCAGTGTTTTCTTAAAAACAATGGCCGGTCGGCACCTTGTTTAGCCGACCGGCACTTTATTGTGCCGGCGACCCATTTTGGTGGCCGGCGTGCACCCTTTGCACCCCTGAGGCCTGGTGCATGCCAGCTGTGCCAGCTGGAATGTACCATCACATTTCCCCGTGCATAAGTGTGACCACTTTGCACCTTTGAACCCTCTAAGCTTCTAGAAGCTTGAACCTTTGGCCAAGCTTCTTGGTGAAGCTTGGCTAGCTGTCTTAGCTTCTCCAAGAAGCCTAGACTCTTTTGCCCCCCTTGAACCTTTCTCTTTGCTTAGCCATTAAGTTATTTGGCTTTGTCTTGGCCTATATAAGCACCCCTCCTCTCCCATTGAAAGGGATTAGCCATTTTTGAGCAAAAACCAGAGCTTCTGTATCTATATATCTGTGTTATACTCTCTCTCTCTATATCTCTCTCTCTCATCCTTGTGTGTGTGTTTTAAGCCTAAATAGTGTGTTTTTACCTCACTTTTGCACTAATACACACACCATTACACCTTAGTTCGAGATTGAGGGACTTGGAGGGTTGTTTGTTGAGATTTGGGACTGGTTTTGATCAATAGAAGAGGGCTGTACCACCTGTTCTTCAAGTGTTCTTCAAAGGTGAGCACTTTACTTTAGATTCTCCATTTTTGCAACAAGTTTTTACCTATCTTGCTTTGTGTTTTGAGCTTTGTGCATAACTGAAAAAAGTCTTATATTTTCTTTCTTTTGAACTTTCATTAAGGTCACTTTGGGGTTTGAGTGCAAACTCACCCTCTTAGGCCTTATTTTGGCCTCTTTGGTGCCTTTGCTTTTGAGCTTTGTTTGCTTTGTTGTTTTGGTCTCCTCACCACTGAAAACCAGTGGGTTTTTAGTGGTAAGGAAGGTGGTTTGAAGTCTTGAATAGGGGAGGGACACCCCTCTCCCCTTTGTCCCTCTTTTGCCTTTGTCTTTGGCTTAAAAGGGAACATGCATGCTTGCTTGTTTTTGGCGCCATTTCAGAACTTTTTTGGGTGTTTTGGATCACCTTTTATCTCTTTCTAATGGTGTTTTGTTGGCCTCTTGCATGCTTAACATACTTGCTTAGCATTCCTCTATTTGGCATAGAAATGCATCTTGTGTTTAGGCCATGATTCTTGCATGTATTAGCTTAACTCCATGAAGATATTAGCCTCATTTTGTCATGTTTAAGGGCTGTGAGCCACTGATTTTGCCATGTTTGGCATGCTTGATGTGGTTGTTGTGCATTTTGGGCTTGCAAGCCTTGAGTATTTTGGCGTCTAGCATGCTCACCTTAGTCCATCCTCATGATTTGGCATCATTTAGGATCATATTTCAGTCCATAAATCATGTTTGTATGTTTGCATTTGTGACCTATTTCATGCTTTGAGGATGTGTCCTTTTATGCCTAGGAATAGGCCTTATGCATGCTTGCTTGTTTAAGGTATTTTAGGACTACCATGTCAAAGGGTTTGGGTGTATTTTTGCATGATAGAGCTCTGTTTTTGCTTGCCTAATATATGCCATGAGTGGTCATTTTAGTAGGTAGTGGAATGCTCCACTTTGTGCCTTAGCCTTAGGCCTTTATGGTTGCATGTTGACTTGGGCATTTGCCCATCTTTTGGGGCACTTTTGGCCACTGTTTTGGGGTGGATTAAGGTCTGCCCCATCATGGTTTAAGTCCATCATTGCACATTTGTCTAATGCTTGTTGCATGTTTGATTAATATGGCCTTGCTACGTGTTAACCCTATTACCTAAATTGTCCATGTTTACATTGCATTTGCACCTTGCATGTTGCATTACATTTGGCATGCCATTGCATTTTAGCATCATGTTGCATTATTGAGCCATGTTTACATAACATGCATTGCATTACTTGGTTTAGGGTGTCAAACCAAATGTAAGGGTTGAGAGGAGTTCATACCACAAGTGATGCAACTTGTCTCAATTCTTGGTCACTAAGGCCCTTGATCTTGACATGATAGGGACTTAGTTGTCATTTGTGTGTTGCATGCATATTGACATTGAAATGCAATCTTGGTTCCTTAGGCTATCATGCACCAAGATGCATAATTGATGGCCTAAGAACCAAAGGTCATGCTTCCTTGAGTCCCACACATGATAGGAAACACGGCTATGCTTACATATGCCTAAAATTCCATGCCATGCACTGTCTGTCCTTGTTGTTGTCAAAAACTGTCTTCTGCAGGAATTTTCTGCCGACCGGCAGTATATAGTGCCGACCGGCCATTTATGTGTGGCCGATGAACTCATGAGTAGCCGATGGGCATTCTACATGGCCGGTGGCCATTTCATCCAGCCGATGATGATCCTCAGTGTTCAGGGGACATTTCCTGAGACTTTGGAAGTTTTCCAGAGAAGCAGGATAGTAAAAAAACAGAGGCAACAGTGGCATGGTACGGGTTTCCCCGGGCGAGTCGGATCCGAGCATGCATCATTTGCGCATCCTGAGGCGGGGGCTGTGGCCTCCTTTCTTTTTGCATTTATTTACTAAGTAATTAGAAATTTTGTAATAATTTATTTATTCATTATTCGGACTGTATATTCTTTTGGTCCCTCCGAGTGAGGGCGTATTTGTAATAAGCGTGTGTGAGTGGTGTGCATGTCTTCCAACCCCCACTTCTTTCTTCCCTTTTATTTATCCGCTTACGATGGTAGATTAGGGCACGTTTATTTTAGCATACCTTATGTAATGCATGCGTGCATCCATACATTTGTCTTGCATGCACCGGGCTCGGTACATCATACAAACCGCATTGTATTTTCAAATCTAACTTGAATACGTGCACCGAATGATTGCATTTCACATGCCATTTTAGGGTTAGCCGAGCCTATCCTAAACTGCACCTCTGTATGTGTTGCATTAGCCACTTAACATGAACTAGGGCATGCATTTTTGCTAACCAGTTTATTGTTTTGGCACGGAGTACAATGTAAGTATCTATGCTTTAGCATATTGCATGCGTGTGAATGTTAACATGACAGTAGGCTTACCGTGTGGCTAAATGCTTATATGAGATAAACTGTTTGAATGCCGGTGGGTGGAGGTTGGATTGCTTGAGTTGGAAAAACTCGTTGAAATCCGTGTTTTAGCCTACTTGCGAGTAGCAAATTCCAAAGCACTTTCAAAACCAAACGGATATGCAATGCTTATTTCCAAATTAGGCAACCTAGTCTATACTTGTTTGCTGTGCGCATAACATAGTAATTCTAGGCTAATAACCGGAATAAGAACACATAACGTTTTCAAAATCGGATATCATGGTTAGTAGAGGCCGGCCTTCGGACCGGGCGAAAAGGGGTGCTCATAGCTGACCTTCCCCGATCGTATCCAAGCTCCCGAGCCAAGACAACTTTGGTGATGACGGACACGTGGCCTTCGGCACCGAGTCAGGGTTTCCTAAATTTCCCATTTTAAAAATATTTAGGTGGCGACTCTGTATCTGGCAAAGCAGTCCATGTCTGACACTTCTTTTCAAAAATCTGTTTTCTCAAACGATTTGCCAGAGTTGGACTCTTTGGTTCATATTACGAACCGCAACAAACAAAAAATGGGAGTCCGAACTGTACCCGTGAGTTCCCTCGCGGAGCTGTTACAACAGCACTTGACAATTTTTCATTCAAATATCTAACAAATGACTATCAGAAGAACTTAATGTTCAATATTAGGGTGTAAACATTATCCACCACACCAGTTTCTTGAATCAGGATCTTCTTTTACGCTCTCTCCGTGCTTTCTTACTTGTTGGGCCATTAGGCTCATTTTTTGGCCTAATTTCGATAATCCGAACCATTCACATTTTAAAATTTGTTGAGTATATCATATCTATAAAAAAATCAAGTTAATCGGATATCAGAAAACATATGTTTGTAAAATTCACATTTTAATGTGGTTTGTGTTTCATCTCTTGCCACGTGGGATGCTCAGAAGCACAACCTTGGATGTTCTTCTAGAAAGCGGGGTCACTGCAGTGGCGCCCAGTGTTGTGTTTTTTTTTCCTTTTTTTTTTATTATATTTTTTTAATGTTGTTTGGAATGATAAATTACACTCTTTTTTTTTCTTTTTTTAATTTTGGAGTTTAGGATTTAGGTTTAATTTTTAAAATTTATTTTTATTTTTTATTTTAGAGTTTAAGATTTAAAGTTTAGAATTTAGAGTTTAATTCTTAAAATTTATATTTTTTTTATTTTAGAGTTTAGGATTTAGGATTTAGAATTTAATTCTTAAAATTTATTATTATTATTTTTTATTTTAGGGTTTAGAGTTTAGGGTTTAATTCTTAAAATTTATTTATTTTTTATTTTAGGGTTTAGAGTTTACGGTTTAATTCTTAAAATTTTTTTATTTTATTTTAGAGTTAGGGTTTAGGGTTTAATTCTTAAAATTTATTTTTTTTATTTTAAGATTTAGGGTTTATGATTAAATTTTTAAATTTTGTTTTTTTATTTTAAAATTTAGGACTTAGGACATAGTGTATTTTATCACGTTAAAAAAAATAACGAGAACATGATAAAGAAAAAAAAGAAAAAAAAGGCTAAAACTGAGCCGTTTTCGGCACAATAGTTGTGTCCGTTGTTCTAAAAATTGTGCATTTGAAAAACGGCGTGTATCCCATGATTTGGATTGGATGTCAACACCGTGTTCATCATGAATTTTATTTAATGATTTAAATTATTTATTTTGTCAGGTTATTCATATGTATTATCAAAAAAAAAATATTTAGTAACTTGAATTTATGTGACTCAAATAGCTTAAATGTCTTAAAATGAGGTGATTTTGAGACATTTGAGCCATGAAAATTCGGACTACCAAGCATTGTTGATATCATTATCACAAAAAATTAGGGTTGGTTTGGGATGTTCTAAAAAAATGCACTTTTTGACTTATTGGCTTATATGAGTTGAGTTTGATTTTGGTTTGATGTGATGTGTTAGAGAGGTGATGTGATTTAAATAAGATGATGTGACTTAAATAGGATAGTGACTTTTTAACTTTTTGTATTGTTTAGTATACCCCAAACCAAGCCTAAATCAATCTGATATCCGTAATTTATTTAATTTATCGCATTTATTAGTAACAAAATGGATGTAATACAATCTTAATTAGGTAGGGTGTTTCATTAATTTACCATACTTATTGTCTTTTATTTTATTTTTATAATCATTTCGAAGACCAAATACATGTCAATTAAATGCTTTAGAGACTTAATAGATGTGGAACTTACGTCTAGGTCTTAATAGGTGGATTTATTGTCTAATAGGTCTTGTGAGAATTAATGGCGTCTTTCATCAAACACTATTAACAAATATCACTAATTATTAATTTTCAGCAACAATTTAAAAATTTTATCACAAAAAATATCACTAATTATGAGTTTTAACGACAATTTAAAAAAATTGTTACAAAAAAATACTACTAATTTTAAACTTTCAGCTATAGTTTAAAAAATTTGTCACAGAAAAAAGTGACTAATTATAAGTTTTAGATACATTTTACAAAAATTGTGACAAAAAAATTATTAATTGATAATTTTTTATGACTATTTTTGACAAAAAAATTATAGTGATACACGCAAAGAATTATCAAAAAATATATATATATATATATTTTTGACGACGATTTTATGAAATAAAAAAAATTGTTTAGGCCAGCCCAAAGCCCGAGCCCATGGGCATGGCCCGAGGCCCGGCCCACTGACCCGCCCAAAGCCCGAATATCCTTAGACCTCGGCTAGGGCCTAAGCTTAGTTTTCTGACTCGTGGGCCGGCCTGGGCCAACCTGATTTTTTGACAAGAGCCCCTAAGGCCCGACATGAGCCCAATCCGAGCTCAAATGGGCTGGGCCGAACCAGGCCAAAATTACATCCCTACACCTATGATTAATAGCCCTTTATTAGTCATGCAGCAGACTCCCACAACCCATACATTTGTCACAGAAAGAGAGGAGAGAGTGAAGGAGAAAAAAAACACAAAAAAAAACATAATGAATGGGGTCATGGGGTCACAAGTTTAGTAGTCTCAACCATTTTTGTTATGATTAATAGCCTTCTTGGTTATCTTACATCAATAGTTCTCACAAAAGTAGACACAAATTAATCACAGAAAAATAAAAATATTTTGCAAAAACCAATGGAATATTCACAAGAAAAGAAATTATTGTTGGTTTTAGTTTTTTGGATTAAATTTTTTAAGAATTAAATTTTTTATTTTTCATATTTTTTTTTTATTTTAGTGAATATTTTTAAAATTTTAATTCTTTTTACTTAAAATATTTGTGAAAAAATATTTTTAAAAATTAATAAATATACAAAAATATGAAAAATATACTGAGTCTTTTTTTTTTTTTTTTGTATTTTTGGTATTTAGTGAATCTATTAAATATTTTTTTTTACAGAAATTATATTTTTTAGGTATATTTGTGTTAAGTGTGTCTAAAAATTTAAAAATTACTTAAAATATTAAAAAAATTTAGTAAAAACACAAATACGAAAAATAAGAAATTAGAATTTTCTGAAAAATGTTTTCAAAAAGCTAAAACCACACATGTTGAAATATCTATTTTTTATTTCTTTTAATCAAAAAACTTTCTATTTAAAAAAATAGAAAATACATTCTAAAGAAAAAAAGAAACAACCAGAGTTAGCTCTCGGCCTGACGAGACCTAAGGTGAAATTTCAATTGCAACAGGGGATCTTCTATATTTAAATTTTAATTAATTTTTTTATTTAAAATTTATTTTTCTATTATAAAATTTGTTAAATTTATTTATAACCTTTACTATTGGAGTTTTAGTCACGGATTAAAGGATTGTTTGGAATGATATAAATATGTGTATTTTTTATCTTTTTATGAAAAGATGTACAGAAAAGTAGAGAGGTGATGTGATGAAAAAAAAAAAAAAATATGTATTATTATTATTATTAATTTTTTGCTTAGCTTTTGTATAATGAGAATTTTTTCTAAACCTTTAGATTCATGACGTGGGGTTAGCTATCATTATTCGATTAATTTGATTTTTTATAAATATAATATATTCAATAAATTTTAAAATGTAAATAGTTTGGAGTATCGAAATTAAGCTCAAAAGTAGACCCAATAATCCAATAAATAAAAAAATAGAAAGAGATTAAGGAGAGGATCCTGATTCCCATTCTCCATTGGCTATTGATTGAAACACACTTATGTGGCAAAATTCCATTGGCCATTGGTGGAGCCACTCCGTCTATTGGTTATCCACCACGAATCCGAATCGTCAGTCGCCTAATCTTGTCGCCCTTTCCTGCCGCCTCCAAAACGACGACGTTTTGGGGGTGAATTTTCCAAAAAAAAAAACGCAGAGCAGAGGGAGGAAGGAGAGGAAGAGGGAAGCAGGAGGGAGAAGGGAAGAGGGAGGAGGAGGAGGAGGAGGAGGAAGAGGAAGAGGAGGAGGAGGAAGGGAAGGGCTGGACTGAAGGGGGCCATAAATACAGGGGGAGGAGGAGGAGGAGGAGGAGGCAGAGGCGGGGCCGGAAGCGGAGGCGACGGCGACGGCGGTCGCAGGTACTGCGACGAGGTGGAGCTGCGACGGTCGAGGGACGGCGGGCGACGATCGACGGCCGGCGGTGAGGGATGAGCTGCGACGGCGAGCTCGCAGCTTCCTCCTCCTCCTCCTCCCTCTTCCTCTCCTTCCTCCCTCTGCTCTGCGTTTTTTTTTTTTTGAAAATTCGCCCCCAAAACGACGTCGTTTTGGAGGCGACAGAAAAGAACGACAGGGTAAGACAACAGACGATCCGGATACTATCCACCACGCCAGTTTCTTGAAGGATCCTGATTCTTCTTGTGCCAATGTCGACAACCTAGATATTCTTAGTAGAACTTTGACAATTGAGACCCTTGAGTTTAGTACATCTAAAATTGCTGATGCAATATCTTTATTCATTTAAAATGTAGTTTGTGTTTCTTCACTTGCCACGTGGGATGCTCTGATGCATAACCTAAGATGCTTTTCTAATTTATGATTTGAAATTTATTTATTTAGTAATTTTTTGATTTTTTATATAAAGATTATAAAAAAAATGGAAAAGTGGTTTAAAAATTTATAATAAATAAATACACTTATTTAGTAAATTGCCAAACAACCCTTAAAATTGTGCATTTGAAAAGCGACATGTATCCCATGATTTGGATTGGATGTCATTGTTCATCATGAATTTTATTTGATAATTTAAATTATTTATTTTGTCACACTATTCATATATATCATTAGAAAAATATTTGATAATTCGAATTTGTGTGGCTTAAACAGCTTAAACGTATCAAAATGACGTCGTTTTACTCTTAAAACGACGTCGTTTTGAGACATTCGAGTCATTTGAGTCATTTAAGCTATAAAAATTCGAGCTATCAAGCATTACTGATATCATTGTCACAAAAAATTAAATTAATTTGATATTCGTAACCTATTCAATTTATTGCGTTTATTAGTAACAAAACGAATGTAATACAATCTTAATTAGGTAAGGTCTTTCATTAATTTACCATACTTATTGGCTTTTATTTTATTTTTATAATCATTTCGAAGACTAAATTGGTTTCAATTAAATACTTTGGAGACTTAATAGATATGTGACTTACGTGTATGTCTTAATAGGTATATTTATTATCTAATAGGTCATGTGAGAATTAATGACGTTCTTCATCAAACATTATTAACAAACGTCACTAATTATTAATTTTTAGTGATAGTTTAAAAAATTTGTTATAAAAAGTGTTACTAATTTGAATTTCACCTTCAGTCTAAAACTCATAATTAGTAACATTTTTTTATGACAAATTTAAAATTTCACCTTGTGTTCTTGTGTTCTTTTTTTTTTTTTTTTTTTTGGATTTTTCAGCTCATTAGAGCTGATTTAGTGGTGCAAAATTAGTTGTACCAATCATTGCTGTTACGATTAGAGAAATGTCTTAGACCTCTAATCCAAGAGCACTAACAACTTTAATTTTGGAATGGGTCTCACATTATGGGATGTTTTGCTCGTGTTCTTTTTTTTTTTTTTTTTTTTGATTTTTCAGCTCATTAGAGCTGGTTTAGTGGTGCAAAATTAGTGGTACCAATTACTGTTGTTATGATTAGAGAAATGTCTCAGATTTCTAATCCAAGAAAACTAATAGCTCTAATGTTAGTATCGGTCTCACATAATAGGATGTTTTGTTCTTGTGTTTTTATTTTATTTTATTTTATTTTTTTAGCTCATTAAAGCTAGTTTAGTGGTTCAAAATTATTGGTACTAATCACTGCTGTTATGATTAATAACTTTTTTTATTAGAAAAAAGATCAGAAGCTCTAAATTAAGAATTTTAATATTTCTAATTGATGTATAGATCCTATGTGATGTGATATTTTAATTTTAATTAATTTTAATTAATTTTTTAATTTTTTATTTCATTAATACTTTTTTAAAGCTCTCCAATTAAAGATAGGTATCATTTTTGTTTTGATCATCTTTCACTAGAGGTCCTGCTCTGGTCATCTTTTAAGTACACCTATGATTAATAGCCTTTTATGATTAGTAGCCTTTTTGGTTGTCTTGCATACTTCTCACCAAAGTAGACACAAACTAATCATGGAAGAATAACGACACTTTGCAAAAACCAATGAAATTTTCTAAAAAAAAATATGTGTGATTTAAGTTTTCATAATTAAGTTTTTTAAAAATTAAATTTTTTATTTTTAGTGAATATTTTTAAAATTTAATTATTTTTTTACTTTTTTATATGTATCTTAAATATATTTAAAAAATAAAATATTTGTAAAAAATATTTTAAAAAATTAATAAATACAAAAAATATTGAATTTTTATTTTTATTTTTTTTTGATATTTAGCGAAGTTTTAAAAAAAAATTCACAAAAAATATACTTTTTAAGTATATTTATGTTAGGTGTGTATCTAACAATTAAAAAAATTACTTAAAATATTACAAAATCAGTAAAAACAAAAAAATACGAAAAATTAAAAATTAAAATTTTTTGAAAAATATTTTCAAAAAACTAAAACCAAATAAGTTAAAATATGTATTTTTTATTTCGTTTAATCAAAATAGTTTCTATTTAAAAAAATAGAAAATACATTCTAAAGAAAAAAAGAAACAACCAGAGTTAGCTCTAGGCCTGCACAACCCTTAACGGGACCGAAGGTGAAATTCCAAATTGCAACAGGGGATCTTCTATATTTAAATATTAATTAATTTTTTGTTAGTTTTATTTAAAATTTATTTTACTATTATAGTAAATAAAATTTGTTAGATTTATTTACAACCTTTACTATTGGAGTTTTAGTCAAGGATTTATTATTATTATTAATTTTTTGCTCGCTTTTGTATGATGAGAATTGTTTTTTCTAAACCTTTTTTTTTTTTTTTTTTTATACGAATAAGGTTGTTAATGAATGATGCCGACAAAAAAAGTTGATATTAAAAGAGAAAATTATTAAAAAGTTCAAAAGGTAAATAGGGTATAAGACATTAGGTCTAGTTAAGGATGGGCAAATATCGGGCCGAGTCAACACTACATAATAAAAGATTTTGTGTTTGTTCAAATCCGGTCCGGCCCTAATATCGGGCCTCTATATCTACCTAAGCCCGGTCTAAAAAATAATTACAAATCTTAAGTCCACCAACCAGACTATATGTTAAAAAATATTTAAAATACTTCATAATTAAATTTAATAATACATTATATTTCTTTTTAGTAAATATATTAGTATCATTATAAATTGAAAGAATTTGTGCAAAATTGAAGAATTTTTTTAAATAAATTTAATCACACATCATCATAAATATGAGTTTTAATAAAATTAATAAAGATAGAGTCTAGATACCAATATATATATTATTTAATGTTTTATAAATAAATAAATAATTAGTGGGTCAAACCGGGCCAGACTTAGTTGAAAGTATAAATTCAAACCCAACCCATTAATATTTTAGGTTGAAAATATTGGCCAAACCCAATCCTATGGGCTAAAACAACCTTCCCAAGTCCTAGAAAAATTGGGTTGAGCCGGGTGGGTTGGGTAGACCAACGGCCCGATGTCCACCCCTAGGTCTAGTAGATATTTTTTGTTGGTAAGAGGTTCAATATTTGTGAAATAGTTTGGTAAGAACTCCTTTTGTTGGTTTTGGAGGATATTTTGTTTCAATTTTACCCCATAATTTATCTATTGATTTTTTTTTATCTGTTGACTTTTCGTTGACTATCTATTCAAATTTTTTCCTATCTATTCAAATTTATATCTCTCTGTTCAATTTTTTCCATTATCTATTTAATTTTTTTACCCTATCTGTTCAATATTATTAATCTTTTCAGTTCAAATTTTGTTCTTATTTGTCAAGTCAACTCTATCTATTGTCAAAATATTTTTTTATCTTTTAATTTTGTATCTATCTGGTAAACCTATTCTATTTTTTTTTTTTTTTGGGTCAAAAAGTGAATCTGTTTGTTCTCATCTATTTAATTTTTTATTTTTTTCCCTATTTGTTGAAATTATCTATCCAATTTTGTTATCTGTTCAAATTTTTTTTTTCATCTATTGAAACAAGAGGTGATGATCTATTGAAATGGGTAATAAGAGCTAGAGAAGAGAGTTATTTGTTCAAATTCTTTTGTCTCCTTATCTCTTTGTATCTATTTGTTGTAATGAACAACAGCAATAAAAAAAAAAAAAAAAAAACAATGATAATAACATTATTTGTAACCCTAATTTTCAGGCCGTTAATAAATTAAATCAATTTCAAATTTATAATTGCAGATAACTCATAATCCCAAATATTCAAATCGTCTCCATAAATAATTTACACAAATATCTCCAAAATATAATTTATATAAAACTCAAAAAAAAAAATATATATATATATAGTGATATGCCCAAAAATCTTTAACTCAATAACTAATTCTTTAAATACTTTAACTCCAATCGTTACTAAATTTGCTCCACACTTGAAAAATAAATTAAGTATACAACACAACAAGAATAACAAGGCTTTGACAGAGAATAAATCAATAGGGATTCAACAGTTTACGACATGGCACAAATGATTCGATATTACTAAGGAATTTACCAAATTGCATAAAGAGATCAACTTAACATATGATGACTTACCCATGACCAAATATGTGGTCCTACTCAGTACATGACCAGTGACTGGCCTCATCTACCTCACCCAAGCACAACTGCTTATCTGGGCATAGTAGTGCAAGCTATTGGCACAGTTAACTTGATCTATGTATGGAGCATTTCCATGCCATTTAGTCAGACAAATCAACATTTCTAACACTGAGTAACTTCGCAAATTTATCAAATGACCAGAGTAATCAAGCATATCAACACAAAATGATTTCACAGAATTTATCAAACGATCAGTATAAACAAATGGAGTACAAATTGAAAGTAATTAAAATCAAATTCGTTGCAAAGAGATTTATAAGAAGCATATTGTATGCCACCCGAATTACCTCAAAACAGTCTCCTCCGTCACCAACACTTGAATCTAGATATTTCTCCATGGATCTCCAAAAATGATAAATCATAATTCTAAGGCAAAAGGTATGTAAGCTTTAACAAAATCTACAACTCTTCTTCTAAATAAAACTGTTAACTCTCACTCTAAATACTCTCAATCCAAACTCAATATTTCTATAATTTAAGAGAGAACAATATGTGTGTGTGTGTGTGTGTGTGTGTGTGTGTGTGTGTGATACGAATGGACCAAGAAGAAGAAGAATAAAAAGAAGTTGAGAGGATGAGTTCAAATTTATGGGCAAAATAAAGAGTAGCCTTTTGAAGGGAAAGAAAGATAATTTACTTAGAGGCAAAGAAAGGTTGCTTGGAGGGAACAAAAAAGAACATTTGCTTAGAGGGAAAGAAAATAAACATGGCATGACACCCATGTGAATTTTGTTTGGAGCACAAGCAAAATAAATTAGAGTAGAAAACCTAAGAGATGAATAAAATGAAGAGGTAAAGATGAAAAGAGATAAAAACAAGTTAAGTTTTTATCTAAAAATCTCACCACCAAACTACTATAATAAATCACCAATTTCTCTTATTAAAATATTAAAATTTCAAAAATACAAGATTTCACATTATTCGACAACAACAATAACAAGTCAAATCCAAAAAAGAAAAAGAAAAGAAAAATTAAACAGATAACAAAGATTTGTTCAAATTCAACATGGATTAGTTTAAATTCAGATCTAGGTAGATCCAAATTTGTGTATTTAATAGAGGTGCACACGGATCAAATTGGTCTGGTTTTAGAGTAATCCAAGAAGTGAACCGTTTTTTACAGTTCTAAAAAATTTAAAATCGTAATCGAACCGTTAACCTGTGGAACCGAACCAGAACCGGAACTGAACCATAGAAATCGGTTTGGTTTATGATCTGAGAAATTTTATATAACAATAAATATAATATGTATTTTACGTTAGTAAACAAATTAATAATAATTAATTTGATTAAATTAGTTAGAGTTTATCAATTTCACATTGATGGCTAGTTTTCAAATCTTGTAACCAACAGTTTATATTTTAATCTTTTTATATAGTAAATAAATATATCATGATCCAATTCGGAACCGTAACTAAAGCCTTGTGTAGACACCCCATTTTTGACGGCCCTTATGACTTGGACGTCATTGCTTGCACACTCGATGATAAATGTATATGCTTGTCAATTGCTCGAAGTCCTCAGCGAAATGCCACAGCTTTGAGCCTTTCAACCATGCACCCCTATTGCCTTTGCTTTTGGACCAAACCCTGTGTTTTTCAAGCTTGCAGCCTCTGGTATCCTGCCGACCACCTCTTTGGGCTGTCGGCCATCACTCTTGGTTGCCAGCCACTGATGTGGCTTGCCGACCACCAGTGATGGCAGGCCGGCCACCAGGGTCTTTTGCAAATATTTTGTGCCAACTGTGCTAGCTGTTTGCACAGACGCTTGCATCTGCTCCCATGTGTAGGGATGGATGTTCTTGAGGGGAATTCATGTTTTCTATATATAGAGGGCCTCCCTCTCATGTTTTAATGTTAGAAAAATTTTAGAGCAAAATTTTTCTTCTCTCTCTCTCTAGCAAATCTCTACACTTTTGCTTACATATCCTTAACCTTTGCCTATACACCCTTAACCAAACCTCTTTATCTTTGAGCTGAGGTATCTTAGGGGCTTGTTGGAGCTCTTGAGGGTGTGTTTACTTGGTTTTGTTTCTTGGAATTGGTTTTCCTCTTCAAAGGTATAAGGCTTTGCCTCTTGACTTGTTTATCTACTATTTTCCGTGCTATTTTCTAACTATTTTTGGGCTGTAAAACTTCTGTATTTTTACGCTGAAACTTAGGTTTTATGGCCATTAAAGGTTGTGGGGTGGTTCACCCTTCTTTGTACTTTGTTTTGATGGTCTACACCCTTGTGTTTCCCATCCTTTTACTATCTTTTTTTTGAGCTTTTAAATATTGATTTTCAGAGTTATTTCAGTGGCTAAAATCATGTTTTGAAGTTCAAAATTGGAGGGGTTAGCCTCCCCTCCTTGTGTTTTGCTTACTAGCCTTGTTTATGCTATGTTTTAGCTTATTAATCTAGCTATTTTTGTCTTAATTCTAGTATGTTTTAGGACTATTTTTAGACTGTTTTAGCACTATTTTTGGTTGATAGTTACATTTGAGTTTTGCTTTGCATGCTTATAGAGTAATTGCCCTCATGAGTTTGGTGTTCTAGGCCTTAGACACCATCTTGTTTAAGTTGATTGAATTTTATGGCTTTCCATACTTGTGATCACTCTTAATCATCTTTGCAACCTCCTTGCTTTCTGGGCTTTTGTCTTGTTTTGAAAGTGGTTCAAACTACTTGTTTGTTTAAGTATGAGATTGAGGTGTCATACTTGATGGTTTAATCCTTAGGGGGTTCATTACCAACGGTAATGATGACTCTTTCATGCCCAAAATAACTTTTGGTTTGAGCCCTCTTTTCATTAGAGGACTTAAACTCACCCTTTGGACTCAATGAACTAAACAATGGATGGTAATTTTAAATGAAGTAATAAAATTGAGGCTAAAAATGGTGAAAGATAATAATTTAGTTGTGTTCAATCGGACGCTAATTGAACACATGAAAACTTGAGGCATTGCATACTCATTAGTGATGAAATGATTCAAGTTTCCAAGGTCACTGCTTCCCTTGATTCAATTCATGAAAGAGAGGAGGTATGAGTCATATTTCGTTGCATTTATTGAAATTGCACACTTTGGTTCACAAGACATCATGCAATGAAATTGCTTGAGTTGGTGGTTTGTGGCTTAAGTTTACTTCTCCTTTGATTTGTCCATGATAAGGAGGGGTGAATTGTGCAAACAACCCTGGAGAATACCTTGTGTATGCTCTATTTGTCCTCTGTTGCAGCAAGATGAACCTGTGTAGCAGTGGCCAACAGGCCATCACTCCTGGCCAGTCGGCCACCAATGCAAAATTCAACAGTACGTTTTTGGGACAGAGCAGAGTTACTCTGGAAGTGGGCAATAGTGTAAGTGTTCTCTATGCAACAAAAGCTCTCTGGAAGCAAAACAGTGGTCTTTTTGGGTGGAAACCAAGCATGCGCGTGAACATCCTTCGCTTCTCGAGGCGGAGTAGTTAGCTTAGTACTTAATTGTTTAGCTTAATTACTTCTTTTAATTGCATTTGTGTTGTAAATATTTAATTAGTTAAAATAGTTAACTAATTGTGATGTTGTAATCATTAATTAACTAGAATAGTTAGTTAATTTATATGTTGTTGTAATAATTAGTTAAGTAGCTTAGTTAGTTTATTCATTTTGTTTTGTAATAGTTAATTAATTAGCTTAGCTTTGTTAGTTAGTTTATTCGGACTCTCCTTCGTGAGAGTGCAATGATGTAATAATGCGTATATCTTCCAACCCCACGTCTTTCTCTCTTTTATTTAACTGCTTATGATGGTTAGATTAGGGACATCATGTTTTGTTTCGCATTCTTCATGTTTGCATCCATTTGCATTGCATGCACCAAGACTCGATTCATCATTCTAACTTGTATTGTTATTTAAATACTTCTTTGAATACGTGCATAGACCGCAAGCTATTTAATTGTTTCATATGTCATGTTAATTAGCCGAGCTTATTTAGATTTCATATTGTATGTGTTGCATTAGTCATATTGTATATGTTGCATTAGTCATATTGCATAGTTAGGAATCATGCATTTTTCTAACTCATTTGTTTATTTTGACTTGGAGTACTAGGTGAGCTTTTACTCGCTTTAGCATATCACATGCGTGTGATTGTTGTCATATCTAGCATGCTTACCATAAGGCTAAGTGCTGTTACTACTTGAATACCTGTGGATGAAGGCTTATTGCTTGAATTGGAATAATTTGAGTAATGTTTATATGCGATTACTTTTTTAAGTGGTACATATTCGAAACAATTTACAAAACAAACATGAACCAAGTGTTCCAATTCTTGCAAATTGGTCTATACTTGTGTGTGCGCGCATTACATAGTAATGCTAGCCTAATAAACCAAAACAAGAGTATATAATGTAAATAAGATTCATATCATGATTAGTAGAGGCCGATCTTTGATCAGGCAAGCGGGGGTGCTCAATGTATGACATTCCCTTCTTGTACCTAAGTTCCCAAGCCGAGACAATCTTGGAGATGACGGACACGTGGCCTTTGGCATGAGTTATGGGTTTCCTCAATTTTTCAAAAATATTTAGGTAACGACTCTGTATCTAGCAAAATAGTCCATTTTTAACAATTTGATTCAAAATCGATTTTCCAAAAGATTTGTCGGATTGGGACTCTTTGGTGTTTATTTATTTCACATTGCAGTTGAGGAATCAAATTTAGAACCACGGGAGTCCGATACTGTAGGGCTTATTTGACTTCTGAAAGGGGGTGCAAAAAAGTCAAGCTATACCTTGGAACTGAGAACCGGACCAATTTGAACAGTATCACCATTTTTAAAACCAAAATCATAACTAAAAAAACCAAACCAATCCAAACCAAATCGATAGTTTGGACAGAATTGGATCGGTGTACCAGGTCCACCTGTTTTTTTAAACACCTCTAGTATTTAGATTTGAGTTACTTTGTAATTGAAATAAGGATCGAACTCATGAATTCGATCCTTATTTTATAACCTGAAACAAAATTCATACGATTGATTAAAAGACTGAAAATTAGCAATCTACTACACTTTTTGACTATTATTCAATGATCATATGCAGTAAATGTATACAATTAAAGGAATACAATGAAATAAATATGAAAGGTGTAACACCTCCAAAATAATATAATAAATACAACCCATAAGAAGAAGGATAATAAATAATATGCTTTCATTTATCAAAGTTCGTATACAAAAGCTAACACATGCGATATACGTCCACAAATGTTCATTCTGAATCTACAGCATGTGTTACATTGATAAGAGAATTGAAAACTAAACAGGTAATCATATGCCCTATAGGCTTACATCTTTCAAAGTCATTGCTTGGTTACTACAAAAGTGAGCCTAGCTCAATACAATTAAAGCCCTTGGTTATACAAAAGAATACAACAAAAGAAACAAGCTTTTGCTTCCAAATGTCCCTCCAAACTATTGCCTTGGCGAAGGCATATCACCAATACCTGAAAATGGTTTTTTCCAAATAGGGTGAGCCAAAACCCAGTAGGAATAATCTAACACAATATATGAGATTTAACAAAGATATAAGTACAATGTGCATATACAATGCCTGTGACAAAAACATTTATATTTTATATAATCATAAAGTACCAAGTTCATATCTTAATCCATTTTCCTTCGATTCATTTCAATTCACGAGCCAATTTCATTATCTTTCAACAACCTAATTGAGACTACAACTTAGTGGTTTTTCAATTAACACAATTACTACACAAAACACTTCAATCTGCCATTTTACGAAAATTTCGTCCATGGGATCGACACCCATGTATATGAGCGGTTTCAGGACTTTTACCTAAGATTACTCTAGCCAACTTAATTTCAATGGAGTTCATCCCCTATCTTCTCTCAAACATGAAGCATATCCTCTTTCTCCTCCCAAACACCATACATATACAATGTATTTAAAACATAGTCTTATTCAATGACAACCAACAATAAATTAGTTTTAGTTCACCTAATCCCCATGCAATTTCTATAACAATCATAGTTATCCTCTACCGATAACCCAATATAGTTATTTCTAAATAGATATTCAATTTGAAGACAGATAATTCATTCAAAATTTCTAAAGGTGTGAGGTGATACATATTCAACTCCACCATTTATTTCAATATTCGCCCAATTTCATATTTACAAAACCAATTTTATTTATTTATACAAAATAAATATTTGAATCATTTTAGGACAAACTCCATTTTCCCCAAATATCAACTCAAAGGCCAAATCAACTACTTTGCCATAAGATACCTCATTTTCAAATCTCATAACCCCTTTATATCATACTCACTCGAAACCCTTCTTTTGATTTTAAGCCCAAACCCTAGGTTCGTCCATAATACACCCAAAGCTCACTATTGTTACACAATCACCAAATAACTAAGTTAAAGACTATATGAAAGTGTTGAAAATCCCTACCTCAAAGAGAGAAGATGAGCAAGGCAAGGATGAAACTCCAAATATGCTCAAACCCAACTTTGTTTGGATCAAAATGGAGATCTTGAGAAGCTCTACCTTTTTCTCAAAGGCACTAGGTGAAAATCCAAATGGATCTAGGTGAAATAGTAGAGAGAAGATGAGTTTTAGAGAGACAAACTTAAGATCTAGGGTTTTGGAGAGTTTTAGAGAGAGAAATGAATGAAAAAGTGAACTAGAAAGTCGTCTTCACGGACTGATATAGACGTAGTCTGCTCGATCGTGAAAAGTGGCGCTCGAGCGTCAGACACATTATTTCGCTCGAGTGCAAGAAGTGACGCTCGAACACAGAATACACACTTTCAGAAGTTTTGTAGACGAAGGACATTGCTCGAGCTTAAGATTGGCAGCTCGAGCATCCACCCTCTCGTGCATAGAAAACGCCGCTCGAGCATGGAATAAACTCTTCTAGTATTTACAAGTCTACAAAAATACTGAGAGTTTGAAAATCCCGCTTGAGTGTAAGAATGGCCGCTCGAGCGGAGGAGCAAAAATCTGGGCAACTAAGGTTTGGAAAATCAAGTAACCAACCTGTTCCAAACACACAACTACAATCCAATAACCAAATTTAAGAAAGAACAAGAGAAAAAAGACATGAACAACCATACAAGGCTACGAAATCCGAGTCCAAAACACAAAATGGGTCTGGTCTAAACCGGAAATGCTGTCACCTCCCCCCTTAAGGAATTTCGTCCCCGAAATTACAAATCGAGTTCACAATCATTATTAAACCATGCATAACAATGTTAATCTCACAAGTTCAACACCATAACCCACTCTCCGGTCATCCATTTTCATTAACTCAATACACAAGTTCCCATATTGGAGTGCAATTTACAATTTCCCAAAACATTTGCAATGTTTAAAATGTACACAACATATACAATATTTTTAAAAGTGATACAACATATACGATATTCCATATTCTCAAAACATATGCAATACTTATATTGAATCTATGCTTCCAAACAACCCATAACATATACAATGTTCTCGTGTTTTAAAACATATACAATGCTTTTGCATTTCACTAGCATAATCAAAATCTCGATATATAGTCAAACACCAACAAATAAGTCCGGATATTTCTCTCGGACTTCCAATTCACACTCCTAAGTTGCTTCCTTAATTCCGTGATGTTTCCACAATATCTTAACCAAGGGTATCGTCTTGCCTCACAAGACTTAGTCCCCGTGTATCTAAGACTCTCATCGGTTTCTCTTCATGCGAGGCATCCTTATCTACCTCTAAGTCGATCCAATCTAACACGTGTGATGGATCCAGCTCATACTTCTGAAGCATACTAATATGAAACACATCATAAACCCCAGAAAGTTGTGGCGATAACGCCAAACGGTAAGTTACCTCCCCGATCCGTTGAAGGATCTTAAAAGGCCCAATAAATTTAGGAGACAACTTTCCACTCTTCTTAAATCTTATCAAACCTTGCCTAGGTGATATCTTTAAAAAGACATGATCTCCCACCTCAAAAGACAAAGGTCTCCTCCTACGGTCGGCGTAACTTTTCTAGCAACTCTGAGTCGTAACCAACCTCTTATGAATAAGTGCCACTTTCTCCGTCGTTTCCCGAACCAACTCTGGACCCAACAAAGGTGCATCACCCACCTTGGCCCAACACATAGGAGATCTACATGGTCAGCCACACAAGGCCTCAAATGGTGCCATACCAATACTCGATTGAAAACTATTATTATAGGCAAACTCCACTAATTGCAAGTGCCTCTCCCATGACCCCTTGAAGTCAAGGACACAACCTTGAAGCATATCCTCAAGAATCTGAATGATACGCTCAGATTGCCCATCAGTTTGAGGATGATACGCTGTGCTAAAAGTTAATCTAGTACCCAAGGCACTTTGCAAGCTCTGCCACAACCAAGCTATGAAACGCGGATCTCTAGCTAAAACAATCATCATAGGGACCTCATGCAACCTCACTATGTCCGTTATGTAAAGATCGGCAAGATGATCTACCGAATCACTCACGCGCATAGGTATAAAGTGCACCGACTTGGTTAACAGGTCAATTACCACTCAAATGGCATCACTGCCCCATTGAGTTCTAGGAAGTCCCACAACAAAATCCATCATGACATGCTTCCACTTCCATTCGACTATCGGCAAGGGTTACAACAAACCCTGCTGGCTTCTGATACTCGGCCTTCACTTGCTGACAAGTAAGGCATTTCGACACAAACACAGCAACATCTTCTTTATACCTTTCTACCAAAACTGGCTACTAAGGTCAGTGATACATGTTTGTGCCTCTGGATGCACCGCAAGGCGAGAATGGTGAAACTCTTGGAGTACTTCCTCTCAGCAAGACTTCGGTACGAACAAATGGTCACGGTATCTCATACTCTGGTCAAGATACACAGTCAAGACTCTTTCTACCTTCCCACTGGACACCTTCTTTTGGAGAGATTCTACCTTAAGGTCACCCCTCTGCGCTTCTAACACGCAGTTCACAAGTGTAGGTTATGCAACCACTGAAAATAAGGTTGCAGACTTAATAGACTCATCCAGATGCAAGTCAAACTCACCAAGAGTACCAATATCTCCCATTCTTGGATGGCGATACAAGCTACACTACTAATTGATTTCCTACTCAAAGCATCGGCCACAACATTGGCCTTCACCAGATGATAATGCAACTCAAAATCATAATCCTTTATGAGCTTCATCCACATTCTCTACCTTAAATTCAAGTCCTTCTATGTAAACAGATATTTCAGACTCTTCTGATTAGAAAACACCTCAAATTTCTCCCCGTACAGATAGTGCCTCTAAATTTTCAAAGCAAAGATCACCGCCGCCAACTCTAGGTTATGAGTAGGGTAGTTCCTCTCATGTGTTTTCAACTGCCGTGAGCGATAGGCTACTACCTCCCCCTCTTGCATCAATACACAATCCAAACCTTCCTGTGAGGCATCACAATATACCGAATAGCCCAAACCTCTCTCTGGAATAATCAAGACTGGAGCAGCAGTAAGTCTAACCTTAAGCTCTTAAAATGACTTCTCACAAGTCTCACTCCACACAAATTTGATTCATTTCCTCATTAACCTAGTCAAAGGTGAGACTAGCCTATAGAAATCCTTCACAAACCGAAGATAATACCCGACTAACCCCAAGAAACTACGAATTTTAAAAGCATTCTTAGGTTGTGTCCAATCTTGCACTGTCTCTATCTTGGATGAATCTACAATTGGCGTCTCTTCCCTTGTGACGACCCCACCACGTATAGTGATTAGCACTTAATTAATTAAGGAGATTGAATTTTAATTGCTTATTATTCTAATTTAATCTGGGATGTATGAAAATTATGGAAACTGATTTGTATATGAGTCTAATGAGGATTTATTTTGGGCTTAGGAATTGAAAGCTTAAATGGCTCAAGAGAGTATAATTGACGAATTAAATGATTTTAATTTTGATTATCGGACCATATGAGAGTTTAATTAAATATTCGATTCAAAATAGTAAAATTGAGATTTTATTAAGTGGGTCCGAATTAGAGTTGATTAAGTCATGAGAATTGGGACTCAAGATTATTATGAATTGAATTTATTTATGAGGTGTTCAATTGAATATGTAATTTGTTGACAAAGATTTTGAAATTTAATCTGAAATTGAAAGCCTTAATAATTTAAGAAACCAAAATTGAGTTTAGAAATAAGTTTAATTTAATATTTGGAGCCTTTTGGGAATTTGATTAAAAATCTGATTCAGAATGATAAATTTAAATATAATTAATTGGGCTCTAATGGAAGTCAATTAGACTAATTAAATTATGTGAGATTTGAGATTAGTTATAATTAATTAATTTTGTGTTAATCAAGATTTATTAAGATTAAGTGATACTTAATTAAATTAATCAAAGACATAAATTAAATTATGGAACAAACTAGGATTGTTGGTGTGGGTGTGCTGAGAATTCTGTGGGTGTACTGAGCAATTCTGTGGGTATATTGACTGTATGTGTGCACGTGTCCTTGTGTGGGTCAAGATATGAAGATATGTATGTGTGCAATATTTTGAGGGTGGGTCTCAACTTCTTTGCTAAAAGAAAAGGAGAAAAAAGAAAGAAAAGAGAGAAAACCATGAGAGAGAGAGAGAGAGAGAGAGAGAGAGAGAGATGAAGCTTATTCCATTTTTGCTGAGAGGAGTTTGATGGAAAGCTCAAGGAAAAAGCTAAGGAAAGAAAAAGAAGAAAAAAAGGAAAAGTGGAGAACTCAACCAAATTCTATCTTGAAGACTAATAGGTAAGAAATTTCATCCTCTTTCTAGTATTGTTTAAATAATCTAGACATAAATTGATTCAAGATGGATTTTGTGTGGATTAAAAATGAAGATTTGAAAATCAATTATATTAATTGATAGAAATTGGGTTTTGCATGTAAAATCAAGTTAAGTTGAAGAATATGAGTTATGATTCCTTAAATTTGTTAAGCTTGAGTTTAATTTTGAAAATAATTCTTGAATTGTGTTATAAAAATTACATGCAACAATGATGTATTGAGGATTTGATCCATGCAATGAAGTTAGGTTCAAATTTATGGAAATTAACTTAGAAATTTATTACTTTGGGTTTGAATTTAGTTGTCTTAACATGAAATTGAGTTTCAATTGTACATGCATTATGAAATTTTTCAAGAGTTTCGAAAGTTTAATTTATGTTTTAAAATTTGTGGGTTTGATATAGAGAAAATAAATTAAATCTAATTTTGGACAAATTTGGAAATAAATTATAATTTATATTTGAGAATCAAAAATTAGTTTGATTTTGATTTAAATTTCTTACATGTAAATATTTTGAAAGGGTTTTATAGCTTTAATTTATGTTTTATAAAATAAAGAAGAAGAATGTTGGAATTATTATATTCACGAAATTATTGGTTTTAATCTTAATAATCAAAGAGATTTTTGTATTTGAAATTAGAAAATTAGTCATGGGTTCATCTTTATTAATAAAATTACATGTTTAAATTGGTTCATGCAAGAGTTTAAGTTTTGAAAATGTGTTTGGAAATTATTTTGTTGATTTTGAAAGCACATAAAATTTGCTGGCTGCTCGAGCTCTAAAGTCATCGCTCGAGCGAACATTAAGGCCAACCAGTATTTTTACAGAGCTTTGCAGACTGCTCGAGTGACCAAAGGTCTGCATGAGCGAAGACCCTATTTTCAGCATAATTTGAAAAATTGCATTTAGTTCACATTTTTATTCTCATCTGTTTCCAAAGCATTCTAGACATGATTTATGGCTCAACATTAATTAGTTGATTAACGAATAAGTCATTAACTTAGTAGTACTTGATTAAGAAGTCAAGTAAGGAATTGGTTTATTTAGAAAAGAATGATTTAGTAATGAAAGAATATGTGAAATAAAAACCCGATTCATTTGAATAAGAAAGAATAAGCATAGTAGAACTTCGGACTACTTAGACAGAAAAAGGCAAGAAAAGTCAAGTTTGATCAAGGAATTGATATTGTGTTTCAATGTGTATATGTTATGTGTTTGTGTAGGTTATGCGCTATTGTCTGCCTAATCTTTTTGATCTGCTTCTGCAGCTATCTGTAAATAATAACTTAGTAAAGCTACGTTCGATATAAAATACTTTCTGAGCATTATGATGTTATATGAACTGTTTTTGAATGATACAAAGACTATTTTGTGATTACATGAATTATGATCCAATTCTTTGAAATGTCTTTGTGGTATCCTTAGCGAAGGCCTTCACCCAGGAGAAATAATACTTTGGCTTATGGTCATGAGGCCCTCGCCTGGGGGAGATAATACTGCGGCCCCAGCCCTCACCCGAGGGAAACAATACCGTGGCCCACGTATGAGTATGTTACCCGGTATTGGAGATTCTATTATGGAACTTGATATGCTTGACCAGCATGATATGTTACGCTAAAGGAAGTATCACACATGATTTAAATATGAATATGACTATGTTTCTAATACGAATACGAACATAACTATGTTTCTGATTTGATAAGAGATTTGAAATCTGATTTCTGAATTTGATATGGACATTATTCATTAAAATCTTTACTCTGTTATTATTCATTGGGCTCCAGCTCACTGTATTATTTATGTATGTAGGTGATCAAGCGCGTGACTAGGCCCAGAGCTTCTGTCTGGATTCTGTTTTGTTAGCCAACCTATGTGCCTCCCATGGAGATTCTGGATATGTCTAGTGGTTATGGCTAAATGCATAAAGTTCAAGTTTTGTTTTCTTGTTCGGTTAAACAAGTCTTTGCTTATTCTGTTAATAGGGTTAAGTCTCTTTTTGTCTAATTTGTATATATATATATATATAATGATGTAAGGGTGATGTGTAAATATGTATATAAGAAGTTTAAAATTTTTCCGTCTCATATAAGTCTGCATAGCTCAATGGATGTTGTATATTTGTTATTCGCTTCCGCTAGCCCCTAATATTAAGCTAATCTGTCTTAGAGGCTTTTGGTAATCCTAGGATTACTAGCCGGTTACGATGCTAAACCTATATATAGGGTCAGGTTTGGGTCGTGACATCCCTGGATACCATATAGCCTAAGAACTTAACTTCCCTCAGCCAGAACTCACACTTCCTAAACTTAGCTTATAGTTTATGGGCTCTAAGAAACACAAGCACCACTCGTAAGTGTTCCTCGTGTTCCTCCTCAAAGGATGAGTAAATCAGGATGTCGTACACAAAAATAACCACAAAACGGTCTAGGAATTCATGGAAGATCTAGTTCATCAAATCCATAAACACAATTGGAGCATTGGTTAGCCCAAAAGACATCACTAGAAACTCGTAATGGCCATACCGGGTACAGAATATCGTCTTCGGGATATCCTCTTCCTTTACTCTCAACTGATGATAATTCAATCTCTGGTCTATCTTAGAGAAGCAACAAGATCCCTTCAACTGATCAAACAGATCATCTATTCGAGGCATTGGGTACTTGTTCTTAACAGTTACTCGGTTCAACTTCCGGTAATCTATATACAGTCGCAACGCTCCATCTTTGTTTTTAGCAAAGAGAGCCGGTGCTCTCCAAGGTGAAGTACTAGGGTAGATAAAACCCTTATCTAACAATTCCTGGAGTTGAATTCTCAACTCACTCAATTCAACATGTGCAAATCTATACGGTGCCATAGAAATCGGTGCTATGCCAAGCACTAAATCAATAGAGAACTCGATCTCTCGGTGAGGTGGTAAACTAGTAAGATCCTCAGGAAAGACATCGGGGTATTCACAAGCCACTCTTGGCAATTCAATCCGGACTTCATCACACTCACCACCCAAGAAGGTTGCAAGAAGGCAACTAAGTTCACTCTATCTACGTGGATCATATACCGGTGATAAAACTCTAACCACTCGGTCCCCCAAGAAATAAAAACAATCATCGCTTAGGGTACATACAGTAACCCTCTGACGGTAGCAATCTATAACAGCCTAGTATGACGATAACCAATCCATACTCAAAATAACATCAAAACTAGACATATCAATCAATACAAATACAAATGGGAGTCGACGACTGGCAACCTCTACGTCACAACCCCGACACCCTTGCTTTAAAATAATCTCACCACCAATAGGTGACTCTACACAGATAGGAGATGTTAACTGAGCCAACTCTAACCCCAAAATCGATGCAAATGCAGACGAGATAAAAGAATAGGATGCACTTGTACCAATCAATACATTAGCAACTAAATTGCAAAACAAGAAGGTACCTCTCACTACAGAAGGAGCAGGTACAAGATCTGGCACTGTAACAACATACACACACCCCATAGCCCTCTGCTCAACCAGCTCACCCTCGAAGTATAAGCTTGATGCACTGACTGAACCAAAGAGGCTCCCTGATTGGCCCTCGAGACTTGTGTTGATTGTGTAGGCTGGTGGCTCTCTGTCTGCCTCAAACTAGACGCACCAGATGTGCCACCCAACTGTGGGCAAAATCTCTTCATGTGCCCTGCCTGCCCACACTGATAACAAGTGAGCGGTTGCCCTCTCCTTTGACTTTGACCCTGTGAACGAGCCGAAGACGGTGTAGACTGTTTCCCTCCTCCCCTCTGTGGGCAAGATGGAGACTTGTGGCCTAACTAACCATATTTGTAACAAATAAGATCTTCTTAATTAACCACCCCTCATAGAACTCGAACTCAATATTGGAAAAGTGGACCTTGACTGAGCTCCTTGGGATGACTAGGGATTAGAACTCCTTTGCTACTTACTGTCTCCCTGATTGTCCTGAGTCCTCTTTGAGCCCCTCATTCTCTCTTCCTTCATCTATATGATGGTCTCAAGATGGGTTGCTGCCTCCACAAGGCGCCCATAATCTCTAATCATGGACCCGGCTACTCGGAAGATAAGTCCAGTCCTTAACCGTTTCTCGAACTCCAAATAACGGTGCTCTTCAGTCGCCACTAATTCAGGTGCAAACCTAAAAAGGCTAGTGAAAGTGGCCTCAAACTCGACCACTGGTGTGTTCAACTGCACCAGTTTAGAAAACTGGTCTCTCAATTTCTTCCTAACCGTGGGAGGTAGAAACTTATCCTAGAAGGCGCAGATAAAAGCCTCCCAAGTCATCCTAATGCGCCCATGCGCATACTTCCACCACTGACCTGCAGTCCCCTTCAATTGGAAAGATGCCAAGGTCACCCTCAACTGGTTGTCCTTGATGCCAAGCATCTCGAACGTCTTCACTATTTGTTCTAGCCACTCATTTGCCTTTAGTGGCTCCTTAGGATCACCCAAAAACTCATCCAGAGTTGATCGGAAAAATTCTCTCTTCAGAAAAGATGGCCCTGCTTCAGCTACTTGGGCCTGAACTTGATTCTCAACCCTGAGAATATCCATGGATTCCTGCAATGCTATGGCCATTTCACAGGCTAAGGGGCCCATGGCTTGTTGACCCACTGGTTCGGCCACATTGGCCTGACCAACTCCTTCCTCTTGTGCCGAAATATTGTCTGGTAGAGACATCATATGCCTTTAGGCCTACCACGCATACCATCACCATGTGTTGACATCCTAATGAAGGTAACACAAGAGATTAGCACATTCACAAATGTGCTGAAGCTTACTTACTCGCGTCCTAATATGTTGGACAACAGTAATTCACTCTATCCAAGCACGTAGTCACATAAACACATATGAAGTTCATTTTCGGATAGTGACTATCTCGCGGCGTTGCCAAAGTTCCAATTAGAAACGGTAGTGATTAGGTGCCTTTCCAATAGGACTCCTAGAATCAATATCCTAGAAATTAAATCTCGTACCCATATAATCACATAAGCATGTTATCACATAAGCATATAATATATGCTAGCGTCTCAGCTAAGCGAGACAAACCCATTGTGGTAATTACCATTTCCCATGTACCCAAAGTATTCAAACCCAGTATGCTCTGATGCCAAGTTGTAACGCCCCCAAAGTAGTCTCAATTAGGTTAGTAATTATGCTTTCATTCATCAAAGTTCGTATACAAAAGGTAACACATTCAATATACATTCATAAATGTTCATCATGAATCTACAGCATGTGTTACAATGATAAGAGAATTGAAAACTAAACAGGTTATCATATGCCTTATAGGCTTACATCTTTCCAAGTCATTGCTTGGTTACAACAAAAGTGATCCTAGCTCTATACAGTTAAAGCCCTTGCCTATATAAAAGAATACAACAAAAAAAAAGAAGCTCTTGCTCCCAAATGTCCCTCCAAACTATTGTCTTGGCGGAGGCATATCACCAACTCCTGAAAATGATTTTTCCCAAATAGGGTGCCAAAGCCCAGTAGGAATAATCTAACACAATATATGAGATTTAACAACGATATAAGTACAATGTGCATACAATGCCTGTGACAAAAACATTCATATTTTATATAGTCATAAAGTACCAAGTTCATATCTTAATCCATTTTCCTTCGATTCATTTCGATTTATTTCAATTCATGAGCCAATTTCATTATCTTTCAACAACCTAATTGAGACTACAACTCAGTGATTTTTCAATTAACATAATTACTACACAAACACTTCAATATGTCATTTTAGGAAAATTTCGTCCGCAGGATCGACACCCATGTATACGCGCGGTTTTGGGACTTTCACTCAAGACACTCCGGCCAACTTAATTTCAATGTAGTCCATCCCTTATCTCATTCCAAACATGGAGTACATCTCATTTCTCCTCCCAAACACAATATATATACAATGTATTTAAAACATAGTCATATTCAATGACAACCAACAATAGATTAGTTTTAGTTCACCTAATTCCTGTGCAATTTTTACAACAATTATAGCTATCATTCACTAATAGCCCAATACAGTTATTTTTAAACAGATATTCAATTTGAAGAAAGATAATTTATTCAAAATTTTCAAAGGTGTGAGGTGATACATATCCGACTCCACCATTTATTTCAATATTCACTTAATTTCATATTTACAATATCAATTTCATTTATTTATACAAAATAAATATTTGAATCAATTTAGGACAAACTTCATTTTCCCCAAATATCAATCCAAAAGCCAAATCAACTACTTTGCCACAAGATAGCTCATTTTCAAACCCTATAACCCCTTCATATCATACTCACTCAAAACCCCTCTTTTGATTTTAAGCGCAAACCCTAGGTTTGTCCATAATACGCTCAAAGCACACCATTGTTACACAATCACCAAATAACTAAGTTAAAAACCATATGAAAGTGTAGAAAATCCCTACCTCAAAGAAAGAAGATGAGCAAGGCAAGGATGAAACTCCAAAGATGCTCAAACCCAACTTTGTTCGGATCAAAATGAAGATCTTGAGATGCTTTACCTTTTTTTCAAAGGCATTAGGGTGAAGATCCCAATGGATCTAGGTGAAATAGTAGAGAGAATATGAGTTTTAGAGAGACAAACTCAAGATCTCAGGTTTTGGAGAGTTTTAGAGAGAGAAAGGAATGAAAAAGTGAACCAAAAAGTCGTCTTCACGGATTGATATACACGCAGTCTGCTTGAGCGTGAAAAGTGGTACTCGAGCGTCAAACACATTATTTCACTTGAGTGCAAGAAGTGATGCTCGAGTGCAAAATACACACTTTCAAAAGTTTTGCAAACGAAAGACATTGCTCGAGCTCAAGATTGGTCGTTTGAGCGTCCACCCGCCCGAGCGTAGAAAACAGAGCTCAAGCGTAGAATACACTCTTCCAGTATTTGCAGGTCTACAAAAATACTAAGAGTTTGCAAATCCCACTTGAGTGCAAGAATGGCCGCTCGAGCGGAGGAGCAAAAATTGCAAAGCCCGCTCGAGCAGAGAAACAAAAATTTGGGTAACAAAGGTTTAGAAAATCAAGTAACCAACCTATTCCAAACACACAGCTACAATCCAATAACCAAATTTAAGAAAGAACAAGGGAGAAAAGACATGAACAACCATACAAGGCTATGAAATCTGAGTCCAAAACACAAAATGGGTTGGGTCTAAACCATAAATGCTATAAAACGAATGTTGAAGATCATTGTATGAGTAGTTACAGAGAAAAGTCAGATCGAAAATGCGAAAAGATTGATAAGGAGGAGTATTGTAGCTCGACTTTGTGTGCCCCTTTTCGGCAGATGAATAAGCCCTACAGTATTGGACTCTCGTAGTTCTGAATTTGATCTCACAAATGCAATGTGAAATAGATAAACACCAAAGAGTTCAAATCCGGTAAATCTTTTTGAAAATCAATTTTGAATCAAATTGCCAAAAATGAATTGCTTTGCCAGATATAGAGTCACTACCTAAATATTTTGAAAAATTTAAGAAACTCATGACTCATGCCAAAGGCCACATGTCTGTCATCACCAAGATTGTCTCAACTCGGGAACTTAGGCATGAGAAAGGAAAGTCATGAATTGAGCACCTCCTCTCGCCCGATCAAAGATCGACCTCTACTAATCATGATGTGAATCTTATTTACATTATATGTTCTTATTCCGATTATTAGGCTAGCATTACTATGTGATGCGCACACACACAAGTATAGACTAGCTTGCAAAAATTGGAACATTTGATTCATACTTGTTTGTAAAATTGTTTCGAATATGTACCACTTGAAAAAGTGATCGCATATAAACATTACTCAAATTATTCTAATTTAAGCAACTAGCCTTCATCCACAAACATTCAAGAGTTATAGCATTTAAGCACTTAGCCTCATGGTGAATATGCTAGACATGGCAACACTAACATACAATGCAATATGCTAAAACAAATAAAAGCTCACCTAGTACTCCAAGCCAAAAAAGATGATAGAGTTAGAATAATATATGATCCTAACTATGCAATATGACTAATGCAACGTATGTGATATGCAACTAATAGGCTCGATTACTTAACATGGCATATGAATCAATTTGATAGCATGCGGTCTAAGCATTTATTTAAAGAAGTATTAAACTAACAACGCAAGTTAGAATGATGAACCGAGCTTTAATGTATGCAATACAATGGATGTAAAGCATGAGAGATGCTAAACAAAACATGATGTCCTAAAACTAACCATCATAAGCAAGTAAATAAAATGGAGAAAGACATGGGGTTGGAAGACATACACATTATTACAAGTTTGCGCCCTTAAGCAAGAGGGTCCGAATAAACTAACTAGCTATGCTAATTACTACGAATAAACTAACTATACAAACCAAATTAAACTATGCTAGCTTAATTATTACAACAAATTAAATAGTCTATGTAACTAACTATTAATTACACTAACTATTTAACAAATTAGAACTAACTAATGAATTACAAATTAGCTAATTACAACATGAACACAATATGAGAAAAGTATTAAGCTAACTACTGTAACTACTCTGCCTCGGGAAACGAGGAATGCTCATGCATGCGTGCAGATTTCCATCCAAAAAAAGCCACTATTCTGTTGCCAGATGCCTCTGTTGCACAGTAGAACACTTGCACTGCTTTTCACCTTAGAACCAACTCTGTTCTGTTCAAAAGTCCACTACTCCATTTGACAAAAGTGGCCAGTAGTCCAAAAGTGGTGGCCGCCGGCCACTGATGCCTGATTCTTCCTACTGTAATAGAGAGCAAACAGAGCACAACCAATGTATTCTCAAGGGTTGTTTGTACAACTTACCCCTCCTTATAATCAATCAGCTCAAAGGAATGGTAAATTTGATTCATAAACCATCAATCGATGCAATTTTATTGCATGATGGCCTATGAACCAAAGGGTACAATTTCAATAAATGCACAAATAAAGACTCTCAAACCTCCTCCCTATCATGGACTAATCAAGGGAAGTGGTTGACGATGACTCTTGAATCGTTTTTATCACTAACAAGTATGAAACAATTTAAGACTTAAGGGTTCAATTAACGTCTGATTGAACCCAAACCAAGTTATTATCTTGAATCATTTTTAACCCTCATTTTATTACTCCATTTTAATTACCAACCATTCCTTGGTAAATTAAGTCCAAAGGTGAGCTTTAGGTCCTTTAATGGAAAGAAACATCAAGCCAAGAGTTGTTTCAGGCATGAGAGAAATGTCATGCCATTAGTAATGAACCCCCAAAGGGATTAAACCATTAAGCACAAGACTTTAATCTCATGCTTTAAAAAAGCAACTAGTTTGAACCAACTTTCAAAGCAAAGCAAAAGCTAAGAAAAGAGGGACATTGCAGAAGTGATTAGGAGTGAAAACAAGTATGGAAAGCCATAAACAAATGCTACAAACTCAAATAGGTTGGTGGCTATAGCCTAAACCACCAAGCCTATGAGGACTATTACACTATAAGCATGCAATACAAGGCTCAAATGCAATGAACACTTAAAAACAGTCCTAAAATAGTGCTAAATCAGTCCTAAAACATGCTGGAATTAAGGCAAAAATAGCTAGAACAATAAGCAAAAACATGGAGCTGTGTAAGCTAGTAAACAAAGCACAAGGAGGGGAGCCTACCCCCTCCAATTTTGAACTTTAAAACAACATTTTAGCCACTGAAAAAGCTCTGAAAATCTATGTTTAAAAGCACAAAAAAAGATAGTGTAAAGGTGGGAAACACAAGGGCAAAGGCTAGAGAAAGCAAGGTGGAAAGAAAGGTGAACCACCCCTCCACCCTTTAAGGCCTTAAACCACAAGTTTCAGTCCAAAATTACAGAGTTTATATAGTCTAAAAATAGCAGAAAAACAGTAAACACAGCAAGGAAACAAGCTAAGCCTTATACCTCTTGAAAATGAGAGCACTCCTAAGCAACAATTCAACACATACACAACCTCAAGAGCTCAAAGTAGGCTCAAAAGTACCTCAGCTCCAAAAATATTCCAACCTTAAAGATGGAAGGGGAGGTCTCCTATGTATAGAAAAACATCACACTCCTTCAGAAATATTAATACATACACGTGTAAGCAAGTGCATGTATTTGTGACAACAGTTGGCAGAAAATATCTGCAAAACACACTTGTGGCCGGCAGCTATGATCAGTAGCTGGTAGCCAATAGGAGTGGCCGGCAAGTCCCAAGGTTTTTCAGGCTTGAAGAACTATGGTTTTGGTCCAAGAACAAGGCAAAAGGTGTGTAGGGTGTGAAGGCTCAAAGCTATGGCATTTTGCTGAGAATTTCGAGCACTAGACAAGCATATACAAATTCATCATTAGGTGTGCAAGCGATGGTGTCCAAGTCGTAAGGGTGATCAAAAATGGGGTGTCTACAAGTATAAGGAATGAGAGAACATTTCTAGATACGTATTGCAGAGTCAATGCTTTGGCAGTCTCTAAGGCAGCCATTGATAGAAAACTTGAGCTCTGAATATATATATATATATACATGTACATAGAGAGACAAAAAGAGAGAGAGAGAGAGAGAGAGAGAGAGAGAGAGAGAGAGAGTCGAACCAAACCTTGATGTAACCGACAGCGTAGATCTCGACGGAGATGGCGGAGAACTATTTAAGAATGTTTGATCTCTCGTTGTAGATGTCGGATATGTATAACATAGCGGATAAACAAATATTCGACATACCTTATGTGAATGAATCCGAAACGAAGAATTTTTTAGGTAAATCACATGCTTCACAACTACGAACAAAACATCCAGCAATGGAGTGATACTACAGTATGAGTATCACTAACTCTAGTCATAGTGCAAAGGCTTGATTGTTCTCTAATGGGAGAGAGTTAGAGAGAGAGTATGGAAAAAAATGTTATGGATACCTCCCTACATAACGTATCTGATATAATATATATAACCATCTATCAATATCTCATGATATGATAAGATAGATGTAGATAGCTAGTGAGTTATCCTAACAAATATGATAATCAGAAATTCAAATTCAAATTACATGGGTAATATGAAGGGCCTATGGGTCATGTCACATGGGTGCCTACATCCGAGTCCAATACCTGACTCAATTTCCAACATCTCCCACTTGTACATGAGTTGGCATGACACTGCCACATTTCTATCTCAATCTTTCTAAATATTGAACAATCTCATACTAGCCAATGAATCGTGTGACTGCTAAGAACACCTGCATGTGGGAACTCTATACTAGAAACTCAAAATGAGCCAGCATAAAGACATCAACCCAAAAAGAATAGAAATAGTGTCTCATGTACCCAAACCCATCTAGTTACATCGGTCCAAAACATCTCTAATCCCTCAAAGAGCACGTTTGACCCTCCTAGGTCCCGTATTATATTCACACTCAATCAGCATCTCATACAGAGCGATGTAAGTTATAGACAATGAATATAGAGCAGAGATGTAAAACTAGATGATCTTCCCTTTACCCTCATATCATTTAACTTGGAATTGACCGCTTTCCCAGTAATGTCCCTTAAAGACGAATCATACATGACTGTAGGCAACATACCAAAGTAACTGAACATCAACTCCTTATCTTATAACATAGTCAAAGGTCACAAAAGGCACAAAGTGAAGTCATTGGAAAAATGGCTTTTAGGACTCACACGGTGAGGAAGCAGGGATCCATTCTCTCACCTCGCTAACTGATCGACAAGCACATGGAGTATGAATACATGCTATAGTGGAGTAACTCTTCCAAAAAGTGATGTTAAACTCATACACCGTACAAATCTTAGTCTAGTCACTCTTAAGCACACAAGTCGCTTTCGAGTGTCTAACTCAAATTCTCTATTTGCTCGCCTCTCAGGCATTAAATGAGATCTCGTATCTGGTTATCCATAACAGGCACATCATAGAAAAGTGGGTACTCATATCCATGGTCGGTCTCTAACAAGACCTCATCTTGGCTCCATCCAAGGCAACATAGTTAGTGGATAATTTTAGTTTATCTTTTGGCTCCAAATATAATAAGCCACTAGTCTCATCCTTGCTTGATACCTAGCGCTAAGGGCGATTGCTCGTGTGAGTGAGCCAATCTTGCCTACTAACATCAAATTTATTTATTCTATGTATGCTAATTCACAAACCATGGCAAAAAGTAATAAACATAAATATGTAATCGAAACAATATTGAATACTTATGGCATAAATAACCCAAAAAAAAAAAAAAAACAAAAAACAAAACAAAACAAAAAGAATTAGAGTTCAACTGAATACACACATATCACCACCTACGTAGTCCTAAAGCCCTAACATGAGTAGGATAAACATCTCTAGCAATGGGCTTAGTCAAGGAGTCTGCAACCATGCGACTCGTAAGGATGTGCTCCAGGATCATTTCTTTTTGCGCCACAATGTCTTTGATAAAGTTGAACCTCACATCAAAATGTTTGGCTCTCCCGTGGTACTTAGGATCCTTAGCGTAAGAAAGTGCAGCCGTGCTGTCATAATAGATAGGCACAGGGTCTAAAGTGTGTGTGACAATATCCAAATGTTGAAGGAATCTCCTCAACCAAACGGCTTCCTGAACGGTAGATGAACAAGCCACAAACTCAGCCTCTATAGTCGATAAAGCGATACATGATTGCTTCTTACTGCTCCAAGAAATGGCACCATCATTAAGCACAAATGCATATCCTGAAGCGGACTTATGCTCATCTAAGTCTCCTTTCCAGTCAGCATCACAATAGCTAACTAGACGTAAATCTGAACTTTGGTAGCAAAGTGTGTAATCTGCAATTCCTCTAAGATATCGTAATATCCTCTTAACTTCTTTCCAATGAGCTGGTCCTTGGTTGGATTGGTAACTACTTACCAATCCGACTGCATAACAAATATTAGGGCGTGTACACATCATAGCACACATTAAGCTTCCAACAGCATTCGAGTAGGATACACGGGCCATCTTTTCTTTTTCTTCTGGAGTCTTAGGACCCATATCAAGGCTTAGACTCTCGCCTTTCGCAACATGAGTGTCAATGGGTTTGTAGCTCTGCATTTGGAATCACTCTAGAATAGTCTTAATGTAAGTCTCTTTCATCTCAAATGTAGAGAACAACCACTTTTTAGTGGCGACAATCATCTTCTTATCATTTTTAGCCAATAATATGTCATCCACATATAATGAAAATATCAGAAAAATGTCCTTGGACCCGCTTAACGTACACACAGTGATCTTCATCGATCATCGTAAACCCATTAGAAACAATGGCTCGATAAAATCTCAGATTCCACTGTTTGGATGATTGCTTTAAGCCATAAATAGATCGTTGAAACTTGCAAAATTTGCACTCCTGACCTACTGCCACAAAACCTTATGGTTAATCCATATAGATGTCTTCATCCAATTCTTTATGGAGCAATGCAGTCTTAACATCCATCTGATATAGCTCTAAGTCCAACTGAGCTACCATGGCCAGAATTAGGCGAATAGAGGCAAACCACACAACTGGTGAAAAGGTTTCCTCATAGTCCACACCCTCTAATTGGGTGTAGCCTTTTGCTACTAGGCGAGTCTTATATCTTTCTATAGAACCATCTGCCTTGCGCTTGATTTTGAGAACCCATTTGCTCCCAATAATCTTGCGCCTTAGCAGCAAATCAACCAAGTCCCAGATATGATTTTCTTCATGGACTCCATTTCTTCATCCATTGTAGCACTCCATTCTTTACTAACAGGGGATGAGAAAGTCTCTTTGAGATTCTTAGGCTCCATCTCATTACTCAGAGCAATCATGAATGCTTCCCCTTCAATCTCAAAATGATGACGGGGTATAGCTCCACATTTGCTTCTACGCAGTTGAGAGTCTTGAGAATCCTCATCCATTGGATCTAATCCATGGGCAATTAAATCGCTCTCATTGTCCCTAGGAGCTTGAGGGATTATTTCCTCATTCTTTACTAGGCTACTAGGTGCGCCTTCATGTAGATTATCCATTTCATAGAGCTTTACATCTCTAGTTACCTCACCTCTGCTAGGGAAATCCTCCTCTAGGAAATCCACGTCTCGTGACTCAATTTCAGTCACACTTCTATTTGAATGCTCCCCAATAAATACGTAACCCTTAGAATGCTTGCTATAGCGAATGAAGATACACTTCTTTCCACTGGGACCCAACTTCCTAAACTTATGAGAAATGTTGTGTATGTAAGTTACCAAACCCCAAGGCCACAAATTGTGTCACGACCCAAACCCGCCTCTATGGGTTTAGCACCGTAACCGGCCAGTAATCCGAGATTACCGAAGGCCTACTTAACAGTAAGACAGTAATACAGAGTACAGGGGCATAGCAGAAGCCAATACAGTAAATAAATAATGTCCAATGAGCTGTAACCGTCTGTATGCAAAAAGATTTTTCATACGTACATGCAGTCAGTGACAAAACAGTATGTACCATATTAACAAACATTCAGAACAGGGACTTAATCCCTATTAAATAGTACAGTACAGTGCTATCAGTCTATACAGTTATACAAAACAGATACAGGGACAGACAGGGGAAATAAAAACACCCCTAAGCCATAGCTTGGCAGGCTCGGAACCTCGCGGTGAGGCACAGTAGTTGGCTTGACAAAACTGGAGTTTACCCCGACGCTCCTAGCCGTGGTCTGGTGCCTATACATCTACATATATATATGAGCAGTGAGCTAAAGCTCAGTGAATAACATAAAGTGTAAAGGGGTTTAGAATGAATGTCCTTACAGTAATGAAAATAGTTCATTTCAATCAGTATATCAGTTGTTGAGTACAGTAAACAGTCGTATGTGGTACATCCATTAGCATAACAGTAAACAGTAGGTCTTAAAAGACCGAACAGTCAATGATGGCCATCAATCAGTAAACAGTAGTGGTTCCAACAAGGGAACCGACAGAGATCTCTGTAGCAGTAACAGTCAGTAACAGTAGTTGCTAAGGATGCCACAATATAGTTTAGAATTTAGGACATACATTCATTCAGTTAACAGTAGTAGTTCAGAAACAATACAGTTCAATTGTTCAGAAGATAATCATTTTTGAACATATCTTTACACAGTTATTACTCACAGAGTTCTGGGCTACGGTAAGCTAGAGCGCGTCCCCAGTCGCCAACCCTACACAGTTAACAGATCGAACACACACTAAGCTACACAGTTGGGAAAGATAATAACTAGTCCCTAATTGCCTCGGTGTGTTCTACATCTATATCCTCATTAAGATGCCTTAAACTAGGCCTAAGAATGCCTAGGATGAAATGAGGATGCAAAGATGCACTTTAAAAGCATTTTCAGAATTTTCAGAAAATAGAGGTCCCGCTCGAGCGTAGGTTTCCCCGCTCGAGCGGACATGCAGACAACGGTTCCCGCTCGAGCGTCACTTTCTATGCTCGAGCGGACATGCAAAATAGTCAAAAGTACTGGATGCTCAAAAATCACGCTCGATTGGGCGCTCGATAGCAGCTCGAGCATAAGGCACAAGGTCCCGCTCGAGCGTCAATTACCCTGCTCGAGCAGACATCAAAACAGTGCAAAGTACTGGCAGCACGAATTTTCCGCTCGAGCGCCCCTTCCCCCGCTCGAGCGGGAGTCCAAAATCTGGAATTCCCAGATTTGAACTTCCAAGCTCAAAACAAGTTCAAAAGCATCAAATTCGATCCTTTTGGGCTAATTTTCTGGAAAACATTTGTAAACTCATAGAACAACATGTTTTAAAGATCAATTTGAGAATCGAAGCCCAAAGGTAGTTCAATTAAATACAATTTTGAACCAAATTTCAAGAACATGAAAAACATGCAACATGCATGGACTTTAAACAATTTGCAAGCTTCAAAACATGCTCTAATGAGCCAATTCTTTTCAAAACAAGATGAAATCAAGGTCCATTGTAAAATTATGAACATGCATGTGAGGAATTATGAACTACAACCTCAAAACTTCAATATATATACATGCATGCAACAATTAAGCTTCAACACAACAATTTGAGCCATAAATTGGCTCAAGTCTACAACCTTGCTCTAAACCATGCAAGAATCAATTTAAACACAAGAATGAGGAGATGAATGTCTACCTTAAGTTTTGAATTAAAGGTCTAGGAGCTATATTGATCACAAACTCCTCCAATCTTCTCAATTTTCAAGCAATACAAGATGAAGCAAATTGAAATCACTCTTTTCTCTCACTCTCTCTCTCTAGTCGGCTAGAACAAGAAGTATGGCTGATCAAATGTTGTATCTAAGTGTAATGTGAAGATCAAAGTGTTGAGATAGTGGGCCACTAGTGTGGCAAAATGGTAAATATGCCAAACTATGTGATTTAGCTTATTTTAATCTAATTTAATCATACCAAATCAGTTTTGAATTAAATATACCATAAAATCGCATAAATTATGATGATCATAAAACACTAATCGGTTTCAGATTCGGCCGCCAATAAGGCCTTCAATTTGCAATTTAAACGTAAAACATGAACAGATCAATTAACAATCAACAGATAGAAATACAATTTAACTAGCATACTCAATCAATTCAGTTCCTAATTTCAGTCAGTCAGTCCAGTATTTTAATCAGTCCCATTACTTATCATAATCAGTGTCAGTTTAGCAGTATCCGGTAGTTAATCGGTAAACAATAACGAGGGTTGTTACAAATTGCCTATATCAGACTTTTCGCCAATCCACATCTCATATGGGGTGGAAGGAACTGATTTGGAGGGCACACGGTTAAGGATGTGGGCAACAGTTAACAAAGCATCTCTTCAATAAGAAATGGGAAGATTAGCTTGTGCCATCATAGATCTAACCATGCTATGTAATATGCGATTCCTTCTCTTTGCTACACCATTTTGCTGCGAAGTCCCAAGAATTGTTAATTGCCTGATAATTTCTTTTTCCTCACAGAGCACTTTAAATTGTTTAGATAGATACCTACGTCCTCGGTCAGTCCTTAAAGCCTTAATGCTCTTGTCAAGTTTATTCTCAACCTCATTAACATGCTATTTAAAGCAATCTAATGCTTCTTATTTGTGAGAAATCAAATAGACATGGCCAAAACGTGTGCATTCATCTATAAATGTGATAAGATAAGGGGCTCCATGCCTTTCTCTTACATTCATTGGTCCACATATATCATAATAAATAAGTTGTAATGGGACAGATGCCCTTTTGGCTTTCCCAAATGGTTTTCTTGTTGCCTTTCCAGCAAGATAGTGCTCACAAGTAGGCAAAGTGACTCTAGTGAATGGACCTAAAAGGCCTTCTCTAGCCAATCTCGTCATCATGTCTTGCCCTATATGGCCTAATTTAGCATGCCATCTCATAGGATCATTATCACAAATAGATGCAATATAAGAAATAGAGCCATTGGCATTTTTATTAAAACTCGAATAATCTACATCCAAAACTAAGAAACCATCCAAAACATAACCAAAACGATAACAAATTGTACCCAAATAACTGCTAACACCATTATTCTCAAAACAAAGGCTAAAACCAAGACTCATCATGCTAATAATTGAAACTAAGTTTCACCAAATATCCGGAGCATAAAGAACATCATGAAGATACAAGGTGCGCTACGTCGCATTTCCAGCTTATATGTGCCAATGCCAGGCACCTCCACACTGGACTCATTCCCCATGTAAACTTTTATACTCCTAGCAGGTACTCGGCGATACTCAATGAACACTACTCTATTTCTCGCAATGTGGTCTGTTATTCCTAAGTCTACAACCCAAAAATGAAGAGAATGAGAAATTAATGCTTGACTAGAAACAAAGCATTGAATGTGAGAAATTAAGTAAGGGAGTACCTTCTTCTACTCATGGCAATCCTGAGCGAAGTGTCCTTTGTTGTTACAATTAAAGCATGTCAGTTTAGCCTTTACCTTCTTGCCACCTCTCTTGCCCCTACACTTAAAATTTCTAGAGCCATTGGGCTTTAGCGTTGCTGTTGCTTATTTCTTAGGAGCACTCTTTTTTTCCACGCTTGAATAGAGAAGTCCTACATGAGCTTGACTCAACCACCATAGCAGAACCATCAGACTAAGCCGCCTCTAAGCGCTTAGCCTCTAGCTCCAAATGACATGATATGTCCTCGAATGTTTTCACACTCTTATTATGCATCATATTCTACTTCATATGCTCCCAAGAATTTGGCAGAGAGCGAATCACAGCTTGAACTTGTTTTTTTTTAGTCAACTTGTGCCCAGTAGCCGCTAGCTCACGTATCATGGCTTACATGACCCTCGAATGCTGCTTCATAGAGTGATGCACCTTTTCTGATAAGAGTCAAACTTCATAGTCAGCCTATATAGCTTTGCCAAAAAGGTGACACCAAACTTTTGCTTGAGAACTTCCCATATCTCAAATGCAGTCGGGTAATTCTCAACCTCACTAATCAAGTCGTAGTGCATGCTGCTCAATATGGTAAAGCGCACACACCAATCTTTGTTACGCCAAGTCTGATAGACTTTGAGATCATGACGATGTTGAGCTGTATTGCCCTACTTAGGCTCAACTATCACTTGGTCAAGTGTGTTTAAAATTTCTTGCTCATTGAGGAGATATTGGATCTTACGGCGCCATATGTCATAGTTATCACCATCTAATTTTTCTCCCTTAGTCAAGTTTGCCACAACTGTCTTAGCATCCATTTCTACATACAGGGAAGAGAAAAAAACAAAAAAGAAAAAAAAAAGGAAAAAAAAAAAGAGGAACAAATGTGCAGGGGATATTTATTTTAGCAACACAAAATTATTTTGTAGCAAAAGAATCTAAATTAAATAATGATAATATTACACACATCTCAAGATTGAAAATTTACTATGCTCGCAATCATCTCTTGCGTCTCTAGTGACAATTAACGAAACTTTATTTAATTCCATGCGCAAAATTTTGGTTTTTGGGAGATAATTCCTAGAATCTTCACATCCAAACAACCTCCCACTACTTATGGCATGTCTAAAGCATGATAATTAGTCTAATTCCATTTAATAGCATCTTAATGTAAATTCACAATCAACTCATGCTATGTTATATTTAATAATAGAATTTAAATAATAAAAAAAAATAATCATGCTATTCTAATCACAACATATTAGAAACTTTAGGCAAAAATAAAAATATGTTGTGTTTAATGTTCAGATTATGCCATAACAGAAAGTATACAACTTCTGAAATTTTCATGACTTTTAAATAATTAATAAACACACATAAAATTAAAAATAAATATTCTAGAATTTGGGAAAGTGCAACAATCATACCAGTAAATAGTAAACCATTACAGTAGTCTATAGTAAAAATTTCAACTTCAGAAACTTAGTCATCCAACACTATAAACATTTTAAAGCAGAAATAATGAATTATTATCTCAGAAAAAAAAATATTTTTTTTTCCCGTAAAATTTCAGCAGATAAAAAAAATTTAATTCTAAGTCCAACAGTACCAACCACGCTCAAAACAAGGCTATAACGAATTACTTATGACCATTTAAAGCAATTTAGAATTAAAAAAAAAAAAAAAACAAACAAACAGAGCCTTACCATCGAGTAGCCAAGCTGGCACGGAAAACGGTGTGGCTTAGCTCGATTCGGCGCTGCATGCGCCTAGCAGCCTGCGTGGGCAACGCGTTCGAGTGAGTAACGACACGTGGCAAGCGCATGACGCGCACGCGCCACCTTCCGGAGTGATTTATGGTCCAATTTTGGTACTGCCGGACTCGATTTTCCAAAATAAAAACAATGGTGGTCTCAAAATTGACATTTAATAAACACAAATGATAGGGTATATTACACTCTCTCTAGTAAGAGTGGAAGTGCAGAATTTCTGCACTTTATCTTCTTCCTCAAGCCACCAAGAACTCACAAAGAACCCAATTTAGGGTTTGAGTTTTCTCATCAACCATAAGTCCAAATTTAACAAATAATATATGGTTTTGAAGTTTTTAAAACAAGGATGCTAAATATGTAAGATTTGTAAACTGAAATTAAAGCATGTAAAACAATCATGCAAATAAAGTTTCGGGAATATAAAATGGGTCTTCATTTTTCTTGAAATCTAACCGTTTGATTTTCATGAAACTTTGCAGATATATTTTACATGAAATATACTACAACATATATAAATTTCAAGTTGATTGGAGAAAGTTCGAAAAAAAAATATTAATTTTCATACATATATCATGTATACATATATCAATAGTTATATACATATTTTAATATACAAAAATAAGCACGAAAATACCCTATGAAGGCTCTGATACCAATGTCGGATATATATAACGCAGCAAATAAACAAATATTCGACATACCTTATGTGAATGAATCCAAAACGAAGAATTTTGTGGGTAAATCACGTGTTTCACAATTACGAACAAAACACTCAGCAATGGAGTGATACCACAGTATGAGTATTACGCACTCTAGTCACAGTGCAAAGGCTTGATCGTTCTCTGATGGAAGAGAGTTAGAGAGAGAGTATGAGAAAAAAATGTTATGGATACCACCCTACATAATGTATCTGATATAATATATATAGATCAGATATATAACCATCTATTTATATCTCTTAATAGAATATGATAGATGTAGATAGATAGTGGGTTATCCTAACAAATAGGATAATTAGAAATTCAAATTCAAATTACATCGATAATTTAAATGGGCCATGGGTCATGCCACATGGACGTCCAAATCCGGGTTCAATATTCGACCTAATTTCTAACAATAGGTCTTCCTAGTGTAGAGAGTGACTAGATCTGCAATCATCTGAATCATTGTCCTCAAAGGTCCATGGCGATGGCGACGCTGCAACTGACGTCTAGGGTAGCGTGGTGCGACAGAGCTATGGATCTGGATCTCGCACTGGAGCAATGACAGAAAAGGATAGAGGAGCAGCGCCAGAAGAACAGTGAGTGAGAGAGAATTTGAAGAGAGAGAGAGAGAGAGAGAAGGTCAAGGTTTGGAAAGAAAAAGTGAGAGAGAGTGTGACAAAAAATTATTCAATATTTTTGGAGTATCACGTGTCCGTACTCTTTAACCAATTATCATTTAATATGCCTCATCATATTCCTCAATCACTCAACACAATATCTCACCCACCTGCCTTCTCCACCAATCATAATGTTATGAAATATTACGTGTCTATATTTTGGAATTACTGAATAATTACCCGAGTGTAACTGTGTGCGATGGGCATTTGTGAACATGTATATGATATATATATATATATAAGGGTATTTTGGGGATTTCGTTTAGGTTATTTTGAAAAAAATATTTCGATGCCATAACCTTTGGGTAAAGAAAATTTAAAATTAGATTTTCCATCTGAACACCATACTAAAAAATTAGTTCATTTGGTATATTTACAACTTTTTATTGAATTTTTGGAGTGACTAAAAGCTATTTATTATTATTTTTTTTATGAAAAATGAATGTGTCAAATAATCTTTAAAAAAAAAGTAGCAAAATAAACTTTTTTAACCTATAAGCGAAATGAAGCCTTGCCATTTTGTTCTTTCTCTAGGTGGTGTGGTCCCGCTGCTCCAAAGAAAACATCAATTTCACCCACAAAAAATATGACTAGAACACTTGCAAAAACCAACAATCACCTTTAAGACTATGTACTTTTGTATTAATTTGGATACGTAAAATTACTTTTCTGACACTGCAACCCACAATGAACTGATTAGCTATTTTATATTTTATTTTTTATGTGATTTTTTTTATTCTATTATAGTAAACAAATTTTTCGGAATTCATTTGTAACATTTATTGTTGGAGACTTTAGTCAAGTAACTTTTTATTTTTATTTGTATTTTCTTTTGGTCCTTTGTATGAGGGGAGTATTTTCTAAACCTTTAGACTTTTTTTTCTTTTTCTTTTTTTTTTTAATTTACAATTGGGGCCTAGGGGCCTTGAATCAAGAAGAGTTTATTTTATTCTATGGCCCTATTTAGATTTATTATGGATTTTTTCTTATAAGAAATATGATTTTAGTATATATGATTAAGACTTTTGATAATGAAATATTTTTCCTATTTTAGATTGACGTGGATAAGTCCATAAATGCCATAGTCCACTATGAACAACCCAAGCCTATTACTTGGAGCCCAATACATAACCTAGCTGGTGAAGTCCAAAACAGCTGGAATCCAACGTGACATAAAGAGCCAATGACATTCAGACATACGGCAGGTAAAGGACAAGCCACATCAGCAGACAAAGATCTGCAAAGTTATTGCCACTGCACATCACCATTAATGCAACACATCACAGCATTTATTACAACAACACCTCTCCGTCGGAACAGCACCCCCTTACCCTGAACAAGGTAAGCTACAACATAGACTTTCGGCCAAGATGGCAGGTCGAAAGGGACAGCGAAATGATGACCAAAGGATATAAGCAAACGTTGAAAACAAGAAGAAGGTTAAGCTTTTTTATCTCCAATCTCTCTCTACACTCTACTTCTCTTTCTAACTTACTCGTTGAAGGGTTCACTAGGGGACTCCCCGTTTTCCGTTGAACTTATCTGCAGGTTCATTGGTGGGTTTGATCACCCGGATATTGGTGCGAGAAGCGTGGATCAGTCTGACCCGCTCTGCCAGGTACCCGTTGTATATTAACTACATCATCAGTTGGCGTTGTCTGTGGGAAAGCTTTGCTCCGTGCGTCAGTTATGCTCATTGTCGCTGGAGACCCTGTCCCAACAACCTTTTTCTGCTACCAATCAAAGTGTATGGTCACAACTAGATCCATGGCTTCTCACCATAATACTGCCGACCATCAAACCGACCCTCCCAATCCAAACAATTCACCACAGTATTTCATCGAGCTTACCAATAGCATTAACCGCATGGCTGAGCAAAACCAAGCCTTGATAAATGCTTTACTCCAGAGAAACCTTCCTATGCCTCCTCTACCACCTCCAGATATTCCCTCTAACCAAGAACGAGCCCTGAGCTATTCTATCTCGCAGCCCTATCCACCTAACTTGGAAGGCTTGCAACCTCCACCCCCACACATAAATCCACCACCTCCACCCCCGCACCCGTCGATCCTGGCACCAACCTCTCAAGGAGAAGCCAGTAGTGCCCAGCCCCCGCTGCTCTCCGGTGGTGACCACATCCCTCTCTAGGACGCAGAACTCCGAGCCATGAAGCTCCAACTCCAAAGGGTCATGCAGAACATCCAGCATAAACCCTCTACCATGACCAACTCACCATTTGTTGCCTCCATCCGGGACAAACCCCTGGCCCCCAAGTTCAAAATGCCCACCATTGACTCTTTTGATGGTACGACAGACCTAGTTGACCATCTGGAGACCTACCGAACCCTTATGATCCTTCATGCCTTCCTTGACGAGATCATGTGTCGAGTTTTCCCCGTGACACTGAAGGGATTAGCTCGACTGTGGTTCAGCCAGTTACCAGCAGACTCCGCCTCCACTTTCCAGCATCTCAGTGACTCTTTCCTCAGTCACTTTATTGGAGCCCAGCGCCAACGCCGTCCAGTAACCCAACTCTTCAACATCCGCCAGACCGAGAGGGAGTCCCTGCACAATTTCATTACCCGTTTCAACACCGAAGCCCTGCAGGTGGCAAAAAACGACGATAAGGTCATCCTCACAGCTTTCATGGCCGGACTACGCTCGTCTGACTTCCTTTTCTCTCTCTCCAAAAACCCCCCCACCTCTATGGCAGTCTTACTCTCTAAAGCCCAAAAATACATGAACGCCGAAGATTCCCTAGCCGCCCGCCAAGACCCTACAGCAAAACACCCGACCCCCTGAGAAAAACGAAAAGACTCAGAAGCCAGACAAACCCAGTATAATACCCAAACACCACATTATACCGACCGACCCCCCGAGCCGACCGGCCGATACCTGTCCGACCGCCCAGCCGGTTCGAGTGATACACACCCTTTAACTCCCCTATGGAACAAGTCCTCAACCAGATCCAGCGGGACTACCCCCTCAAATGGCCCCAACCATCGAGAACCCCTTCCAATCGGAAGGACTAATCCAAATACTGCCGTTTCCACCAGGACCACGGCCATAATACCGATGAGTGTGTTAACCTCAAGGATCAGGTCGAGACCTTAATACGTCAGGGACGTCTTAGCCGGTTCACGGACACCCGCCCCCAGTAGAGACAAAGAACAGAGCCCACCAGAAACACCTGCCGGCGCACTCTCTCCCGGCAGCCAGCCCAACTAAATCAAGGCCACGATCGCCTTCCACAGCAACCTCGGGCACAAGCTAATCCCGCCCCACCTGTTGGAGAAATCAGAGTTATTTCCGGCGGGCTTACTTGTGGAGGACCATCCCGCTCGGCTCAGCGGGCAGAACTCAGGAAAATAAGATAAGGCTCAGACAAAGAGGTTGCCACATTGGATCGACCTTCCAAACAGCCCAGGCAATGGACCGAGCCTATTACCTTCACGGACGCCAACTTCACAGGCATTCGTTATCCCCATGACGACCCTCTAGTCATTTCGGCTCTAATCTCCAACTACAAGGTCAGATGGGTTCTCATAGACAACGGCAGCTCTTCAGACATCATTTTCCTCAATTGCTTCCGCCAGCTCAAGATCGGGGAAGAAAGTCTGTCCCCTCTCCAAACCTCCTTGGTCGGTTTCACTGGTAACTGGGTGACCTTCATTGGCTCTATCGACCTCCCCATCACAATTGGCGAGCACCCGCGCCAGACCACCAAGCTGCTCACCTTCCTTGTTGTCGACTGCCCCTCTGCCTACAACATCATCCTTGGTCGTACCGTCCTAAATGCTTTCCAAGCTATTATATCAACTTATCACCTAGCCATCAAGTTCCCCACCGATCTTAGGGTTGGGACAGTGAGGGGGGAGCAGACCGTGGCCAGGGAATGTTATGTCGCCTCACTCAAAGAAGTCAAGTTGAAAGAGGCTATGATCATCGAAGGACTCGATGTTAGAGACGAAGACGAGCTGGTTAGGGGGGAACCCGTTGAAGAACTTATTGAAGTCCCCATCGATCCCACCAACCCAGCAAAACTGCCAAAATCGGCAGCCAACTATCCCCTCAAATAAAAGCCGACCTTACCGCCCTTTTGATCAAGCACAACGATGTATTTGCTTGGACCCACTTAGGCATGCCGGGTATTGACCCCTCATTCATAACCCATCACCTCAGCATTGAACCCCATTTCCGACCTTATAGCCAGAAGCAGCGCATTTTTCATCCAGAGCGCAACACTCTCATTGCCGCGGAAGTCGACAAGCTCCTTGAGGCACAATTCATCAAGAACGTGAACTACCCTAGATGGTTGTCAAACGTCGTCCTGGTCTGTAAGAACAATGGTAAATGGCGACTCTGTGTCGACTACTCCGACCTCAACCGAGCTTGCCCTAAAGACAGTTATCCTCTCCTCCGTATAGATCTGCTGGTTGACGCCACGGTCGGTCATCAAATGCTCAGCTTTATGGATGCCTTTCCTGGGTACAACCAAATTCTGATGCACCCATCTGATCGTGAACACACCTCCTTCATTACCAACCGAGGCACCTACCATTACCGTGTGATGCCGTTTGGACTGAAAAATGCTGGGGCCACCTACCAACGGTTGGTTAACGCCATTTTCCATTATCAAATCGGTCGAAATATGGAAGTATATGTCGACGACATGCTAGTCAAAAGCAAACTCTCTGCCGATCATTTGACCGACCTACGAGAGACCTTCGCCACCCTATGTAAGTACCAAATGAAGCTCAACCCGGAGAAGTGCGCCTTTGGTATAGGATCTGGGAAGTTTTTGGGTTTTATGGTCAGTTAGCGGGGCATTGAAGCTAACCCTGAAAAGATCAAGGCCTTGATTGAGATGCAGTCACCCATAACGGTCAAGGAGGTTCAGAGACTCACTGGCCGAGTTGCCGCCCTCAACCGCTTCATTTCCCGCGCGACGGACAAGTGTCTCCTCTTCTTCAAAGTTTTTCGGAAAACTTTTGAATGGACAGCCAAATCCGAAGAGGCTTTTCAGCAGTTGAAATAGTGCATGGCCAACCCCCCTTCCTTTCACAGGAAATCACGGGCGAGCCCCTCTTTCTATATTTAGCCGTGTCACACACCGCAGTCAGTGCAGCTCTTATCAAGGAAGACGCCTTTGTCCAATGACCGATCTACTACATCAATCGGGCACTCAGGGGAGCGGAGCAAAATTACCCACTGTTAGAAAAATTGTCTTTGGCCTTGGTCACTGCCTCCAGATGACTCCGTCCTTACTTCTAAGCCCATTCCATAGTGGTCCTCACCGACCAACCTTTGAAGAAGGTCATACAGCAACCAGAACTTTCCGGCAGACTCATGCAGTGGTCAATAGAACTCAGCCAGTTTGACATCTCCTACTGACCTCGAACAGCAATAAAGGGCAGGCTGTCGCTGATTTCATCCTGGAATTCACTAATCCTACCCAAACCACGGTCCCTCCACCTCTACCAACCCTTACCGAGCCAGAAGACCCCCATTCTTGGACTCTCAATGTCAACGGATCATCCCACAGGGAAGGAAGTGGGGCCGGTCTCATCCTCATCGCCCCTGAGGGTGGTTATTTCAAATGTGCTCTTCGTTTCTTGTTCGAGGCCAGTAACAATGTGGCCGAATACGAGGCATTGATAGCAGGTCTCCGCTTAGCCAATGACATTGGTGTCAGCCACATCCGGGTGTTCAGTGACTCCCAGCTCATTGTCGGACAAATTACGGGGGAATTTGATGCCAAGGAGGACAAAATGCGGGCATACATGGATATAGCCCTTCCCATTCTTCGCCTCTTCAATACCTTCTACATCAAACACATCCCTCGGACAGAAAACTCCTAGGACGATGAGATGGCTCAGTTAACCTCTACAGATCAGTCAGATCTCAACCACAGTGTTCGCCTCGAATACCTGACCCACCCTGCCATCTCCCCCGACCAACAAACGGTCCACTTCCTCCAAAAATGAACCAATCCCCTAGGCGTCTGACATCCTTCTATTTTTGACAACGGGAGAATTACCAGAGGACAAACAGCAGGCCGCCAAAGTCAGGGCCCGGTCGTCCAATTACATCCTTGTCAACGGTCTTTTGTACAAGAGGGGCTTTTCACGCCCATACCTCAGATACCTCAATCCAACTCAAGCAACCTATGTGATGCAGGAAATCCATGAGGGCATTTATGGTAATCATTCGGGCAACAGGTCCCTAGCCCACAAAATACTTCACATTGGTTATTTCTGGCCCACTCTCAATCAAGATGCAACTGACTTCGTGCTCAAATGTGATAAGTGTCAGCATTTTGCCAACATCTCCCATGCTCTCCTACAGAGTTGATCACACTTTGCAGTCCTTATCCGTTCGCCAAATGGGGGATCGACTTAGTTGGTCCACTTCCCACCAGCCAAGGCCAGACCAAGTTCGCGATAGTTACCATTGATTACTTCACCAAGTGGGTAGAGGCAGAACCCCTTGCTACCATTACCGAGCGGAACACAACCAAATTCATCTGGTAATCGCTCGTATGCAGAATTGGCATCCCTCAAGCCATCGTCTTCGACAATGGCAAACAATTCGACAACGCCAAGTATAGGAAGTTTTGTGCAGACCTCCAAATCCAACCATGTTTCTCCTCCCTAGGTCATCCCCAAGCCAATGGCCAAGTCGAGGTTACCAACCGTTCCCTTCTGAAGATCATCAAGACTAAGCTGGAAGCTGCTAAGGGACTTTGGGCTGAGGAATTACCAAATGTACTCTGGGCTTACCGTACTACCGCTCAGACTCCCACTAGGGAGACCCTCTTTCGCCTAACATACGGCGCTGAGGCGATCATCCTAGTGGAAGTCGGTCTGCCTACCCCCAGGGTTTTACATCCGAATCCCGAACTAACTGAAGAACTCCGTCGGGCAGACCTTGACCTAATCGAAGAGCTCAGAGAAACCACTGCTGTCAGACTGGCCTCATACCAACAGAAAATGAAAACACACTACAACTGCAAAGTCTAACCAAGGGAGTTCGCTGTGGGGGACCTTATCTTGCGCGAAGTAACCCTTGCCACCAAAAATCCGATTGAAGGCAAACTGGTAGCCAAGTGGGAGGGACCTTACGTTGTGAAAGCCCGACCACAGCCAGACACTTACCGACTTCAGGACATGGAAGGTTGAGATCTCCCCCACCCGTGTACCGAGCACTTGAGGCGTTACTTTCAATAAACTCCTACTTTTTATTGCTCAGGTATTGTATTTTCTTTTTGACGAATTTACACACATGAACATACTTGTTCTCCCCTGGCATAATGTAAAATTTGATCAACTGGATCACACTTTCCATGACAACAATTTTATATCTCAGCTATCTGTGTGTTGTCTCAATAACATTTTTATTGCAGCACTTATTAAAAAGCCTCAGCCAGACTGAGCACCAGAAGCCTCAGCCAAACTGAGCATAAAAAGCCTCGGTCAGACCGAGCGCCAACAACCTCAGCTAGACTGAGCACCAAAAGGCTCGGCCAAACCGAGCGCCAACAGCCTCAGCCAGACTGAGCACCAAAAGCCTCGGCCAGATCGAGCGCCAAAAGCCTCAGCCAGAATGAGCACCAAAAGCCTCAGCCAGCCTGAGCTTTAAAAGCCTCAGTCAGACTGAGCACGAAGCACTTGGCCAGACCAAGCATAACAAGTCTCAGCCAAACTGAGCGCCACAATTCCAAGTCCAAACTGAGTTACTTGCAACGTCAGTAAATAACAGCTTAGCCCCAACTAAGCATGCATACTTGTGGCATTAGTAGACACACTTAGTCACAATTCCAGGTCCAAGTTTTTACACCACTTTTCACTTAGTCAAATTCCAACGACGTTCTTACATGTTTCCTTTACTAGTCAAATTATTTTCTTCTCCATCAACTTTTACAAGTCAACCTCTTTCCTTACTAGTCAAGCCTAACTCCAATAAACCACCATCATCGACTTCAGCAGTGTGGCAAACACAAACTCATAATTTTATCACATTTTAAATTCCACTCTGCATTGAGGAGTTCTTAACTTTACTCTGCACTGAGTTTTTATTACAAGTTCAATTTCACCCTGCATTGAGGAGCCTTTAACTTTACTCTGCATTGAGTTTTTATTACAGATTCACTTCCACTCTACATTGAGGAGTTCTTAAATTTAGTTTTTATTACAACTTTACCTCCACTTTGCAGATGCACACAAGCCACCATTCTCATTCATTTCAGATGCACAAGCACAAACAATCGAATGAGAACACAACTGAAATTTTATTTATTCACAAATTTGTACATAAGTTCATTACAGTAATTCAAAAACAAAAACAAACACACAAAAACAACTCTAAGTAGAAGGTCTTCTTCTTCTTCTTCTTCAATTACTCCTCCTCACTGGACACGAGGTCTTTTTCTTCAATACCCTCATCCATGGGGGTCTAGGCCATATCGTTGTCTTCAATTTTTATACTACTCAGGTCTAAGTTTGGGAACAGCTCCTCAGCTTTACGCTTGAACATCTTCCAACCACTGTCCCAGAACTCAGCCATTTCGTGTTTATAGAAGTCGGACCGTTGGAAGCTCTCAATAACTTCTGCCTCAGTCCTGCCTCCAGCGGTCGTCCTTGAAGGGCCCGCCTCCCCAGACTCCTCCCTCGCCAAGCTGCTGGCGACCGCGGCATCAACTGCCATCTGAAATTCAGCAGACCCCTCGAACTGATCCACTGTTGTAACACACAAATCGGGGTATGCCGCCCTTTCAGAGGCTGCCTTGGCCCTCTCTTCCTCCAACTCTTTCTGCAGGGTCGCCCTTTCAGAGGCTGCCTTAGACCTCTCTTCCTCTAACTCCTTCTGCAGGGTCGCCCTTTCAGCAGCCGCCTTGGCCCTCTCTTCCTGCAACTCCTTCTGCAGGCTCTCCCTCCCCTTCATTGCCTTAACACACTCATCTTCCAACTTCTTCTGCAGCCCAGCAATCTCTAGGTCTGCATCTTCTTTTTCCTTGATCTACTGGGCACACAAATTTTCATTGCTGGTCATAGCCTCTTCAAATCGTTCGATGACGATCGCGCAGTCCTTTTGAGTATCCCCCAGCTTTTTTTGCTCGCTTGCCAGTTAGAACTCGAGCGACACAACCTTGCGGCGTTCGTTCTCTAGTTCCAACTTGACCGCTCACAGCTCAGCATGGGCACTCTCCCAGCCTGCATGCTCCTTCTTCAAACTTGTAAGTTGAGCCTTGGCCTCGTCTGCCTTCATCTTTGCAGCCGTCGCCTTTCTCAGCAGAGCTTCTGCTACGGTGGTTACCTCCATTTGAGCAGAGCATAACCCCCTCAGCAACTCAGCCTCATTGAATCTGGCTACTGAGCGCACGGCTGCCTTATCCATGATCCCCACAAGGCAATCTGCACCTGCCCTGGCTGACATTTCTTCTCCCTCCAGCCGCCCAGCCACTGCGCGAGCGTGATAGATCCCAGTCGTCAGCCTAACACCCCCTCCTTGGGGTGCAGGACCCCCTTGGGGCTGTTCTCCTCCCCTTGGCTCAGGGCCAGTTGCCCCACCTTCTACTCGCACTTCGGGGGCGACCCTCGCCACCTCTGAGGCGATCTCCACCACTATTAGGACGACCTCCACTCTCTCTGAGGCGATCTCCACCACTTCTAAGACGACCACCCCTTCTGGGGTCTCCTCCATTCCCCCATTCTCTGCCTCATTGGCCATGCTAGCCTGTTCTGCCATCACTTCCCTCCTCCTCTTCACAGTAGGCTCTTCTTCACTCCTCCTCACTCTCTTTTTCTTCTTTACCACACCCTCCACCTCCATCTCCTTCAAAGCCCTCTCCTTCAAAGGATCTACTAGGGGCGGTCGGGACACAAATCCACCTAAGTCTTTTTCCCCCAAGGGTTTGGGGTGAGGTCGGATCCTCTCTCTCGCAATCGGCTTTGGCGGTTGGCCTTCCTGGGACTTTTGAACTTACTGGCTTTGGCGAGGATGGCCATATCATTAGCCTCTTGCGCTTTCCTCCTCGCCTCCAATTTAGCTTGCCCCATATCTCCACCGCTCGGCTGAGGACCCAACCCCGCTCCAAACAAGGCTGAGGGTTGAACGAGTTCGTCCTATCTGACCCCCTCCTTCTCCCGCCATGCCTTCACCTTCTTTATTCTCTCCTCTGCTGCTGCTCCCAGTTTTGGCTCTACAGATTTGGTGGGCACTCTCCACACCGTGCGCACCCCAGCCCCTCCATTCGCAGACACATAGAACCACCGCGGCCTCTAACCTTTAATTGATGACGGCAGCCCGCCACCAGACCCTTCCCTGCCGCCGCCTACAACGTCATCCAAGTCCCTTGTTGTCCTGAGGCCTTATAACATGCGAACAATTCGTCTACTGTCATGGTCGCCCCTTCGTTCATCTACGGCCACGCGCTTGCACAGGCCAGTACAATCTTCCACGAGTTGGGCATTAGTTGGCCCGGTGCCACCTCCAAACGGTTCAGGAAATCTACCACCACTTGCGGCAGTAGCAGCCTCAGTCCTCCCTTCAATGCTTCCTCGTAAAGGGAAAACTTCCCCGGCCTTGCGTCGGATGGCCTTTCCGTTGACGTCGGCAACAATAACTCTATTTCAGCAGGCACCTGGTATTTTTCGCGAATAGCCTCCAACTCCGCCGTGGTCACCATTGATTTGTCAGCCTTCGTGTGCCAGTGATCTGGTTTCGCCTGGCTGATTGGCTTCGGAGCTGCTATCATGATTGAAGCATGAGATCGTACCACCGGTTCCCCCACCCTCTGCATCTGCCTCTCCATTCTATACTGCTCTGCTAACTCCACTGCATCGTCATCACCAAACGGATTCACCCTAACATTCACAGCTTCTTCTTGGGCCATTCCTATGGTATGTCTGCGAATCGCTTCGGATACAGGTGCAAGGAAATTGAAAAAGTGTTGCAGAGGTGTATCGTCAGCAACAAAGGGGTTAACACTTGGGATGTTTTGATTTTTCGCAAAGAAGTAGGTAAATCGAATAATGCCAAAAGCCCAAGGCTTGCCCGTATTCCAAGGGTCGCAATTAATTTGCGCCACTTTGAAAACTTTTCAAAACATCCGCCAAAACTGTCTTTTCAACACCCATAATGACCTATCGTTTTATTTCTGATCCAACGCCTAATCTCCTCCCCACGAGATGTTGCCACGTGTACGACCACGATCCACTGTCTCCTCCCCTTACCCTGTCTTTTCCACTTCAAATCACCACATGACACGCCGCCTCTTGAGCCCCGCGCCCCTCTACCTTACCCTTCGCGGTCGGCCCTCCTCATGGTCAGCCCTTCCACTCGGCCAACCTTCGCAGTCAGCCCTCCTCGTGGTCGGCCCTCCCACTCGGCCAACCTTCGCGGTCGGCCTTCCTCGTGGTCGGCCCTTCCACTCAACCACGATTCGCGGTCGGTCCACCTCGCGATCGGCCCACCCACTCGGTCACCCCTGTTGGTCGACTTCCATCCTGCCAATCTCTAATACCCTCATTCTCTTCGTTAGTATTCCCTTCGTTGGACTAAAGTTGCACTCGGGAATGGAGAACTACTGACGTGGGTAAGCCCATAAAGGCCATAGTCCACTATGAACAACCCAAGCTCATCACTTGAAACCCAATACATAACCCAGCTGGGGAAGTCCAAAACAGCTGGAATCTAACGTGGCATAAAGAGCCAATGACATTCAGACATACGGCAGGTAAAGGACAAGCCACATCAGCAGACAAAGATTTGCAAAGTTATTGCCACTGCACATCACCATTAATGCAGCCCATCACAACATTTATTACGACAACACCTCTCCGTCGAAACAGCACCCCCTTACCCTGAACAACGTAAGCTATAGCATAGACTTTCGGCCAAGATGGCAGGTCGGAAGGGACAGTGAAATGATGACCAAAGGATATAAGCAAACGTTGAAGACAAGAAGAAGGTTAAGCTTTTCTATTTCCAATCTCTCTCTACACTCTACTTCTTCACTGGGGGACTCCCCGTTCCCTGTTGAACTTATCTGCAGGTTCATTGGTGGGTTTGATCACCCGAATGTTTGTGCGAGAAGCGTGGATCAATTCAACCCGTTCTGCCAGATACCCGTTGTATATTAACTCCATCATCATAGATAATAAGAAGATTTTTTAAATAAAAATTTAGTGTCAAGAATTTAGACTTCATGGTTTGTCACTTGGTGGTCCTTCATAAATTTTTAAAAGCAAATGGCCCTCCATAGATTGTGTACCTAAATTTGTTTTTTATGTGTCATCGTATTTCTCATTAGTTTGAATTTGTTAAAGCTGAACATGTGAAATTGACACATTGCGAGATTAATTTGTACTTATCTAAGTAATTTAAATTATTCATCTTATATGATAAATTGAGAAAAATATACATATAAAAATTAAATTAATCAAGCATAAGTAATTATATGATCAAATTACAAATATATTATAACAAATAGATAATTTATTATTAAAAATATGTACGACATATTGATAAAAATAATTTGATGATATGATAATTCATGTTGCATCAATTAATTTTTTTGCATAAATAATTTTTTCAATTAAGTATATGAGATGGGATAATTTTTTTGCATATGATAATTTTTATGAAATGTTTCCCTTTACGGAGACTCTCACTACTTCTATAGTGATGTGGACCAATGATATATTTATATTATTTATTTATTTTTTTTATTTAGACTAATCATAAATGAATATGAATTATGGGTGTGATGTTTTGTGAAGGTCTGAATTCTTACGGTAAGATTTATCAAATTAAAACTCGTTTCTCACGGTGGTCTCTTGGCTCATACATTCCATCGAAATTGTAAACCTAGGATAAACCTATGTTTTAACTGACGCGCTGATTACGTAATGCATGCATAATTGAAAAACATGCCATCTTATAAGAATAATTATAAAAAAATTGTACATATAGCATTTGTTATTCAATTAATAAAGGTTTGCTTCATGAAACCTAAGATCGTGGTACATCAACTACAGTAATATTTTGAAAATAAAATATACATATAAGACATAAATGTATCAACACCACCAATAATTTTCATTTTATATATTAAAATAGATATTAAAAAAAAAGGTTTGGTTATGGTGTGCAACTTACACCTTACACCTTATTCTTTACACTTACACCTTATACTTACATCTTTTATACCTTACACCTTATACCTTTTTTGTAAGTGGCACATGGTGTGCAACTCACTTACACCTTACACCTTACACTTACACCTTACACTTACACTTACACCTTACACTTACACCTTTTGTGTAAGTGGCACATGGTGTGCAACCCACTTACACCTTTTGTGGGTTGCACACCTAAGAAAACTCCTAAAAAAAATTCATTATACGAATTGATCTGATCTTTTTACAACTATTAAATGGGTAATGCTATAGTGTGCAACTTACACCTTACACCTTTTTGTGTTCACTTACACCTTACACTTACACCTTTTTTACCTTGCACTTACACCTTTTGTGTAAGTGGCACATGGTGTGCAACTTATACATTTCATTTATACCTTCCACTTATACTTACACCTTACACTTACACCTTTTGTGTGAGTGGCATATGGTGTGCAACCCACTTACACCTTTTGTGGGTTGCACACCTAAGAAGAAGCCCTATTAAATATTCATGTAATAATGAGAATCTGAATTCCTGAATCTAGTTCCAAGTTATATCAATTTCTCTCAGATAAAGGAAACATAGATTTAAAACACAAAATATACATTTTGAAGTTGAGATTTATTTTAAATATAATCCACACACTTAATATGGATTTTAATTACACAATACATTTGTGTTTTTAATTTGTGCAATTAACATTATTGGTAGACAAAAATAAAAGTTAAAAATAAATAAATTAATTAAAAAAAAAAAAAAAAAACTAACTAGAGCGAGTCACTCTATGGCCCTGTTTGGTAGAGCTGTCAGAAAGTGCTTATAACTTTTGCCTAAACAGCTTATAGCTTATAACTCAAAGAATAAGCTGATTTCTGACTTCCAAAAAAGTATCTCCTGCCCCACTCAAAGAATAAGCTGATTTCTGACTTCCAAAAAGCTATAAGTTATAAGGTATAAGCTAAACCAAACACATCAAAATAGCTTAAATTAAGCTGAAAGTTGAAATAAGCTGAAATTAAGTTCTGCCAAACAGGCACTATAAGTGTTTTGTTGGTTTGTAAACTTATTGATTGTGTTTTGGTATTGTTTTTTTATTTTTAAATTTTAAATTTTTATTGGAAAGTACAATTTTTTTTTATAAAGATCGAAAATAAATATATCATACCAAGGGTATTTCCCAAGACAAAAAAAAAAGGGGGGGGGGGGGAAAGCCATCCAGACATTAAAAAAATAAAAAATAAATAAATCTATTGACAAAATCAAAAAAGTGAAACAAAAAAATTGTTTCACAAACAATTTTCGAAAATAAATATTTCTAATTTAGTAACCATATTAACTAGTTCTTGCACTCTCATTATTTCTATTTCTCAAAACACCAAACACAAAAACGAAAATAGAACCGAAAACAAATACCAAAATGTTGAAAACAATGTTTTGTCAGGACATCAACGTTTTTAACGTGGTAGACCATGTTTGTTTTTAACGTGGTAGACCATGTTTTTAACGTGGTAGACCATGTTTTGTCAGGACATCAACGTTTGCCTTTATAAATAGGCTCCTTAATTTCACATAGATCACCACAACTTTCCCACCTCTTCTTCCCATTTTTTAGCAACCTTAAACATTGTTTTCTTTTCTGTTTTTTTTTTTTTTTTTTTTTTTTTTTTGGGTCCTTGTTTTAAATTAGCAGAAAAAAAAAAAAAAAAAAAAGGCCATAATGGATTTTAGTAAAGGAATGCCAGCAGATCAACATGTTCTACAATGCCAAAGGAGGTCAGCCAATTACAAGCCAAACATTTGGAAATATGATCTTCTACAGTCTCTTACAACTCAATACAATGTGAGGATTATATTAAATATATATATTAAATGCGGTTTTTAGTTTTAAGAATGTACAAGTATTGTAAACATTTTAATTCTAAAAATTGTGACATTTAATCCCTCTAGTTTGTGTGTTGTGGCAATTTGTTTCTTTAGTTCTAATTGTAATTTCCTGAAGTTTTCATTTTATGTCCAGTTAGTCCGATAGATAAAAATGTCCATTTAAAACTAAACTGAAATCAAAAGGGGCGGAATAATCCACTTGCTCTCCTCAAAGTGATTGAATGGTTGGCGTTCAATTTGAAACGGTCCATTCCACTTTGAATGAACTATATTACTCTTCATTTTTATCCAAATTTTTAACATAAGTTATCAATTAGATTAAATTTCACACAAGAAACTACAAGTATAATTTTTTATATTATTTATTAAAAAAAATGAAAATGCTTATTATTTGTCAATGTGCAGGAAGAAGAATATAAAAGGCAAGTTGAGAAGCTGAAAGAGGAAGTTATGTGCATGTTCATGGAAGCAGTGGACCTAGTAGCTAAGTTGGAGTTCTTAGACAACATAGAAAAACTAGGTCTTGCCAACCTCTTTGAAATGGAAATCAAAGAAGCTCTAGACACCATTGTAGCTTTTAAGAACAACCATCCCATTACAGAAGAGGGTCTCTATGCTAATGCTCTATTCTTTAGGCTCCTGAGGCAGCATGGATTTAATATTTCTCAAGGTATACAATTTCATTTCAAAAGAAAAATAACACAAAATAGTCAAAAAAATTTTTTTGAGAAAAGTGTCCAAATCCAAACTATTAAGCTGGCGCCCTGCATTAATTTTAGATGTATTACTCTAGACTAAGATAAATGTAATATTGTTTTGGACACTTTTCTACGAAAATTTTATAGTTTAGAACGTTATTGAATAGAAGTTCACATTCTTCATTATGTTAACGCTTCATTTATTTTGGTAAAAACGTTTCCTTTTTTTTTTTTTTTTTTTTTTTCATATTTTCTAGACTTTAGTATGATAGAAAACAAGTTTATTTGAACGAAAAATATTTTTTACAACCGCCACAATAACTACCCTTCTCCCAACTAGCCATTATCACCTACCATCATTGTTGCCACCATTATTACCACCACCACCACCACCACCACTCTGATACCCCTACCACCACCAATAATACAATTATTATCACATTTGTTTTAAGGTCGCAATCAAATAGAAAAACACATTTCTACAATATTTTTTGCCAAAACAAAGTAACTTTATGTGCTAAGCAATTTTTTACTCTCCTATACCTAAAGTGCATATCTTTTAATTCAGATATATTTAGAGGCTTCACCAGCAAGATGGGTACATTCATCAAAACCACAATCTGTGATACTCAAGCAATGCTTGAGCTTCTTGAAGCCTCACATCTAGCATTAGAGGGTGAAAACATACTGATTGAAGCTAAAGCATTCTCTACTGGGATTCTGAAGAATATCACCAATTCAAAAAATGTAGAGAACAAAGTTACCAAACAATTGAGCCATGCTTTGGAGCTTCCATTGCAGTGGAGAGTGCAGTGGTATGATGTCAAGAGTCACATCCATGAGCTTGAAAACAATGACAACACAAACTCAGTTTTGCTCAAGTTAGCAAAGCTTAACTTCAACATGGTTCAAGCCACACATCAAAATGATCTCAAGGAGATATCGAGGTAATGACAAAAATATGTATGATGATGTCTCCTGAGATGAGACTGTGTCCATTCAATGAGATTTTGTCATTTTTTTATCAATTTTTATTTTTATTTTTTTTAAAATCATATAATTATTAGGCTCCTGTTATTAATTGGACACATCCAAATGAAATTTTCAAAAGACACCACAAGGAAAACATAAAGGGAGTAGAGAGAGGGTGTGGACACACTTTTTTAATACATTTTGTTTTTCTATATTTAACGGACGCACTGTGGACTACAATTTCACTTAATAAATACTTATGGGAAATGGAAAGGCGTTCAACGCACCATTTATATATATATAATTTGTATCGGCAAAAGTGAGTTGTTAATTGTTAAATTAATATTTATGAGAGTTAATCTCTTTATTTTTAGCAAAGTACTAAATGCTTGTCTCTTGAATTCAAATCCCCATAAGAAAAGTTGAACCCATAACCTCCCCCTAGAAACTAAGCCTTTAGAAAAGTCATTGTAACCAACTAGGTTAGACACACCCCTTATATGTTATATGGTGTATGGTATGTATGACATGTATTTTTGTTACGTATTTTTTGATATATGTCATATATTTTTGTGAGAAAAGTTATTAATTTTTTGGTTGAGCAATGAAATTTTTTAGTTCATAAATAAAATTACATATTTTTATGGTAGTGTTACGCATTATTATGATAAGTAACACATTTTGTGATTCAAAAAAATTTCAATAAAAAAATAGGTAACATCAATACAAAAATGCCTAACATTATCATAAAATATTAATTTTATTTTTGAACCACAAATTGATGTAACTCTATCACGAAATTACATAACATTTGTTACAAAAATACGTAATATATCCCGTAAAAATACATACACTATAGCATATAAGAATTTTAGAAATCAAATTTTTTGGTCTATAAGTGAAAATTCTGCACAACAATCAAACACATTCAAAAAACTTTACATATGAGAGAATGGGTGGGCATGGGCTAGTAAGGCGGCTCAAAATAGTTTGAAACCTACAGAGACAATATCAAATGAAATATTGATATTTTTTAAAATTGCTGTAAATTTTTATTTAATTATTTTTAATAGATTCGGAGACACAAAATTAATAATTTAATTTTTTCTAACATATCATATTTAATTCATAGTATAACTGATACACTTACTCACTCTTGTGAAATATTTGATCTTAGGTAGAGTTTTTTTAATTTTGAATTTTTTTTTTCTTTATGTAGAAATAACAATTACATGCATTGCTAATTAATTATAATTTATTACATCAATTATAGATTTTTTTAAATTTTATTTATTTATTTTTTTAAGTTTTAATATGATAAATAAAATACTAATTTTTTCCCAATAAAAAAAATGGAGCATTTTTCTCTAACTCTAAAATATCTTTTAAAACTTTTAAATTAAAAAAAAAAAGAAGATCATTAGTATGAGAAAATTGTCATGTTTTAGATTATTTTTTATATTAATATAATATTTTTTAAACTATCATAGTCTAACAATGTATTGCAACTTATTGTTTCTCATTAATTTGTAATTTTTTGTGTGTTTTATTTATGTATTATTAGGATTTTTTTGAATAAGTTGTAACCAAACATCTTATTATTTTGTGTGATTCAGGTGGTGGAAGAATCTTTGTCTGGTAGAAAACTTGAGTTTTACAAGGAATCGACTAGTTGAAAGTTATTTGTGGGCAGTGGGAGTTGCATTTGAGCCTCAACACAAAAGTTTTAGAAAATGGCTAACAAAAGCCATAAATTTCGTCCTAATAATTGATGATATTTATGATATTTATGGATCATTGGAAGAACTAGAGTGTTTCACTAATTCAGTTGAGAGGTTAGTCTTCACAAATATTCACCAAAGAGTAATTCTACATAATCAAAAAAAAAGGCACAAAATCTTTTTTCTTAAATCCCTATGTTATTCTAAAAAAGAATGCTCACAGTAATTAAATTATGTCTTGAGATTCCAGTATTTCAAAATTCTCACATGATTTAATAGCCGTGAATGTCTTGGAACAAGAGGTCACAAAGGTCTAGGAACAGAAGATCTGTGGCCTTCAAAAAAGTATTTAGCTAGAAAACCGTGTACACGTTATATAGTGTTTTTTGGATGTTTATCTCAATACTTCTTTTTTGAAATTTTAAAATTACTCATAAAAGAACCATAGGCTACTTTTAATTGATGTTTAAGATTCTAATCAAAATCTTGATATCAGGTGGGATGACAAGGAAATTCAACGACTTCCAGAGTGCATGAAGATTTGCTTTCAAGCATTCTACAACACTACTAATGAAGTTGCTCATGAAATTCAAAAAGAAAAGGGTTGGAAGAACTCAATATTACCTTATCTACACAAAGTGGTACTTTCAATTCTTCTTCTAATCTTCATTCACTCAGCATGATTTATGTTGTGTTGTGTTTGTTTCAACTAGAAAATGCTTTCTTAAAAATGATGAAAAATGTTTTAATGGTTTCATAGTTTTTGGTATTTAGTATGACAAAAAAAACTAAAGTCATTCAATAGAAAACAAGCTTCTTTAGGTGATTTTTATTTTTTTTATTTTTTTTTTTTCATTCAATCGAAAATAAGCTTACTTAGGTGAAAAACATTTGGTGTAAGTCTTACTAATGTATGCTACCATCATTGATACCTTATGACAGATGTAGCCACCTTCACCGCCTCTCTATCTCTCCCCACCAACGTCACTGCCACTACCGCTATCCCCACCCCCATTACCCCTATTGCCATCACTGTCATATTATTTTTCAAAATATATTCCTTATAAAAAGATGTGTACAAAGTTTGAATTACATTGAAAAACGCTTTCCTCACCACCACCTCCACCATGGGTAGCTTAAGCTCAATGCAAGTGAAGCATTTGCGTTAAGCCTTGTTGCTCTTCAAGGGAAACAAGGGGGTGTACTATGCTTATAAGGCACAATACGGTGCTGTAAGGGCCCATGGGCCTTGTCCCAAGCCTCTGTCGTTGATCTGAACAAATTATATTATAGAGTTTGTCGAGTAGATTATTTATAAAAAACAAAAAATAAAAAAAAAATCAAATTATTGAATGGCTATAAACTCAAAACAGAACCAAATTTGTTTTCAAAAAAATAAATGATTAAAATAATTTTGATAATTATTCATGATGAAAGGAATAAAAACATGGTTACTAAATAAAAATAAAAATGATAAAAGGAATAACAACAATAATAATACATTTACATAAACAAGTAACCACTATGCACATGCACTTCTTAATAAAGGCACGTGAAAGACCCTACAAAGGTTGGTGCAAAAATTTTGGATAGACTCTCTTGTCTAGAATTTCTTAAAGGCTATCAATTTTTTGAAAATTCCAAACTTCCACTCTTTGATTTTATTAACCGAACAAAAGAATCTTCAAAATACCTAACAAAACAATAAACTCTCCTTGTCCTCAGGCTCGACACCAAAACAAACCTCCGTATCCGGAGGGCAACAAAATAAACATTGTCAGTGTCTATGATTAAAATAATATGATCCATTCTTTATTCACTACAAGAAATTAGTTTTTTAAGGATAAATTATTCCGTCTTTAAAAGTGTAATATTTGTTAGGAAAAACTTTAGCCAATCAGTTTTCTCCGTCTCGAAGTTTGTCCCAAATGGTCCGTCTAGAAAAGTCAAAAAATGATTTTTAGAGACAAAATTTTACATTTGTCACTATAAATAAACTTTTAGAGAAAAAAATATGTGACTGCAAAAAATTTGATTTTGAGACAACCAAAATTTGTCTCTAAAAGTCTAATTATAGTCCAACGGTCGGAGTAGTTATGGAGACAAAAATTAATTTTTTAGACGACCGAAATTGGTCTGTAAAAGTTTAGTTTTGGGGACAAATGAAAGTGGTATCCAAAAGTTTTAGTTTTTGGAACAAATGAAAATGGTGTGTAAAGGTTATAATTTTTTTGAGACAACTAAAATTGGTCTCTAAAAGTTTGATATTTTTTATTTAATTTTTTTTTTGTAACAATTACTCTAAAAATATTAATATGAATATCAACTTATATTCCTTTCTTGATTTCTCAACAATCAAATAGAAAATATCAAACATATCACCAAACTATTTGTTCATCTCCAAATTAAAATTCAACTACAAGAAAAGAAAAAAAAAATGCTTATCACATTCAAAGAGGCTTAATCAAAAGATATTTTAATAACAAACAAATACCATGATCTGATTCATTAGTGTGTAATATCTTGATTGTATATCATTAACTGACAGAGATTTCAAAAGTATCATTTCTAATTTGTAAGGCTAGTACCATAAGTATTGTTTGTAGCATTCAACTAGTCAATGAACAAATTGTAATTGGAGTTATATCAACCTATATAATAAAACAACTCAACTCATCGCATCTTCTTCTCAATGGCTTCGTTGAAATAGCATTCAAAATCTAGCAGTGAGCTCCCAAACTTCAAATTGATGCAAACTTGCAGGACCTGCATAGAATAGGCCAAACTCTCAAATAGATTACCAATTAAAAATTATTCAATGATCGATTAATTTAATAGATTGCGATTTAATGTGTCAATTGTATCTGCAGCAATCACACATAAATCTTAGTACACAAAGCAGTCCAAAATTCACTATCAATATTCAAGAGTTCACAAAGATTAAACTAACTCAACTTGCTACAAAAATTTAAAAATAATTACTCCAAGATAGATACAGTTTACATTGATGTTGTGAAAACAAGATGAAGAATGGTTACCTATTTACTCCTCAACTCAGTCATCAAAGCAATTTTGAGGCCAATTGAAAATTAGTAATCTATTTAATTTCCAGACCTAATCTCAAAAACTTTTCTGCATTAGAATTTAGATACATGGACACATTTATGGTGTTTGCTCTGTTTCTGAAGCCTCTCATGTAATCAAAGATATTAGTCAAACCCAGAGAAAAGCCATATCCTTGTAAATATTGCCAGCTTCCTCTTGTTTTAATGTGTTATATTGATAATGAACAGACGGATATCACAATCCAGAACGGTCAAGTAATATAAGCAAAAGTCAACCAACAATATGGTGCTTTAATTATTAATTCCAAATATAAGAAAAGCAAAATGTGGAGTAGGTTCTCAACAATATTGATTGAAATTCAGCAATTAATAAAGTTTTTTTTTCTTTGTCGATCAAAAAAATAAAATAAAATAATCATGGGTATGTGAAAGAAAACACTTAGCATTTGAAGAATTAACAATTACCTTGATTTTGTCTCTAAAAATTTGTCTTTAAAACTTTAATTTCTTGTAGTGACAATTTTTTGTTTTAATTTAAAAATCTAACAAAATAAACTAATAATTAAAGTCCGCATGGCCCATCTTAATTACAAGAATATAAATATGAAGAAAAAATATTAATTAAATTAATATATAAATATAAAATAGTCTTGGTTGACATTTTGCTTTGCACCTTGAAGTGTCTACACCTACCGTTGCCACCATTGCTACCACAACTACTACCACCCCCAGCTCTCTAAACACCACTTCTGTCACAACCGCTGTCATCTCATTTTCAATTGCAAAAAAATAATAACATTCTGTGTGGAAGTCATATTTTGGGAAAATATTTTTCTACAAAGCAAATTGAGTTTGAGTTTGTCAATGAAAACCCTTGTTCAGTGGGCAGACTTTTGCAAAGCATTACTTGTGGAAGCAAGGTGGTACAACAAGAGTTACACACCAACCCTAGACGAGTATCTTGAAAATGGGTGGGTTTCATCATCTGGACCTGTTCTTTCTCTGCTTGCATTTTTCTCTGTTTTGGAAGAGACAACAAGAGAAGAGCTTGTAGATCTTTTGGCAAAGAGTGATGTTCTTGTGCGTTGTACATCAATGATCATTCGACTTTGCAATGACCTTGGAACTTCTGCGGTAATTATTCTCTTCATTAAAATCTACTCGAAAACTATTTTAATGCAAAAATGAAAATGATATTTGAATTTTTCATTCTTTTGTTTTTCGAAAAAACAAGAAAAATAAAAATAGAACCAAACAAGCCCCATGGAACTGTTCGGTTACAATTTTGTTTGTTTTGTTTTGTTCTATTTATTTATTGATTGTTTGGTGTATTTGTTTTCAATTTTTTTATGAACACAAACTTGTTCAATATATTGTTTCTAAAAAAAAAATAATAATAAATTTGAAAACATTCGAGTTTTAAGAAACACGTTTCTTTGAAATTCAAAATTTATTTTGCAAAAAAAAAAAAAAAAAAAAAAAAAAAAAAAAATTGAACTTGGTCGGTAATTTCAAACTTTTAATTGTTTTCTTTATGAAAATACAAAGAATTAAAAAAAAAAATTAATATATAAGTACAACCCATATCAACAGGGTAAATTGAATTTTAATTTCTTGCCCAAAATACAAATTTTGGGCTCTGAGTGAAATTGATGCTTTTATAAGGAACTCACTATCTAATACATATGATCACCTATGTTTCTGCGTGGTTAATTACATGATCACTATCTAATACAAAACATTTTTAGATTTTTATTCTTTTCCTGCACTCTTTCACCATAAATAAACTCCGCTTTTTTTGGATATTAGTGCCATGCTTTTGAACATTATCGATTTTAACTGCAGGCAGAACTAGAGAGAGGAGATGCTCCATCATCAATCCTTTGTTTCATGAGAGAAGCCAATGTCTCAGAGGAGATAGCCAGGAAGAAGATTAGAACCACAATAAAGGATACATGGAACAAAATTAACCATGAATTCATCACCCAATCTCCTTTTTTGCAACCATTTGTCAAATACACTGTCAACACAGCTAGAGTGGCTCATTTTATTTACCAACATGGAGATGGTTTTGGTAATCAAGATCGCGAGACTCGAGCCCAAGTCCTTTCTATGCTTATGGAACCTTTCAAGCTCAATTGAAATGTCGGTTTTCAGAGTAATTGCTCAACAGTTTTAGAGTACCAACTCAATAATTGAAGCAATTTAATGGTGCTTGTTTAAGTAGAATAATCAGCTTCTTTCTAGTTTGGGTATAGACTGGAGAGGTTCAGTTCAACCTATCGGACCCTACACAGGTCTCACCAAATAATTTGAGTCTTTTTAGAGTAATTGTTGAGTAGTTTTGAATTATCAGTATAGTTTGAGTGTATTTATTTAGTTTAAATTAATGACAGATGTGTGTATGTTTGCATAATAAATAAACATTGTGTTCCTGTCCAAAAAAAAAATAAAATAAAATAAACATTGTGTTCGATTCTATAATTTAATTATGTCCTAAAAAAAAAAACTAATATCATGCACATGTGGAAATTAAAGGAAAATAGGCTATCTCCTAGTAAGGCTACATTCTCTCTTGGCCACTGCTTATTAATTTATTTGTGGTGTATTCATTTTGAACTCCTCATATATCTCTTACATCAATAATATTCTCTCTTTTGCCAATAAAAAAAATTAAAAATTGAGAAATGTTTGATACACACAATTTCCTCCCCACAACTTTCACAAATGAGGTGGCGATATACTACAAGTTCTTTATCAATTAGAATGTAGGTATTAGAATGTAGGTCAACTTTTAAAATTTTACTTGCCACCTCATTTGTTAAGATTGTGAGGGAGGAACTTATGTGAATGTACCAAATTTAAAGAATTAAACAAAGTGGTGAAAGTGTTGTTTTGTTTGGATATTAATAAAAGGACTAAATATTACAATATTTTCTTACTCACTGGTATGTCACTTCTCAGATTATTGAAGTTTTGCTTCAAATTTCAAATTAATTTATTACATAACACATCACTTAGTAATAATAAAGTAAAATCCGTTCACATGTATGACTTTTTTTCTAGTAAGAACATGCATTGGACAACTGTTGAATAACTATTTTGAAATTGAATTCAGAGAGAAAATAAATTATCACATTGGTCTAAAAAATTACGTGAATGCCTAATCAATGGTATTTCTTATAATTTGCTCACCATTATTTTTATTCTTTAACCATATATAAACATATAATTCATTATTATTTTTTGAGCACACCCAACCAAAGCAGTGTAATTTACTCATCATTGGTTATTGGTTTGAAGCATTGTTCTTAGTAATCGAGAAAGTCAATCCATACTCTTTCTAAAATAAAATTGAAGAGATTATGGTACTTGAGAAAGTCGATCAATCCTCTTTCTAAAATAAAATTAATGAAAAAATAAACAAAAGAATACAAGATGAACCTCATTTACTAAGGCATTGGTTTAAGGATTTGGGAAAAGATTTAAAAATAGAAAGGAGAAAGGTAGGTGAAATGTAAATAAAATGTACCCACATTTCACTTAATTTCACATATTTTTCCTTCCTCTTTATTTTTTATTTATTTACTTTTTCCTTTCTAATTCCCTCTTTAAATTTATAAATCAAACACGGGCTAAATATATGGACTAGGGTTTTGGATAAGGCGGATCAAGCCCCCACTAGCCAACCCAAAACTGAGTCCAGGGTCAGTACAACCCATTAACTGACCAACCGATCCAATTACTGTATATATTGGGCTAATGAGGTCATAGACAACTAAACTTTTCATACACAAACAAAAGGCCTTTTAAATAAGATTGGATTCGCTTTGGTTTAAATTTGAATTTGAAAAAAATTGTGAGATTCTTAAAGTTCACAACCTGTCTCGTTTTGATAATTTAAATAATTTATTTTGTAAAATCCTAAGTGTTTATCATTTGAAAAAAAAAATTTAAATTAGTCCAATAACCGTAACAATTTTATTTGATTATGTTTTTCTTCAAAAAAAATAAACAACAAGTATATATGTTTTAGAAAATAGATCATTCATATTTTTGAGATAAGCATAATGAAATGAAATGAAAAAACTAACACATTATAATATATTTTTTCCCCTGGCTCATTCTACGCTAGATCTAAAAGTAAAAGCAAAGAAATCACCCCTACGCTCCCCGATGAGACTTGAACTTACAACATTTACTATAAGAATTGGAAAGCATACAGCAAAACTGCTAAGACTTGTCTTATTGATTCTTAAATTAGGTACCCACAACGGTTTTGTTCTTACGATTTCCATGTCTAAAAAACAAAGATTTAACAGAAGGTGATCAAGTAATTAGCTCCATTGCATGTAAAAGTGCTTGTACGATCGTCAAAAGGGTAGCTATAAGCTGTATAAGCTGTAGGACAAGCACAACATCATACTCGTCTTGGGTGGTCTTGGGGGCAGGTCAAGTCCGAACCCAAGGAGATAGGATGGAGGGTGGAGGATGGAATCCGGTGCTAAGAAGAAGACGAGCTGCTAATCAAAACGATAGATCAGCAGAGTATGGCGTGGTTACTATCTTTGTGGATGAGATCCCAAACTCAATGACTCCAAAGGGTTTGTATACTCTGTTTAATAAGTTTGGTGTAGTTAAGGATGCCTTCATCCCATCCAAAAGACAGAAAGCGACAGGGTCGAGGTTTGGTTTTGTGCGGTACGATTGCAAGGTGGCTGCTGAAATGGCAGTGCTGAAGGCTGACGGATTATGGTGTGATAATAAGGCCCTGAAAGTAAAGGTAGCAGAGTTCAAAAAAGGAGAGGTTAAGCAGCATGCATTGTCAAGCAGAGGAGATGCGCCGAAGATGCAGCGTCCACAGAGGAGTTTCGGGCTTAGAATGATGGAAGGTATAGGTCGAAGATCTTATGCAGAAGTAGTGCAGAGGGGTGGTAGTAATGAGAAGATGAAGATGGTTGTGAAGGCATTTGAAACCGGCAATGGGTGGCTTTATGACAGTGTTATTGTTAAGTTGAAATCCTTCCTGGCCTTAGAAGCTTTTAAGAAGGAGGTCGGGAAAAGAGGTATGGAGGAAGTAAGAGTCAGAGAAGGTGGTGGAAGGTTAGTAGTGCTAACTTTCAAATCGCAGCAACACAAAAGGGAGGCCAGATCCAAGCTAGAAGAGTGGATGCTTGATTGGTGTGATTCTATTACAGATTGGAAAAAAGGCAAGTATGTTGAACAGGAAAGGAGCGTGTGGCTCTTGTATACGGGTGTCCCATATCATTTGTGGAGTGTAAATACTTTCAGAGACATTGGCAGGTTGTGGGGTGAAGTTGTCCAATTTGATGATGATATTACCACTCAAAATTCCTTTCAGTGGGGGAAAGTACGGGTAATTACCTCCACAATGGAGTTAATCAATACGGTGATCCAGGTTGAATGTAATGGAAGCTTGTTCCCAGTCCGTGTGTGGGAAGAGACCCCAGCAGCAGGTAAGCCGTGTTATTGCAATAGTTCCTGGATGGAAAATAAGGTTAATGGTTCGATAGGTCAAGATGAAGTTGATCAACTGTCAAGAAAGGGTGAATTAGATAAGGGGGATCATGAGGATGAACGCAAAAGGAAGGAGGAGCTGTGCAGAAAAGAGGAGAAAGCTGTTCCCGAACTGGTTATGGTGGATTGCGTAGCAGGGGAAAAAGATGAAGAGAATGAGTGCATGTCTGTATCAGCCGTAAAAGGAACAGAGGAGGACATGGGAAATCCAAAAGTCAGAGAAGAAAGTATGGAGGACAGGTTGGTGATTACGGCAAACCCAAGAAATGATATTCAAATTGATGAAGACCATGTTTGTACTCCTGGGTATATCAGAAGCTTAAGTGGGTTAGAGAGTATGAGGCCTCAAATAAATTTAGAGGTGGTGCTGGATGGGCCTCAGGATGGGGTTCAGAAGAATAGGCCCACCACTGATTCTTCAACTTAAGTGCATGTGTAGCCCAAACCCAACTTAGGCCCCCTGTTCAAAGAGAAGCCAAATTAAGAGGTTCAGTTAAAGTCAACCCAGCAAGGCTAGGGAAGCCCACACAAGCAGCAGGTAATACATGTTATAAGGCTGGTGGTAATCGGCAAAATAAGTCAAAATCGCACAACAAGCAGAGCAAGCAAAAAAGAGTGTTGACTGGTAACTGCTTCAAGAATGGAGCTATCTTCAGAGCTGCAGCTGCTGCTATCATTGTCAGTAGAGTATAGTCTTAACAACAGGAGGAGAAAAAAGCTATTAAATGAAACCCAAGCAACCATGGAAGTTGGAAAAATTCTGGGTTTGGATTTTGAAGGCAAGGAGAATGAGGTGATTGGCAAGTTGATTGAGCTCGAAGAGAAGGATTTGGAGAGAGTTGAAGGGGAAGCCGCTATTCCGTAAGTCTGATCAGGACTCAAGGCAGGTGAGTTTAGGAGTTTTGTGTAGTTTTTAATGATTTTATTATCTTGGAACATTCGGGGGCTGAGAAGACCCGAGAAGAGATCAAAAATAAAGTGTTTAGTTCGGGTGAGGAAGGTAGATGTCCTTTTACTCCAGGAAACTAAGAAAAGCTCAGTAGATGATATTTTTGTTAAGTCCTTATGGCCGTGGGAAGAGATGGAGTACATGGAGGTGGGTGCAGAAGGCAGTGCTGGTGGCTTGCTTTGCTTGTGGAATCCACAAGTTTTTGAGCTCAATGAGTGCTGCAGCTCTAGGAATTTCATGCTCTTATCTGGTATGGTCCAGCATACTTTCAGTTGTACTATTATTAATGTTTATGCACCCACTGAGGTGCTTAAAAGGAGGTATCTTTGGGAGTCCCTAGCAACTCTGATCACTTCCTTCCCTAGCCCTTGGTGTTTAGGTGGTGACTTCAATGAAGTCAGATTTTTGAGCGAAAGAAAAGGGTGCTCTAGAAGGGAAAGAGGGATGAAAGATTTTAATGAATTTATTGATAAATTGGAGCTGGTTGATATGCAAATGCTAGGCAGGCAGTTCATGTGGTGTAATGCGATGGATGGAAATAGATGGAGTAGAATTGATAGATTCTTAATCGATCCGAGGTGGCTAGAAGAGTTCAAGTTTAAACAGTGGGGTCTGCCTAGGTGTATCTCAGATCACTGTCCAGTACTCCTTATGAAGGATGAGAGGGATTGGGGCCCAAAACCATTTCGATTTATTAATGCATGGTGTTTGCATCCCAAATTCAAAGCAGAAGTGAAAAACTGCTGGGAAGGGGTTCAGGTTAGTGGCTGGGCCAGTTTCAGACTTTTGAAAAAATTGGGCAACCTAAAAGCTCACCTGAAGAGGTGGAACAGTGAAGTCTTTGGCAACATTGATGAGAAGCTGAAACAAGCAGAGGAGGAATTGCATGAGTGGGACTTAATAGCTAAAGGAAGGCATTTACAGGATGTTGAGGTCCAAAGAAGGGTAGAAATAAGAAAGCTAGTGTGGGATCTGAGTAAGAAGAAAGAATGGTTGTGGCTCCAAAAATCTAGGAGGGCCTGGGCCGAAAAGGAGGACAAAAATACCAGATTTTTCCATTTAATGGCAACCAAAAGGCAGAGAAAAAATTTGTTAAACTCAATTATTAATGGTGTGATTCAGGATGAGCCTGAGATGATTAAACAGGCAGTGGCAAGTCATTTCAAACACCTTTTCTCTGAAGATTGGAAGCATAGGCCAAAGCTAGCAGGTCTCTTTGACTCAATCAGTCCAACTGATTCAGCTGAGTTGTTAGAGGCAGAATTTTCGGAGGAAGAAATCTGGGAAGCAGTTAAAGATTGTGACGGGAATAAAGATGCTGAAGGGTGGTTGTTGTAGTGTGAAGATTTGCATCTGTTTTGGTGTAGCTTCTCCCAGCTTTGCATCTGGGATAATCTGAAGTCTTTCTGTTGTGCAGTCTGCTTGATCGTTCTGCGAGTTGGTCTGTTTTTTTTTTCTGGTATGTATGGGTCTGGTTGGCTGATGGTTGCAGCCTGGTCTGAGACTGGGGTATGGTGGAAAGCTGCTGTGTTCTGCAGAAGGGGTATGGTGTGGGTAGTCTGCTGCTATGCTGCTGAGGGAAGATCAGCACTTCTAAGTTGATCTGCTGATTTCCAGCCCAGGACCTATGCTTTGGTTTAGCTCTTGGTTCATGCATTGGTTGTAATTTGACAGCAGTGAAGGTTCATGCACTGTTGCTCTTGGTTCATGCTTTGTTGTTCTCTTCTTTGTCTTTCTTTTTCTTCTTCCTGGGTCTGGTTCCTCACCAAACTCTTAGGGTGAGCTTGCTTGCTGCTTCTCCCCCTCCCCCCCTTTTTTGATGTAATCTCTCTTCTTGTATGGTTTTTGCATCAATAAAGGTTCTCCTTTTGCTGATCAAAAAAAAAAAAGAATTGGAAAGCATACCACAATGACACAAAATCAAGGATTATTTACTTGAATTTGAATCTTGCTCTTACTATTGTTGCTTTCCTTTCTTATTGTTTTTTTTTTTTATCGATAGTAAAAATAAGTGATGATTATTGTAGACAACATAATAATTAAATAAGAATATAAGAATGATAATTGTAAAGAAAATTAAAAATTAATTAAAACACAATAACAAATTGCATCTAATGTCATTTTTTTTTTTTTTTGGGTTCCTCTTTAGTGGAGAAGTCAAAAGGTTCAGTATAAATTTTCAGTTTTTAATTCATCAGGTGACCGTGTTTCTCACCAGGAGGTCCTTCATAGATTTTATACATATATTTATTGAGTAAATTACGCTATGAAAAATGTTAAAGATACTAAAAAAATTATCAAAATTTTTAATGAATATTTTATATGAGTGTGTAACCTACACTATGTGGGTTCCACTTTCATATGATACATTTGATAAAAAAATTTGATAAATTTTAGAGTATCTAACATTGTTCATACTATTGGTCCACTAACTTGAGTAAAGTTTTACTTTGATATTCATAGTTTTAATTTGAATAGTTTGAACCTTACATTTTTTATTTTGTTACAATATGATCTTTTTGTTACGTGTCATCAAGATTTTCAAAGGAGAAACACTACGTGCAAAACTAAGGTGACAAAAGTGATATTCAAAAGAAACTATAAGGATCACTGGTGTAATTTATTAATTATATTGGTGATCCTTATAGTTTGTTTTGAATTCCATTTTAGTTTTCTAATTATGCATGTGATCTTTCTCCATTCAAAAGTTTTAACAGGAAATGATAGATAAACTACATTGCAACAAAATTAAAAATTAGGGTTCAAATTGAAATTATGAAAATTAAAATGATACTTCACTTAAATTACAGAAACTACTGATATAATTTATCCTAAATTTATTTTCTCTCTTGGTATGTATGGTTTTTTTTTTTTTTTTAGAATGAAAAAATACAGATTAGAATAAATTTATGTTTTTCTATGCCAAACGACTCAATTTGAGACCTTTCACCAATCACCAATCACAAATGTATATATGTCTCTATTATTTCTCAAACACTCAATATAAATGTAGTGGATCATATTATTAAAATTAATCACAATAATAAAATATATATAATCATAATAATAAAATATATATATGACATGACATATCTGTATAACAAAATGAGGGTGTTTGTTTGGATTTTTTTGAGTCAACATATAACTTATAACTTTGGAAAAGCTATTTTAGACTGTTTGATTAAACTTATTTTAAACAGTTTTTTATTTTAACAACTTATTTTAACTCAAAAAATTTGATTCTGATAAGCTGCTCACCCCTTGCTTCTGATTATCAACTTCTGCTGTAGACATGTTAATTTATGATTATACTCTTAGATTTTGTTATTTTTTATTTTTTTAGAAAATAGAAAAAGACTCAAATGGACTATAGATTATTATTATTATTATTATTATTATTATTATTATTATTATTATTATTATTATTATTATTATTATTATTATTATTTATGAGAAATGTAAACGAATAGTATAGCGACCCGGGTCTTTTCCCATTTGGTCGTTGCTTCCGGACTTAGGTTCTGTAGATCTTGTTATTATATGATTGTTGTTGTCGTCCTTTAATTTCTTATTTCTGAGTTATGGGATGCATTGAGCAGGTTTGTTGTAGGTTGGTAGTGTTTGGGAGCAAAGGGTTGCTGCCCAGGATTTTGACCCTTCGCTCGAGCGAGAAGTTCGTCACTCGAGCAAGCTCTTTGTTTTTGGTCCGTCGCTCGAGCCAGGGTTTCTTCGCTCGAGCGAGCAACTGCGTCTAGTGTAGACCTGAGAGCTGTGTTTCTTGGCTCGAGCGAGCTTTCCTTTGCTCAAGCGAGCGAGGTGTATGTTTTCGAGTTCTTCGCTCGAGCGAGCATTCTGTCGCTCGAGCGTGCTTCTGGGTTGCAGACTTGAAGCATCGTGTTGTTGGCTCGAGCGAGTCTTTCTACGCTCGAGCGAGTATTCTTTGTGTCTGGTCGCTCGCGCTACCAAGTCTTCGCTCGAGCGAGCCCGTTTTATTTAAATACGCAGCAGCGGTTTTAAATACACTTTTTCATCCTTTTTTTGATTTCAGAACCCTAGGTTCGTGTTTTCTCTCCTTTCACTCACCTTCTCTCTTAGGTTTCATCTATTTATAGGGTGTTTCTACCCTAGGGTCTTTTATAAAAAAGATAGAGGGTCACGAGGGCTTTACTTTAATCTGAGAGTTTGGCGGTTTGGAGCACTTTGGATTTTGGGTCATCATCTCCATCATCTCTATTTGAGTTCTTCACTTCGAGGTAGGGATTTCCTATTCCATATTATAGGTTTTGTTCTAAGTTTTGGTATTTTTGATATGTTGGTGTCATTTGGTAATTTTGGGAAAACTAGGGTTTGTATCATAATTTGAGAAATAGGGAATTATTTATATATTAAATTCCATGTGATTGTGAATCATGAAAAATGACATAGGTAGTGCCAAGTTGATAAAATTGAACCTTGGGGTTAATTTTGAGAAAAGGGGGAAAAGCCCTAGTTGTTGTAATAAATTAATTTGTATAATTAATGTTGGGAAAAATGTGGAATTGAGTTTGACTCATGAAATTGGGGAATTATGAGATAAATGGTGTAGTTGAATAGTTTAATCACTCACTTATGAAAATGTTGCGTTTACATTTGTTGATACATTTATTTCCTGTTTAGAAATAACTGTTTTGGGCTATCAGTGGAGGATAGTCGTGATTGTTGTAGACATTGCATGTTGATTAGGAAAAACTGAAACTAATCAAATTGAATGAGTCATTGAATATGACAGTTGAATTAATACAGCGAATCTGTGTATTGATTGCATATTGTGTATGACAAATGTTTAATACATTGTATATGCATATTGTTTGGGAGGAGATAGGGGATGTACTCCATGGTTTGAAGGAAAATAGGGGATGGACTCTCAAACCTGTTTAGGAGGAGAAAGGGGATGGACTCCATTAGTACAGCAAATATGTGTACTTATTGATTTATGGAAGTATTTTAGTATGAGCCTTAGTCTCATTTGATTTGTTGATATTGGAAGTAATGTTGATATGAGGTGTAATCTCATTATTATTGTTTGGCCAGGTTCTGAGCCATGTCTGTATAATTGGAAAGTTGATTAATAACTTAAAGCGAACCATGTCATGGACATTATTGTCATGAAACTATAAAGTGATATAATGGATTTAACAGTGTTAACCATCTATCGAATGTTATTGCTTTAGTCAATTCTTATATTTAGTTTAGTATATTTCTGCTGGGCTGTGGCTCACCCTATACGGGAACATCATTTTCAGGTTCAGGTGATATGCTACCTCCAAGGACTTAGCTTGGAAGGATTTGGAGTTGAAGACTCTGTTTAGATTAGTTGTTATTTTGTTTTAGTTTGATATTATATGTAAACTCAAGCCAATGGCTTAATGTGTAATTGAGTTAGTACTCAGACTTTTGTGTCCAAGTGTTGGCTTGGAAAGATGTAAGCCCGTAGGGCATTTACTTTCGTTATTACATGTAATGTCTTTTAATAAGATTATTCTGATGAATGGAATAAGGTTTTGTCTTTCTTAATCAATGCATGTTAATATTGTATATATTATGGGTTCATTTTGAGAACGTGACAACTTGGTATCAGAGCGTACCGGGTTTGAATACTTTGGGTACGTGGGGAGTGATTAGTATCACAATGGGTTTGTCTCGCTTGTTAGAGACTTATGTATGATAATATGTGTTTATTTGATAACATGCTTATATGACTATTTGGGTATAGGATTTAATTTCTAGGATGTTGATTGGATTCTTGAGTTTTTATGAGTCTTGTTAGAAAAGCACTTGATCAATGCTGTTTCTAGCCGGAACTCTAGTAACGCCTCGGGACTGTCATTATCCAGGAATGAAATTCGTAGGTGCTTACGTGATTATGTGCTTACGTGGAGTGAATTACTGTTGTCCAATGCATTAGGACGTGAGTGTTATAGCTTCGGCACATTTATTAATGTGCAAACGTATTAATTGTCTTTGTTACCTTTATTAGGATGTCAGGACTAGGACGAGGACGTGGTAGGCGTGGTAGGTAGGAGATGTCTATTCCGGATGAGATTCTGGAGCAGCAGGAGGAAGTGGGCCAGGCCAATGTGGCCGAGCTGGTAGGTCAGCAGGCTATGGGTGCTTTGGCTCGAGAGATAGCAGGGGCATTCAGGGAGTCTGTAGGCATTCTTAGAGTTGAGAATCAAGCCCAGGTTCATGTTGCAGATACAGGGCCTTCTTTTCTGAAGAGGGAGTTCTTCCGGTCTAACCCGGACGAATTTTTGGGTGATCCTAAAGAGCCACTTAAGGCAGATGAATGGCTCGAACAGACAACGAAGACGTTTGAGATGCTTGGCATCGAAGACGGGGTACTGAAGGTGACCTTGGCATCTTTCCAGCTTAAGGGGGATGCGGGTCAGTGGTGGAAGTTTACAAAGAGCCGTATAGGAGGGACTTGGGAGGCTTTTGTGGATGCTTTCCAGGAGAAGTTCCTGTCTCCAGCTGTTAAGGAGAGGTTGAGGGAGCAGTTTTGCCAGCTTAAGCATCTGAGTTCTTCAGTGGCCGAGTTTGAGGCCGCATTTACTAGTTTATCCAGGTTTACACCTGAGTTGGTGGCGTCTGAGGAACGCCGGTGTCTTGAGTTTGAGAAGAAGTTGAGGCATGGCCTCAAGATGAAAGTTGGGGGTTCTATGATCCGAGAGTATGGGCGTCTGGTGGATGCTGTAGCCTATATGGAGATCATGATGCAAGAGAAGGAGGAGAGGCAGAGGGGCTCCAAGAGGAGTCAGGATGGCCAAAGTGATGGCAGGAGACAGAGGGGTTTTAACCTTCAGCAGTCTCAGAGTAGCTTTACTAGATCGACTTTTCCAGTGCCGAGTGCAGTTTCTAGGAAAGGCAGCCAGGGGGACATTACCTGCTTCAAGTGTGGTCAGCTGGGCCACAAGTCTCCAGCTTGCCCGCAGAAGAGAGGAGGGCAGAGAGTAGCGTCATCTTCGGCTCGATCTCAGAGCCAGAGTCAGGGTAGAGGCCAGCCGCTCTCGTGTTATCAGTGTGGTCAGGCAGAGCACCTGAAGAGGTTTTGCCCGCAGTTAAGTGGCACATCTGGTGCATCTAGTTTGAGGCAGACTCAAAGTCATCAGCCAGCTCAGTCTGTTCAGGCCTCGAGGGCCAATCAGGGGGCTTAATCGTCCCAGTCTGTGTGTAGACGTCCCCGAACGCCCCGGGAGGGTTAAGTCCCGTTCCGTTCATATTGGGGTCACTACAGTTCAAGGACTCAAATGTCACCGTTCTTAATCTTGAACCAAAGAGTCCAAATCCGGCAAATCGATTTTGAAAACAGATTTTTTGAAAAGAAGTGCCAAACATGGACTGCTTTGCCAGATACAGAGTCGCCACCTAAATGTTTTTTAATGGGAAATTTAGGAAACCCTGACTCGGTGCCAAAGGCCACGTGTCCGTCATCACCAAAGTTGCCTCGGCTCGGGAACTTGGGTACGATTGGAGAAGGTCACTTCGTGAGCACCCCCGCTCGCCCGGTCAAAGACCGGCCTCTACTAACCATGATATCAGATTTTGAAAACATTGTGCGTTCTTATTCCGGTTATTAGCCTAGATTACTATGTGATGCTCGCAGCAAACAAGTATAGACTGAGTCGCCTGAATTGGAACTAAACATTTCATGTTTGTTTGTTTGAAAATGGTTTGATGGTGCTACCCGCAGGTAGGCTAAGACGTGAATTTGCCACCCTCAGGTGGGCTTAGAAAAACATGATTTTGCTACTATCTAGTGGGCTTAAAACAAACAGTCAATGATTTGTTCCACTTTAAGTAACTCAACCTCCACCCACAAGCATTCAAGGCAGTTATGTCACATAAGCACGTAGCCTCATGGTAAGCATGCTATTCATGGCAGTCACTCACACGCATGCAAGGATGCTAAAGCATAAAACTCACCGAGTACTCCAAGCTAAAACAGAAACTACATTAGAAATCATGCATGATCCTAAGTATACAGAAATGCCTAATGCAACACATGCAAAAATGCAAACTAAAGTGGGCTCGGCTATTCTAAACATGGCATATGGAATGCTACAGCTAACATGTATTCAACTTGGAATTGAAATACAGATGCAGTTAGTATGATGCGCCGAGCCCGGTGCATGCAAAACAGATGAATGAATGCAAACATGCTATCATACTGTATGCTAATTGAAACATGCCCTAATCTAACCATCATAAGCAGGTAAATAAAAGGGAAGAAAGACGTGGGATTAGAAGACATACATGACACTCACCCACACTTATTACAACATTGCCCTCGCGCAGAGGGTCCGAATAAATATACAGTCCCGAATAAAAGAATAGTACAGTCCAAATAATGTACAAATTCCTAATTAATTTACAAATTAACTAAGAAAATAATAAACTGGCATGCAAGCCGGGGATTGCCTTAATTCCGCTCCGAATGATGAATGATGCATGTTTAGGCTGCTTTGCGCGGAAATCCACTAGGATGCCCCAATTAGCCTCTGTTTGCACCTGTTCTTGAAATGCGTGCCAAGTCTCGGAAGACTGCTGATCCTTGATTTTGCTGCAACAGAGAGCAGGAAAGGGGCATAGCAATGTATTTTCACAAATGTATGCATGCCTCGATCCTCGTGCCACCAATCACGCATCTCGATGCATGATAGCCGAGAAGCCGAATTGCACAACTCAATATAGAATGAATGCATATGAACACTACAACGAAACCTAACTCCATCATGGATAATCCGGAGTGTCGGTGACTTTGGGAATTGAGACGCGTTCCGTCACTCGGAGTACGGAACGCACCTCGTTTCCCGTGTCCGGGCTAACTCCTATCCCGAACATAATGCGATATGCATGAAATGCAACTAATATACAACCTAACATGCAAAATGTTATGGAATGGCATACACGATGCACGAGGTAATACACAACCGAGCATACACAATGCTATGGATGAAATGGCATATGCAATGCAATAATGGGCTTACACCAACATGAGAGAGCCTCAGCCACACTCACATAGGAGGCCATAATGATGAAAATGAGACAACTCGAAATGCGTGCATGCGTGCACGCAAACCGAGGACCGACCCTCAGGCACCGAAATGCCACTCTAATGAGACATGACAAAGACATGGAATATGATATGCAAACATGCAAAAATCAGTAGCAAAATGAGGGGCAAAACAGCCCCGAAACAAGGCGAAATGACACCCGATGCATGGAATCTCTCCCGAAATGCAAAACTAGGTACATGAAATGGCTTACAGCTATACAAAGCATGCATAATTTGTACATGAAGTGTAAAAGCAGAAGCAAGGCAGCCCCAAAATAAACATTTTTTCCGTTTAAAGCATGGCCAAACAGTGAGTACAAGTGGGACTAAATTAGCATGCAAAAATGGGCCCGCAAGCGGGGTGATGAAGCAACTCACAGCTGCTGGCCCCGAACAGGAAAGGGGCCTTCTACAACATTGAAGAGGGGCCAAAGATATGACGTTTTTCTGTATATGAAAATCCCCAAAAACAGATACAAGTATGGCAAACAATTCATGCAAGAAATGGGCCAACAAAGGGACAAAGAAATAACTGATATATGGGGGTCTCAAACAAGTGAGGGACCTTAAACAATGTTGAAGAGAGTCCCAAAATATGGCATTTTACAGTAGATGATCAAGCCCAAATCAGTATACAAACATGCTCAGAATGCAATGCAAGATTAAGGCCATAAGAGAGCTATAACATGAAGTATAAAAAGGATGTCTCAAACAGCCATGGACCCTTGATGAAACATGTATAGGAGGTCAAAATAGGGCCATTTTCAGTTCTGAAAAAGGTCCAAAAACAAAATCTTAATAAGCTAATAAATCATGCAAAAATGGGGACCAAAGAGGGGTACAATCACAAGTGATACATGGAGGTCCCCAACAGTGTTGAGCCCTTCTTCAATGTTTAAGAGGGACTCAAAATAGGCCTATTTACAGTTTATATCAGGCCCCAAAATAGATCACACACAAGCTAAAAATATCATGCAAGAAAATGGCATTCAAGAGGGTATTGAAGCAAGTACAACATGGGGAGCTCAAACAGTGTTGAGCCCTTAATGAAACAAGAAAATGAGCTCAAAAAAATGACTTTTTCAGTTTTGGTCGGAGCTCAAAACAGCAAGCAAAGAGGCTAGAAAAGTATTGCAAAATTGAGTTCAAAAGAGGGGAAATGATGCTTACCCTTGAAGACTACCTCTTGGATGCTTCTTGGCTTGAGAAGTGATGCCTCCTAGCTGCTGGAAAGCTCTCCAAGCTACTGGAAATGGAGTAGTGGTGGTGGTGCTTGGTGGTGATGAAGAAATGAGGTGTAGGACTTGGATGCTTGAGCTTCAAAGAGAGAGATGGAGGGAGATGTGTATACAAGGCTTCAAGCCATTTTTGTCAACCCTAAAACCAGGTTTTTGCAGCTGGTTATATGGACCAAAGAGAGGGAGAAAAGGAGGGAAAAAGGGGAGGGAAATTGCATCAAGTTTCCCTGCAAAAAAGTTCCCTCCGGATATAGGTTTTGGAGGGAAAAACAATGCATAGTTGTAATGTACTCACCCTGAGGAAGCTGGCCGGCCAATTATCTGAGTTTCAGGTGGCCGGCTGGCCAAGGGTCAAAATGGTCAAAAAGATTTTTTGGCCGGCCACCACAAATTGGTGTCCTCCCAGGTGCCCTCAACACAACCCTGTGGTTCAAAACTGGCAACTGTGAAACAGGAGAGAGAACAAGCCATTTTTCAAAGGGGTTCAAAAGGTTCAAGTGGAATTAATGGCCGGCCATATAATATTTGTGTCCTCCCAGGTGTCTACAACACAAATATGGGGGTTAGGATTGAAGAAAGTGACCCTAGGGTGGTCAACATTGGCTTGGAAGTGAGAAAAACGGGCGTCGGAGGGCGACGGAGGAATATAACTGGTTGCTGAAACAATTGCTGGCCTCCCACGCTTCTACGGCCTTCCTGGTGATGAAACAGAGGTACCTGCCAAAAATGAATGAAAATCGATGCAAAACGAATGTTCGGGGGCTAGAACGCGCAGTTCGGGGCCCCGAAAACTGACTGTTAAGCACCGAAAGTGGTGTTCGACCACGAAATGGGTCTCTCAGACCTCAGTGTCCCTCAAAAGGGAGTAAACAAGATGCATGCCAGAAACCGGAGCAATCGGAGATAGTTAGGCGGTCCCGAACCGAGGCACACGGCCTGACGGCTCCGAAAACTGGGAACCGGGCTCCGAAATGGGCAAAATGGCCTACAGTCACAAAATGTAGCCCACGGCCCCTGAGAGATGGTCTACGGGACCTCTCCCTCCCCTCAGGAAAAGAAACAGAGAAAACCGAGTCTGGTTCGCAAACTGAGGCAAGGCACAGAAGAGGGTTCGGAAGTCCGAAGGCAGGGCTCACGGCCGCGACTCTGAGACTTCTGAACGAGCACAATACGCAACATCACCGAGCACTCAATCGGTGACGTCTGAGTCTTAAGGTCGGGCAAAAATGGGGTGTCTACAGTTGCCCCTCTTTGACAGAACTCGGAAGTCACAAGTGACGGGAGTGAATGTCAAAGCCTAGAGACGACCCATTTTTGACAAGGCCGAAGACTTAGACAATCATACAAGATGAACAGAGATATGCCCGCAGGCGTGCCCGCAGGCAAATGGGGCAAAATGCAAAGCGATATGCACGGAGCCAGATATAACTTAATGATCATGCAAATGCGGCAAGCTATAATGAAGCAAGTATTCGCAAATAGATGCAACAGTTTTAAGCAAGAATGCAAAGCAACAACTACATTTCATGCAGTTAGAAATGCGGAGAATTATTCAATTCTCGTCGCGTCTCACACGGAGAAGATACGATACCTGCGCGATTCATCCGGTCGCACCAGTCTCAAATGAACCGTACATACAATATCGTGCCTGCAAAAGAGAGAAATTCAACAAGCACAATATGCTAACAACATATATTCAATGTGATTCCGAAAGTTTGACACACGCAGTGCCGGCGAGTGAATGCCTCGCAATGCGAGAAAGGAACGTGCGTGACAACGCATGCTCAAGCACAGAGGTATGGCAATATCAAGAAATGTGCATAATAATGCAAGTATGCTCATGAGAATGCAAGTTATGTGCACGATAATGCAAAACGAGCATAAATTAGGGTGCCCGTTTGTTACAAAATAACGAGCAAGGAAACGCGCGTTTCGGCGAAGGCGACTCGATCGTGGCCTCCGATTCACCTCCCGGAGAGATTACAACATGTTCAAAAAGGATGCACTTTGATTTTGATGAATAATGATGAGACACATATCAAAACTTGAAGCTGAAGTTCCGGCGGAGCAATTTCGCGACAGAAAAGTGCACTTTTCTTGAACTTTTTCAGGTCCCGGGAACTCCAATCTTCCCCAAAATTTGCAGAGAGCTTGGGACCCACCTAGGGATCACCACCGGCCAGTTATTTTCCCCAGGGGAGGCCACCAGCCAGTTTTCAAAAAGAGAATGGCCGGCCAGCCAGAAAAGGTGGCCGGCCGGCCACTTGCCCAAAACCGTGGGTAATTTTGTCTTTTCACCTTGTTTTCTTTATATTCTCTTGCTCAATCACTTTGAGCTCATAAACTCAGCCACGAAATCTTCTCCTCTTCCTTCCCAAACCATTTTCCTCTTCAGATCTGAGCTCCATACGCGTTTTCCAACGCCCCACGCAAGTTGTTTTCGTGAAAACATTCGATTTTAAGCACTTTGAACCGATTAAATTTTGATTTCGGTGCTTCTTTTCTCATTTTCACCACTTGAGGTAAGTTTGTCTCAACATTTGGAAGATTTTCTCGGGGTTTGACTTTTTTTGACTTTTTCATTTCCCAAGAGTTGACTTTTGTTGACTTTTTCTAATTTTGGCTCATTTTTGCTCCTTTTGCAGATTTTTCGAAATGGCGGGTAATTTTCCTCATGGTGGAGGCCCTCCGGGTGCCGGGGATGATTTTGATGTCATGACTCTGCCTCCGAGGGTTCGCCCCTTCATTCTCGAGAGGTATGCCCCGCCGACACACGTTCTTCCGTGGGCCGTTTTTCGTCACTTCACTGACTTTAGTGATCGAGCACCCGGAGATCTACTTCTGCGAGAGCCAGAGCATCACCTCTCCTACGAGGCCCGAGAGGTATTTTACTTCATTTTCTGCATTTTTCGTGCATTTCGTGCCTTTGCCATGCTTGAACACACAGTTTAGCCTATGACATAGTACTTTGTTTGCATTCTGAACATGTGGCTTAAACACTTGAATTTCTGAACACTCAGCTCATTAATTGATTGTGAACGCACGGCACACATTAGTTAAGGATTGAACACACGGCTCAAACACTGATTTGTCGAACACACAGCCCGAATTTGAAGGTGAACACACAGCACACACTGACTAAGAATAGAACACGCAGCCCTAACTCGGATTTTCTGAACACACAGCTCGGATTGATGGTGAACACACGGCACACACTGATTGGGATTTGAACACACAGCCCAAACATTAATTTCTCTGAACACACAGCCCAAATTGATGGTGAACACACAGCCCACACTGATTTAGAGTAGAACACGCAGCCCAAACTCTGATTTTCTGAACACACAGCTCAAGTTAAAGGTGAACACATAGCCCACACTGACAGAGTAGAACACGCAGCCCAAACTCTGATTTTCTGAACACACAGCTCAAGTTGAAGGTGAACACACAGCCCACACTGACAGAGTTTTGAACACACAGCCCAAACATTAATTTTCTGAACACACAGCTTAAGTTGAAGGTGAACACACAGCACACACTGACAGAGTTTTGAACACATAGCCCAAACATTAATTTTTTGAACACACAGCTCAAGTTGAAGGTGAGCACACAGCACACACTGACTAAGAGTAGAACACGCAGCCCAAACTCTGATTTTCTGAACACACAACTCGGATTGAAGGTGAACACACAGCACACACTGACAGAGTTTTGAACACACAGCCCAAACATTAATTTTCTGAACACACAGCTCGGATTGATGGTGAATACACGGCACACACTGATTGAGAGTATAACACGCAGTTTGCTTACTTTACTTCGCATGCAGCCTATTTACTTGCACACAACTCGTTCATTTCATTTGCACACAGCTTATTCATTTTTGAATGCAGGTTGGTTCTCGCACCGTGCGAGGATATGGCTCCACCACTGCTAGAGAGTGGTATGCTGAGCTCCCGGAGGCTGTCCGGGATTTAGTTGATTTGGCAGGGTTCGGGGCCTTCTGCATGGGGTTATCGCATTGTCCTGCCAGGAGGACACTGCTGGCAGCTCTGGTGGAGAGATGGTGGGACACCACCAACTCCTTCCACTTTTCCGCCACTGGGGATTTGACCATGACCCCGCTGGATTTTGCTGTACTGACCGGCCTGGACATAGGAGGTTGGCCCATTCCTTACGACGAGGATATGGGCGAATGGGAGGCCGCTTGGATACATCTGCTGGGGGCCCGCCCGCCTGTTGATAGAGCTTCAGAGAGAGTCCGATACACCTGGTTCTCTTCCCATTTTCGGAGGGAGGGGATGGAGCCCGGGACTCCTGAGGAGGTGGAGCAGTATGCCCGTGGTTTTCTTATGTTCCTCTTCGGGACTACTCTGTTCGCCGATAAAGGGAACACGGTTGGGCTGTATCTGTTGAGCGCTCTGGTGGACCTATCATAGGTCGGACGGTATGACTGGGGTGGCGCCGGCCTGGCTACCCTTTACTACTACATGAGTGCGACCTCCCGCGGGCAGGGAGACTTACTTGGCGGTTATTGGAGAGCCTGGGAGGTACTTTCTGTCCTCTTGATTTACATTTCTGCTCCTCATTACTTGTACATTGCACACACAATGCACTTTACACTCTATATTTTGCCCTCAGCACTTTGTATTTACATTCTGCATTGCTTTCTTTAGTTGTGGGTCTACATATATTTCCCGACGTTAGCCCCAGAGTTGGTGGTGGCAGGGCCCCTCATGACCCCGTACTCACTGGTATTCGAGGGCCAGCACCGGCCGAGACCCCGAGAGACTCTCTTTTATCTACGGCAGTATTTTGACACTGTGCGGACGACAGAGGTATTTCAGAATTCTCAGTTCCTTCCGTTTTCATCTTTGATTTGCCCTGTATATTCCCGATTTCTGATTGGTTTATGCACTGGTTATCCGCAGATTACATGGCAGCCCTGGGCGCCCTTGGGTGATGGTTTCCGATTCCAGTATGCCGGAGGATCGGGCACCTCCTAGTACAGGATCCTGCTCGAGGGACCGGTTGGTAGAGCATGGTTTCTGGGGGAACGCTTTTTGCATCAGGTATGGGGGTACACTTCTCAGGACCCTCCCGCAACACCTCCAGTCAGTATGTGGACTGCTGATAGGCTCTCTTCCCAGGATGTTGTTAGTGCTATGCTGGGCACTGATGCTTTGCTGTATCTTGAGGATGGGGACTATGCCACTTATCGCCATACATATCTGATGCCTCCCTTGACGGGAGAGCGTACTCCATCACTGAGGCCCACTGGTATACCATCTTCGAGTCAGGCTCGTGCTACAGATATCCCTTCCTCTAGCAGGGCTGGTACATCCAGAGGTGGGCGCGGATTCATTCCCCCGATTCCTCCGACTCTTCATCATCCTAGGTGGCCAAACATGTCGACTGAGTTGACGAGTTGGCGATTTGGGGTTCCTTACCAGGTCTCGCTGGAGCCTCTCCTTCCTGACCATAGATATGTCAGAGATCCTGATTCACCACCGGTATGTTTTACAACTTTGATTTATCATTCGGATACTTGGACATTCATTCCTTTACTGATAGTTTTGCATCTGTATCTGCAGCCTCCTGTTAAGTACGTGAATGAGATGCTTGGAATGCTGGCCACATTTGAGGGCATGATCCTACGGAAGGAGGCACAGCTGGCCATTATGGGTGTGCAGGTACTGTTCATCTTTCCTACATTTATCATATTTCCTGATGACACGCTGGTTTTTGAACATTCTACTGCATTGATAGGCTGTTTGTGTAGAACACATTTGACACACACCCCACTCACATACTGTACTTGCATCTGATTTTCATATTTGAACTGATGTATTGAACTCTTCACTTTTAGATGCCTCCTGTGTATGCTCCGCCGCGGGCCGGGCCACCCGGGCCTTCTCAGGGAGGTCGATCGTCTGGATCTTTTCGAGGTGCTGGGCCATCTGGACCCTTTCGAGGAGCTGGGCCATCCAGGCCTTTTCAGGGAGCTGGGCCATCCAGGCCTTTCTGAGGAGCTCGGGGAGGGTCCTCTCGCAGGCGCAGGGCACATATTATAGAGGCGGAGCCTGATGAGGATGAGGAGGAGGAGGCCGCAGACCGTCAGTCGGAGACATCCGCTGAGGAGGGGGATTCCGGTCTTGGTTCCGGGAGTGGAGGCGAGGCTGAGGGGGATCTTGAGGATGGCAGCTCCGACCCGGATGGTGATGGTGGTGCAGAGGTTGTCCCGCAGAAGAGGATGAGGGGGGCTCCTCATTCCCGCTCCCGAGGACATTGATGCTGCTGTTCCCTGCTTTATTTTCCTTTTTGCTAGTAGTTTGTAGCACTTTGCATATTGTTAGGCAGTTTTATTTTCTGTAAAACTTGTACCTTTGTTTGTTGTAAAACATGATGGAATGAAACAGCTTTTGAAAATGTGTTTGTATTTGAAACTCTTAGCATCGCATCGCATCGCATTATTTTGCACAAAAATGAAATTTAATGGAAATGTGCCTTGTGTATTTACCGGGTCAGGTAATGAACCGACGCAATAAACTAAACAACTCGACTCACTAAGAAATAACAGAATCTTAGCAAGTTTACAACTCGATAAGCAAAGTACAACAATGTTAATGACTCGATAAACAAGACTTAATAAAATTGCGTAAACAAAGAGTAACAACTCAAAACACAAAATGCGACAGCTCGACAAAACTTACAACTCGATAAACAAAACGAAAACTCGATAAGCAAAATACAACATGTTTAAACAAAACAAAGCGTACTTCGGACGATCTGGGTGATGGAACGCATTCGAAACTGAGAGAAATGGAGGCCTTCGACATTCTCGATGCGTGGAAGTGCCTCAAACTTCCTTCCGGAGGGCAAAACAGGACCAATGAGCATGGCCGGCCACATTTTGCATTTGGGGATTGAAAGGTGGCCGGCCGGCCAGTTTTTTGAGTCAAAGGTGGCCGGCCTGCTAGAATAGGTGGCCGGCCGGCCACTTTTCCCTGCAACCCACAGAATTCTGACACTTGTCCTTCGAATAGTGTTTCGCTCCCTATAAAAGCTCCAACTTTGGAACTCATTCATTTCATCACTGCTTTGCACAAAAATGGAGGCATTTCTCATAGAAAATCTCACATCTTGGATCTCCTCTTTAGATGGCTCGGAAAAGTTGAACTTCCGGGGTTTCGGCTTGAATGCACTGTTCACGTTGAGCCGGACTCCGCTACACCTTCCTTTCCTCCATGCCGCGGCAAGGTTTTAGAACCCGGTAACGCATGTCTTTAGCTTCGGAGGGCAAGAGGTATGTCCCACTTTTGAAGATTTTCAAGTTTTGATGGAATCCGAGCGAGGTGAGGAAATCTTGCCCCAACTCAATTTTGGCTATGCCCAAACCTTAGGGCGGATGTGCGGACTCAACGCGCATGATGCTCGATCCCTGATTTGTAACGGAATGTTGGATATCCCAAGCCTGATTTACCGGTTCTCCGATGCTGGTGACCGCAGCGACCATCATTGGCAAGGCTTCCGGTGACACGCCCTCTGTTTATGCATGTTATCTCATTTTCTGTTTGCCTCAAGCTTTGGAGGATCCAGCGTCCGTCTGATTGAAGTGGCTCAAGGCTTGGAAGAAGGAAAGAATTGCATCGCCATGACATTGGCTGAGACACTGATGGGCTTGGATGCTTTCTACCATCGGGAGACAACCAGGTTCGCAGGGAGTCCATTACTGCTGCAGGTAATGTTTCTCACCCAATCTCACATATGCATTTGCTTACATCACTCGGCCCTCAGGCTCGGTTTTTCTCACAAAACCCTTTTCTTACTTTTCTCTCATTGTACACCTCTCTATTCTTTATTCTCTCATTTTTCATCCCTCCCCAGGTATGGTTGATGGATAAATTGCAAGTTGTGGACTCTTGCCCTGCTTACTCGGCCCGCGATTACTTCTTTCGACAACGCCTAGTCGACGCCCTTGATGAGGGATGGTGGTTTGAATGGACGTGCAATTTGTCGGCAGATCGCATTGCGTGGCGCTGTCCTTGGCTCAATCTCCCAGCAATGAGCTACAGCATGTCTCGGCAGGTCGGGATTCGATTGATCGGCTTGACTCACTGCGTATTCTATTTCCCATTTCGTATTCTGCGCCAGTTTAGCCATGATCAGACTTGCCCACCAGGGGGGATAGAGTATCCGGCTACATTCCCGGTTCGAGGCGCACAGCTGGCTCGGCAGGCCGCAGCGTGGAGAATTTGAGAACTCCTGGCTCCTGCTCCCACTTTTAGTTGCACTTTGTCTGACGAGTGCTGGGATTGGCTCAACGAAGAAGCACAGGTCGGGCCCAGCTTGGCATCAGAGGCTTCGACTAGCTCTGGGAGGGGGCGCAGGGACACCTAACTTGACTATGCCCCAGATTTATTGCTTTATTAGTACTTTCAAGTTTTCGTTATGAGTGTAATAAAAAGCAACTTCAATTGTATGCAAGAGCAAGAGAACTCTGTTTTGAAATCAACGAAATTGAAGGTTGTGGTACTGAAAATTTTCCGCTTTGGTCCAAAAATGGACTCAGTTGTGAAAGGATTAATTTGAACAAAGTCAACTTTTATTAAAACTTTTCAAAACTATTTTCGATATGGATCAGAACTGGACACGCCTGAGATCTGTCACTGAAATGCACAACCCCGGATCCTAGCAACTGGAAAGTTGCCCCTAGTCTGAAAAGTGCCTTGGCAATTCATAGCAACGGAAAGTTGCCCCTAGTCTAGATAGTACCGCGGCACTGTGTGGCAACGAAAGTTGCCCCTAGTCTGAATAGCACTGTACCGGAGATCACGATAAATGCTGATGAATAGAGATGACTGAGATGATCAAATGGACAAAGTTGATCGGGGAAAAGATTGTGGCTGAACTTCAGGATGAAGCTGCCTACGTATCCCAAGGATGGGAATCAAGCCTTACGTAGTTCAGGCTCAGGTTCGCTCGGGTATTTTTACTCTCCTTTTACGCTCTAACTTTTGCCAAGGCCGCCCTTTGCGGGTTTTCAACCTTGCGAGCTCAGTTTTTATAATTTTCAAATTTTTTGTGCTATGAGTTTTGCCTAGGTCGCCCTTTCGGGTTTTTGGCCTAGCGAGCCTCTCAGGGGTAATATTTCTTCAACTTGTCCATGTTGATCGGTTGGGAAAACTCTAAGCCGTCTAGATCCATCAGAACCACAGCTCCACCTGACCAGATTGACTTGATGATGTAGGGACCAGTCCAATTGGGTCTGAACTTGCCCCTTGGGTCGTGGATGGGAGCTCGGTTGTCCTTGAGTACCAAATCTCCTTCTTTCAAATTCCTGGACTTAACCTTCTTGTTGAAAGCCCGGGCAATTCTGCGTTGATAACCTTGGATGTGGTACAGCGCTTTCAGTCTTCTTTCATCGAAAAGCATAAGTTCCTCAAATCGGCTCTGCTGCCAATCTGCCTCGGCTATTTGACACTCGGCCAATACTCGTAATGACGGAACCTCAATCTCAATAGGTAGAATGGCCTCCATCCCATAAACCAATGAGTACGGAGTCGCCCCATTAGAAGTTCTGATTGAAGTCCGGTAGCCCCATAGAGCAAACGGCAGCTTATCTGGCCAGTCCCGGTAGGTTTCCACCATCTTCTGTAGTATGCGCTTGATATTCTTGTTGGCGGCCTCGACCGCTCCATTGGTTTGCGGCCGATAGGTAGATGACTTATGAAAGGCCATGTTGCATTTCTCCAACAAATCAATCACCTCCTTCTTGAAGTGGGAACCATTGTCTGAAATTATTTCATTTGGGACCCCGTAGTGACAGATGATGTTGTTTCTAATAAATTTTGCGACATGCGAAGCCTTCAACACCGCATAAGATTGGGCCTCAACCCACTTTGTGAAATAATCTATCGCTACCAAGATGAACTCATGCCCATTCAACCCCTTCGGCGTAACAGCTCCGATTACATCAATTCCCTAGACAGAAAACGGCCATAGCGAAGTCATGTTATACAGTTTTGACGGTGGAATGTTCATGCGATTTGCATGAATCTGACATTTGTGACATCACCGGATGAAACCAATACAATCCTCCTCCATGGTGGACCAGTAATAACCCTGTCTGAGGATCTTCCGTACCAACATTACCCCATTCATGTGCGCACCACATTCTCTCCCGTGAATGGCTTCCATCAGACGCTTTGACTCTTCGGCATCAACGCACAGTTTATGCATTCCCAGATGACCCCGTTTATACAGTTTACCCCCGTAGATGATGAACTGAACTGCCATTCTCCTGATTGCCCTTTTGTCTTTGGCATTTACCCCTGGCGGGTATGCTTCTTTCTCCAAGAAATTCCAGATGTCGTAATACCAGGGGTGTTCGTCCTGAACTTCATCTATGGTTGCAATCGACTCATAGGCAGGTGCAAATTTCTGGTCAATGATGACTGGACGCATTCGGACTCCACACGGGATGTCTATCATAGAAGATAGAGTTGCTAAAGAATCTGCGAACCTGTTGTTCTCTCTTAGTAGATGAGTAAAACTTAGCTTCTCAAACCGAGGAATCAGCAAATCCAAGGTCTGGTGATACATCATCATCTTTTCCTCTTTAACTTTCCAGTCTCCTTTAGCTTGAGACACAACAAGGTTCGAGTCCCCAATGACGTCCAACCGTCTTGCCCCTAGTTCCAAGGCTGCTTCTAGACCAGCGATGCACGCCTCATATTCTGCTTCATTGTTCGAGACTTTGAACCGGAGTTTGAAGGCGAGAGGGATACGGGAATTGTCGGGTGCTATCAGCAACACGCCTATCCCATACCCATGTTGATTTGACGCTCCGTCAAAGTACATCGTCCAAGTTTCGTCGTTGATGTATAAAATGGCTTCATCTGGGAATAAATACTCGACTGCTTCATCCCCTTCCACTGGATGGTCGGCTAAAAATTCTGCCACTGCTCTGCCTTTGACCGACTTGCGTGTTACATACTTTAGATCAAATTCGGGTAGCAACAGCAACCAACGAGCTAGCCTACCCGTAAGTGCTGGTTTCTCGAAAAGATATTTGATGGGATCAAGTCGTGAAACCAACATTACAGAGTGAGCTAACAGGTAGTGCCGCAGCTTTCTGGTAGCCCATACTAAAGCTAAGCAAGCCTTTTCCAGTGGAATGTAACGGGTTTCGTACTCTAGCATCTTCTTGCTGAGATAGTAGATGGCTTTCTCCACCTTGTCTTCTGATTCTTGTGCAAGCATGCAGCCCATTGTAGTTTCAGTTACTGACAGATACAAAATCAACGGTTTCCCTGGTTCTGGCGGTGACAAAACAGGCGGGTTCTATAGATATTCTTTAATCTGTTCACATGTAGCTTGACATCGGCCGTCCCATTGGAACTTCTTTCCTTTCTTGAGGAGGCCAAAAAGTGGTTCACAAGTCAAGGTTAATTTTGAGATAAACCGTCTTATGAATTGCACTTTACCCAGAATGCCTCGCACCTCCTTTTCAGTCCTTAGTGGTGGCATTTCTAAGATGGCCTTGATTTTGGAAGGGTCGACCTCGATGCCCCTTTGTGTAATCAGAAACCCTAGCATTTTTCCCGCTGTAACACCGAATGTACATTTCTGAGGGTTTAGCCGCAACCGAAATTCCCTGATCCTTTGAAAAAACTTGTGCAAGGCGGTGTAGTGGCCCTCTCTTTCCTTGGATTTGACAATCATGTCGTCCACATACACCTCAACCTCTTTGTGGATCATATCATGTAATATTGTGGTCGCGGCCTGTTGATAAGTAGCTCCAGCATTCTTCAACCCAAACGGCATGACTCTATAGCAGTATGTCCCCCACAGGGTGGTGAATGCAGTCTTCTCCAGGTCTTTCGGCGCCATCACTATCTGGTTGTAGCCTGAGAAGCCATCCATAAATGAAAGCAATGCGTGCCCTGCTGTGAAATCCACCAACTCATCAATATGCGGTAAGGGAAAGTCGTCCTTCGGACTAGCTCTGTTCAAATCCCTGAAATCCATACATACCCGGATCCTACCATCCTTTTTCGGCACCGGAACAATGTTGGCCAACCAAGTCGGATATTCTGATACCAGCAGGAAGCCTGCGTCGATTTGCTTGGTGACCTCTTCCTTAATCTTGAGAGCTTAGTCCGGGCGGATCCTTCTGAGTTTCTGTTTGACAGGTCGGGCCTCGGGGTCAAGGGGGATCCGATGCTGTACAATCTCAAGATCGATTCCAGGCATGTCTTCGTAGGACCACGCGAAAACATCTTTGAAATCTTTTAATAAAGCGACTAAGCGCTCGCGTTCCTCCGAAGACAACGTGGACCCGATCTGGACCAGCCGCGGGTCCTCCTCAGTACCAATGTTCACGGTAGTGATTTCGTCCACTAGGGGTTTAACAAATCTTTCCTGCTCTTACTCAATTAATCGTTGCAAAATCGGAGGAACTTCGTTCTCGTCGTTTTCAAAATTTTGAAAGTCTGAATTAATGCAATAAATTAAGGGCACAGAAAAGTACTCGAAAACCACATTCACCTCATTCTCATTAAGTTCATCCAAATCGTCCGATTCATTTACAACAGACTCAAATGAAAAGGAAAAAGACGACCTAGACAGGACTGTGGCATCCGGGTTAACATCCCCAGGAGCACCAGACTCAGACTCAGTCGAGCTGGAATCTGATTCCGACTCACAAGACTCGGTGGAATCAGATTCCGGCTCACTACCTGACCCGGTGCTGCTGGACAAAAATCCCTCATCGTATTGCCAAGTGAGAGAAGGTGCGATAGATGCATCCAAGATAGCTGTTGGTTGGCTCGCAGCCGTTTCATCCCCAATCATGGAAACCACGAAGTTATCCCCCAAGCACTTATGGTCGATCGGAGGATTAGAGAGTAGACATGCCAGCGCTACCCCCATTTCAAATTCTGTGCCCTCAGGATTCACTGCCTTGCACTGCTCAATCTCGGCTGATGGGTCTGTCTGCTCTGTGGCAACATCATCCCCTGATAGTTGCAGGTCGAAGAAGATCTCGAAGCCTGGCACGCGCTTCTTCTCCGCGTTTATCCACGGCTCTGGGAAGCCGTAAAATGGAAAATCCTCCCCCTCCCGGACAAAGCGTCCATTCAGGGTACCCTGAATGGGCCTATGCATTAATTCAAAAGGCTTCCCAGCCTGCTTTGCTTTGGCTCTGCCGGCCATTTCCTTTCCTTTCCTCACCCAGTCCTCTTTGGTGGGCAGATAACCCAATCCAAAGGTATGCGGGTTGTGTGGCACTTCAGCCAATGCTGCGACTCCTTTCCTGCCGCTCCTTCCTAATCCCATCCCGGGGATGTGTTGTAGCTTGTTCATGAGGTAGACGAATTGAGCACCGACGTACACACCTTCATTCACAGCTATAATATTCTGCACCACCTGGGCCTCAGCCAAAGTGAACCCCGATAAGAACACATCCTCCGTGCCATGCTCGATTTCCAAAACTGGCGTAGACACTTCCGTCGGCGGATGGATGGATGAATTTCCGAAGACAATAGCCACCCCCTTCCCGTGAGGGTACTTCAACATCTGATGTAGAGTGGAAGAGACTGCCTTTACTTGGTGCAACCACGGCCGCCCCAAGAGTAGATTAAAGGTTGCGGGAACGTCCAAGACATGAAATTCAATGTTGTGTTGTCCCGGACCAACCTGAGTCTGAATTTTGACAGTCCCCATCACTTCTCTGCTAGTATTATCGTATGCTCTGATCACCTGAGTAGTCGGCACGAAGTTCGCGGGCTTCAACCCGATTGCATACGCTGTTCTGACTGGGCAGACATTGATGGCAGACCCGGTATCAACAAGTACCACCGGTATCCACTTGTCTCTACACTCCACGGAGACATAGAGAGGTTTGTTATGATTTGTGCCCTCAGGCGGTAGTTCTTTGTCTGAAAAGGTTAATGCCGGGGAACCTCCTCCCGAAAAAACCAGCCCAACCAGCTGCTCTGGTGTAGTGTCTATAGAGAGTTTGGCCTTGTCCATAGCAGATAGGACAGCCTGTCTGTGTACTCCCGACGCCATAAGCAGTCCCCCGATGGAGATGTCTGCTTGTATCTTCTTCAATTGCTTGAGCATAGCTTCTTCTTCAATCTGTTTCTCCTTCTGTTTCTCAGCTTCTTTGTCTTTCCCTGATGCCTCAGGTTGGTCTAAGTGCTGGGGCTTGAAATATCGCCCACTTCTCGTCATATGAGCGATCTCGTCAATATACCAAGTATCATCTGGTTGGTTACTTCCCCAATCCTCATCCGTGTGGGCAAGACATAAGTCATCGTCTTCCCACCACATTCCGTCGGCAGCTGACAGACACCTGTCCGGCTCCGGTATGATCGTACTCGCAGCACCTTCAGTCCTCATGCCCGCAGCATTTCCTGTTCCCGTGCACACAGCACTCTCGACCCCCACATGGGCCTTAGTTTTTCTGATTCTCTCGGAATCCTCAAATCTTTGTTGTTCCAACTGCGTCAGTACAGCTGGTTCAATATTCCCTGCATTTACAATCCTCAAATTTTGAGCGAAATTCTTAGTGTCGGCGCTCTTCGGCGGTGTATTCTGACTCTCGGCCCTTCCGGCCACCACTGATACTCTTGCCCCTGCCGGGCCCTATTCTGATTGAAATTCTACAACGTCTGGTTGATCATCTAACCATCCAGTAACTTCTGCCGACTCCTCATAGTCGAACCAGTTGATTGCAGCATCTCCTGATTCTTGGTCACTGAAGAACTGGAGGTTGGCAAGGTCCTCTCCCACAGTTGTTAGATCATCTGTTCCCCTTTCAAATCTGTCCCCCTGAATCACACATAACTCTGCTTTTTCTGGCAGCCCTACACTCAGCTCAGACTGGCTCACTGATTGGATGTATTCACTCGGATCATAAGCTCCTCCAGTAAGATTTCCGGACTGTTCAACCTCAGACTCAGCAACTCCCTTTTCCTCTGAAATCTGCCCTGTCCCATCTTCGGTGGTCACCACCACTGGCTTAGATTGGGTTGTGGAGATGTCCATCATGCACAAGTCAGTGCAGACAGGAAGGATCACCTCCGGCTTAGGTAGGTGGGATGGGGTGATATAGATACTAGGATCGTAAGACACGACCCCAGTTTGGATGAAGTTGATTCTGTTGGGAGGAGGGGCTTGGTTATACGGTGGGAGAGGATTTGTTGTGACGTTGGGTTTTTCGGGAGGCGCGATCACCTGCTTGTCAATAAGATCCTGGATCTCATGACGCAATCTATAACAATGGTCGGTGTCATGACCGTGCTGTTGGTGATACATGCAGTATTTTGCTGGGTCATGAGAGGGAGGGAGTGGATTTAGTAGTGGCCTCGGCTCTAGGGGTGTCAAATGCTTCTTCCTGATCAACACCCCCAGAGCTTTGGACAGGGGCATATATAGGGGGGTGAAGGTTCTTTGGCCTCTGGGTTGATATTTGGTGTTTTGGGTGTTGCTTCCAGATGCGCCAGAGAAAGGTGTGGCTGTCATGGGTTTTGGGGGAGGGGGAGTGGTGGTGACCATGCTCACCTCTGAAGCTCGTGCAGTTGCAGCACCACTCGGGCCTGCGTTATTGTTACGGTTGAAAGTCCTTCTGGGTTGCTCCTTATCCTGGTCGATCAGACCTTGTTTTATGGCATCCTCGATCTGTACCCCTATCTCGTGTAAATCTGAGAAGGTAGGAAAGGGGAGTACGATCATCTTCTGCATCAATTTCGGTTGGAGATTGCGCACAATCATCCTGATTTGATCTTTGTCTGTAGGCCTCAAAGTCATCATCGATGCCTTTGCCCTCCAACGAGTTACGAAGTCTGAGAAAGTCTCCTTGGGATCCTGCCTCGTTGTTTCGAGATCACGGGTTGTGATCTCGATCTGTGTATTGTACGAGTACTGTGCAATAAAGGCCTCAGCCATTTCATCCCAGCTTCTTTTTACCTCATCTTCTAACTTCGCGTACCAGATGGCAGCCACACCCGACAAAGTTCGGCCAAACAGAGAAAGCTTTTGTGATCGGGTCAGGCCCATTGGCCGCAGAATGTCCGAGAATAGCCGAAGATGGACCATGGGGTCCCCGGACCCGTCGAAGCGGTCAATTTGTGGCATCTTGAATCTGTCTGGCAATGTTACGGCTACATCGGTGTACCCATCTTCGATGTCTGGAATGGCTTTCACCCCTTGTGACTTCTTGAAAAGCTTCTCCAGCTTACTCAGTTTTAGAGCTGTATGGTCGATTTCGAACTCAAAGGGAGAGTCCGGGTGGTTGGGTGTATGAGTCTTGGACAATTGAGGCGGAAGTGGGGGCGGAGCCAGCCCCGTTGGAAGGCCTGTGTCCTCTTGAGTATTCTGGACATTGGGTAGGGTATTCTGGGTGTTCGGGAGGGTATTCTGACCAGTAGGTGCCTGCTCGGGTAATTGAGCCCCGAGTGGAGGAGGAGCCTGATGTGAAGCAGATGCCGCATTCTGCTGTTGCAGCCTAGTGATCAGCTCGGCCTGTTGGGCCATGACTGTGGCCTGTTTCTTAGAAAATTCCGCTTGGCGGATGGCATCCTCCTGCATCTGTCTCATGCTCTCTTGCATCTGACGCATCATTTCCTCTATCCCGGACATATTCTGTTGGTCCAGCTGACTGACCGGTAAATGTATCTCTATGGCAGAAACAGGAATCTTAACCTGACTGTTTACTGCTAAAGTAGCCCGCTACCCCGGTAATCCCTGCTCTGACACGCTGCGCCTCCTCGGCCTTCTTCTAACAACTAGGGGTAGGGAGTGGAACACTGGATGTCCGTCAACCAGATCCTCGGATCGATTGAGTCGGCGACCTCGTGTCCAAAGTGCTTGGGGAATATCTACTGGTTCGGAAGCAATCGTGCTAAAACTGCCCCTAGTAAAAAGGTAAATAAAGCAAAAAGGAAATAAATAACCAGATAAACGGGCAGCATAACAGCTTAAATTAAATACACAACACACAGTCGGGCATACAACACACGGTTGATAAGCTGAAAACACACTGTCCTCAATCACTGATCACTGTTCCTGTATCACTGTTCCCCAAAACTGAATTTGATATCCGCAGACAACTGATTCTCAGATATTGACTGATGCCCGCAGGCCTGATGCCCAAACTCATAAACTGATACATGCATTCCTGTAGAGACGCACTCTAAAGCACATAGCAGATAAGTGAGAGCCAAAACACCCCTATGTTGGGGTAGGGTTTCCCTGTCCTATTTTGTCAGGAACTAGGGTTTCACTACGTACACAGCGGTTTCAAACAACCTATAAACGGGTAAGCAACTTGTCCTAGTTTGGAATGGTCACTATGGATCCGAATATGCACTAGGTCGAATGGTCAAAAAGGGTGCCCCGGTAAAACCCGGGTTTGTGTTCCCATGCTGTCAGAGCCCAGAGCCGATCAGCCTTATGGACATGCCTTAACAAGACAAGCCTCCGGCAAATCGTTCGGGAATGGCATATGGCAAACACGGTGTCCTAGGCGCACCAATGCAAATGCAATGCAAAGAAACACACAAGTGTAGTCAAAACCAGATATCATGAGTTCGAGTCAAGTTCTCTAAGTCCCCAGCAGAGTCGCCAGAAACTGTAGACGTCCCCGAACGCCCCGGGAGGGTTAAGTCCCGTTCCGTTCATATTGGGGTCACTACAGTTCAAGGACTCAAATGTCACGGTTCTTAATCTTGAACCAAAGAGTCCAAATCCGACAAATCGATTTTGAAAACAGATTTTTTGAAAAGAAGTGCCAAACATGGACTGCTTTGCCAGATACAGAGTCGCCACCTAAATGTATTTTAATGGGAAATTTAGGAAACCCTGACTCGGTGCCAAAGGCCACGTGTCTATCATCACCAAAGTTGTCTCGGCTCGGGAACTTGGGTACGATTGGGGAAGGTCACTTCGTGAGCACCCCCGCTCGCCCGATCAAAGACCGGCCTCTACTAACCATGATATCAGATTTTGAAAACATTGTGCGTTCTTATTCCGGTTATTAGCCTAGATTACTATGTGATGCTCGCAGCAAACAAGTATAGACTGAGTCGCCTGAATTGGAACTAAACATTTCATGTTTGTTTGTTTGAAAATGGTTTGATGGTGCTACCCGCAGGTAGGCTAAGACGTGAATTTGCCACCCTCAGGTGGGCTTAGAAAAACATGATTTTGCCACTATCTAGTGGGCTTAAAACAAACAGTCAATGATTTATTCCACTTTAAGTAACTCAACCTCCACCCACAGGCATTCAAGGCAGTTATGTCACATAAGCACATAGCCTCATGGTAAGCATGCTATTCATGGCAGTCACTCACACGCATGCAAGGATGCTAAAGCATAAAACTCACCGAGTACTCCAAGCCAAAACATAAACTACATTAGAAATCATACATGATCCTAAGTATACAGAAATGCCTAATGCAACACATGCAAAAATGCAAACTAAAGTGGGCTCGGCTATTCTAAACATGGCATATGGAATATGCTACAGCTAACATGTATTCAACTTGGAATTGAAATACCGATGCAGTTAGTATGATGCGCCGAGCCCGGTGCATGCAAAACAGATGAATGAATGCAAACATGCTATCATACTGTATGCTAATTGAAACATGCCCTAATCTAACCATCATAAGCAGGTAAATAAAAGGGAAGAAAGACGTGGGATTGGAAGACATACATCACACTCACCCACACTTATTACAACATTGCCCTCGCGCAGAGGGTCCGAATAAATATACAGTCCCGAATAAAAGAATAGTACATTCCAAATAATACATTCCACATGATGTACAAATTCCTAATTAATTTACAAATTAACTAACAAAATAATAAACTGGCATGCAAGCCCAGGACTGCCTTGATTCTGCTCCGAATGATGAATGATGCATGTTTAGGCTGCCTTGCGCGGAAATCCACTGGGATGCCCCAATTAGCCTCTGTTTGCACCTGTTTTTGAAATGCGTGCCAAGTCTCAGAAGACTGCTGATCCTTGATTTTGCTGCAACAGAGAGCAGGAAAGGAGCATAGCAATGTATTTTCACAAATTTATGCATGCCTCGATCCTCGTGCCACCAATTACGCATCTCGATGCATGATAGCCGAGGAGCCGAATTGCACAACTCAATATAGAATGAACGCATATGAACACTACAACAAAACCTAACTCCATCATGGATAATCCGGAGTGTCGGTGACTTTGGGAATTGAGACGCGTTCCGTCACTCGGAGTACGGAACGCACCTCGTTTCCCGTGTCCGGGCTAACTCCTATCCCAAACATAATGCGATATGCATGATATGCATGAAATGCAACTAATATACAACCTAACATGCAAAATGTTATGGAATGGCATACACGATGCACGAGGTAATACACAACCGAGCATACACAATGCTATGGATGAAATGGCATACGCAATGCAATAATGGGCTTACACCAACATGAGAGAGCCTCAGCCACACTCACATAGGAGGCCATAATGATGAAAATGAGACAACTCGAAATGCGTGCATGCGTGCACGCAAACCGAGGATCGACCCTCAGGCACTGAAATGCCACTCTAATGAGACATGGCAAAGACATGGAATATGATATGCAAACATGCAAAAATCAGTAGCAAAATGAGGGGCAAAACAGCCCCGAAACAAGGTGAAATGACACCCGATGCATGGAATCTCTCCCGAAATGCAAAACTAGGTACATGAAATGGCTTACATCTATACAAAGCATGCATAATTTGTACTTGAAGTGTAAAATAAGAAGCAAGACAGCCCCAAAATAAGCATTTTTTCCGTTTAAATCATGGCCAAACAGTGAGTACATGTGGGACTAAATTAGCATGCAAAATTGGGCCCGCAAGCGGGGTGATGAAGCAACTCACAGCTGCTGGCCCCGAACAGGAAAGGGGCCTTCTAAAACATTGAATAGGGGCCAAGGATATGATGTTTTGCAGTAGATGACAAGCCCTAAAAACAGATACAAGTATGGCAAACAATTCATGCAAGAAATGGGCCAACAAAGGGGCAAAGAAATAACTGATATATGGGGGTCTCAAACAAGTGAGGTACCTTCAAAAATGTTCAATAGGGTCCCAAAATATGGCATTTTACAGTAGATGATCAAGCCCAAATCAGTATACAAACATGCTCAAAATGCAATGCAAGATTAAGGCCATAAGAGAGCTATAACATGAAGTATAAAAAGGATGTCTCAAAAAGCCATGGACCCTTGATGAAACATGTATAGGAGGTTAAAATAGGGCCATTTTAAGTTCTGACCAAGGTCCAAAAACAAAATCTTAATAAGCTAATAAATCATGCAAAAATGGGGACCAAAGAGGGGTACAATGACAAGTGATACATGGAGGTCCCCAAAAGTGTTGAGCCCTTCTTCAATGTTGAAGAGGGGCTCAAAATAGGCCTATTTACAGTTTACATCAGGCCCCAAAACAGATCACACACAAGCTAAAAATATCATGCAAGAAAATGGCATTCAAGAGGGTATTGAAGCAAGTACAACATGGGGGGCTCAAACAGTCTTGAGCCCTTAATGAAACAAGAAAATGAGCTCAAAAAAATGACCTTTTTAGTTTTGGTCGGAGCTCAAAACAGCAAGAAAAGAGGCTAGAAAAGTGTTAAAAAATTGAGTTCAAAAGAGGGGAAATGATGCTTACACTTGAAGACTACCTCTTGGATGCTTCTTGGCTTGAGAAGTGCTGCCTCCTAGCTTCTGGAAAGCTCTCCAAGCTTCTGGAAATGGAGTAGTGGTGGTGGTGCTTGGTGGTGATGAAGAAATGAGGTGTAGGACTTGGATGCTTGAGCTTCAAAGAGAGAGATGGAGGGAGATGTGTATACAAGGCTTCAAGCCATTTTTGTCAACCCTAAAACCAGGTTTTTGCAGCTGGTTATATGGACCAAAGAGAGGGAGAAAAGGAGGGAAAAAGGGGAGGGAAATTGCATCAAGTTTCCCTCCAAACAAGTTCCCTCCGGATACAGGTTTTGGAGGGAAAAACAATGCACAGTTGTAATGTACTCACCCTGAGGAAGCTGGCCGGCCAATTATCTGAGTTGCAGGTGGCCGGCCGGCCACCCCCCATGGCCGGCCGGCCAAGGGTCAAAATGGTCAAAAAGATTTTTTGGCCGGCCACCACAAATTGGTGTCCTCCCAGGTGCCCTCAACACAACCCTGTGGTTCAAAACTGGCAACTGTGAAACAGGAGAGAGAACAAGCCATTTTTCAAAGGGGTTCAAAAGGTTCAAATGGAATTAATGGCCGGCCATATAATATTTGTGTCCTCCCAGGTGTCTACAACACAAATATGGGGGTTAGGATTGAAGAAAGTGACCCTAGGGTGGTCAACATTGGCTTGGAAGTGAGAAAAACGGGCGTCGGAGGGCGACGGAAGAATATAACTGGTTGCTGAAACAATTGCTGGCCTCCCACCCTTCTACGGCCTTCCTGGTGATGAAATAGAGGTACCTGCCAAAAATGAACGAAAATCGATGCAAAACGAATGTTCGGGGGCCAGAACGCGCAGTTCGGGGCCCCGAAAACTGACTGTTAAGCACCGAAAGTGGTGTTCGACCACGAAATGGGTCTCTCAGACCTCAATGTCCCTCAAAAGGGAGTAAACAAGATGCATGCCAAAAACCGGAGTAATCGGAGATAGTTAGGCAGTCCCGAACCGAGGCACACGGCCTGACGGCTCCGAAATCCGGGAACCGGGCTCCGAAATGGGCAAAATGGCCTACAGTTACAAAATGTAGCCCACGGCCACTGAGAGATGATCTACGGGACCTATCCCTCCCCTCAGGAAAAGAAACAGAGAAAACCGAATCTGGTTCGCAAACCGAGGCAAGGCACAGAAGAGGGTTCGGAAGTCCGGAGGCAGGGCTCACGGCCGCGACTCTGAGACTTCTGAACGAGCACAATACGCAACATCACCGAGCACTCAATCGGTGACGTCTGAGTCTTAAGGTCAGTCAAAAATGGGGTGTCTACACTGTGCAGCAGTCATATGCTCCTAGAAGTGAGCAGGTTGATCAGAGACCGTCTAGGCGCCTGTATGCTGTTACCGCGCAGGATCTTGTACCGGCTCCATCGGTTGTGAGAGGTACCTTCTTGTTTTGGAACTCGGTTGCTAGTGTATTGATGGATACAGGAGCATCTCATTCTTTTATATCTGCTACATTTGCATCTGTTTTGGGATTGGAGTTGGCACAGTTAGCATCTCCTATATGTGTAGTATCGCCTGTTGGGGATGAGTTGATTTTGAAACACGGTTGTAGAGGTTGTGATATAGAGGTCGCTGATCGTCGGCTTCCCTTTCCTTTTGTAGTTATGCCCATGTCGGGATTTAATGTTATCTTAGGTATGGACTGGTTATCGTCATACCGGGCAGTTATTGATTGTTACCGCCAGAGGGTCACAGTATGTACTTTGAGCGGGGATTGTTTTTATTTCTTGGGGGATCAGGTTGGTAGTGTTTTGCCACCGGTGTATGATCCGCGGGGGCGGAGTGAGTTGAGTGGTCTTCTTGCTAGCCTTTTGAGTAGTGAGTGTGATGACACCCAGACTGTGTTACCGATGGTGGTTTGTGAGTACTCAGACGTCTTTCCCGAGGATCTTGTTAGTTTTCCACCTCACAGAGAGATTGAGTTCTCTATTGATCTAATGCCCGGCACGGTGCTGATTTCTATGGCACCATATCGTTTTGCCCCAGCCGAGTTAGTGGAGTTGAAGATTCAACTCCAGGAGTTGCTAGATAAGGGCTACATTTGTCCTAGTGTTTCGCCGTGGGGAGCACCGGCCCTCTTTGCTAAAAAGAAAGGTGGTGCTTTGAGACTCTGTATCGATTACCGGAAGTTGAATCGGGCTACGGTCAAGAATAAGTACCCTATGCCTCGTATAGATGATCTGTTCGATCAGTTGAAGGGTTCCCGTTGTTTCTCTAAGATAGACTTGAGATCGGGTTATCATCAGTTGAGAGTCAGGGAGGAGGATATTCCGAAGACGGCATTCCGTACACGGTATGGCCACTATGAGTTTCTGGTGATGCCATTTGGGCTCACCAATGCACCGGCAATGTTTATGGATTTGATGAACCGGATCTTCCGGGAATTCTTAGATCGTTTTGTGGTCATTTTCGTGGACGACATTCTGATTTATTCGCCTTCAGAGGAGGAGCACGAGGAACACTTGAGAGTGGTGCTTGAGTTACTTAGAGCCCATAAGCTTTATGCTAAGTTTGGGAAGTGTGAGTTCTGGCTAAAGGAGGTGAAGTTCTTAGGCCATGTGGTTTTTGGGGAAGGGGTGTCTGCTGATACGTCCAAGACGGAGGCAGTGCAAGATTGGGCACAACCTAAGAGTGTGTTTGAGATCCGCAGTTTTCTGGGATTAACTGGGTATTATCGCTGGTTTGTGAAGGATTTCTCTAGGTTAGCTTCGCCGTTGACTAGACTGACTCGGAAAGGAGTCAAATTTGTATGGAGTGAGACTTGTAAAAAGTCGTTTCAAGAGTTGAAGGTTAGATTGACCACCACTCCAGTTTTGATTATTCCGGAGAAAGGGTTGGGTTATGCAGTCTATTGTGATGCCTCACGAGAGGGTTTGGGTGGTGTGTTAATGCAAGAGGGGAAAGTGGTTGCCTATGGCTCACGTCAATTGAAAATACACGAGAAGAATTACCCTACACACGATCTAGAGTTAGCAGCGGTGATCTTTGCCTTGAAGATTTTGAGGCATTACCTTTATGATGAGAGATTCGAAGTGTTTTCGGATCATAAGAGTTTGAAATATCTATTTACACAGAAAGACTTGAACTTGAGACAGAGGAGGTGGATGGAGTTTATTGAGGATTACGACTTCGAGTTGCATTATCATCCCAAGAAGGCCAATGTGGTGGCCGATGCCCTTAGCAGGAAATCTGTTGGTGACGTAGCTAGTATAGCCATCCGGGAATGGGAGATGTTGGGTGCACTTGGGGAGTTTGATTTGCTTCTGGGCGAATCCATTGAGGCTGCGGCCTTGTTTTCTGTTATTGCGCAGCCTACACTTGTGACTCGAGTGTTAGAGGCACAGAGAGGTGACCTTGAGGTGGAATCCCTCCGAGAGAAGATCTCCAATGGGAAGGTTGAGAAGGGTTTGACGGTGTATCCCGACCAGAGTGTGAGATACCGAAACCGTCTGTTTGTGCCGGAGTCTTGCCGAGAGGAGGTACTCCGAGAGTTTCATCATTCACGTCTTGCGGTGTATCCGGGAGGCACTAAGATGTATCGGGATTTGGGTCGCCAGTTTTGGTGGCGGGGTATGAAGAGAGATGTGGCAGTTTTTGTGTCTAAGTGCCTTACTTGTCAGCAAGTGAAGGCCGAACATCAGAGGCCAGCGGGTTTGTTGCAACCCTTACCTATTGCCGAGTGGAAGTGGGAGCATGTCACTATGGACTTCGTTGTAGGTCTTCCGAGGACTCAGCGGGGTAGTGATGCCATTTGGGTGGTTGTAGACCGGTTTACTAAGTCGGCACACTTCATTCCTATGCGCGTGAGAGATTCGGTAGATTATTTTGCCGACTTGTATATTCGGGACATAGTGAGGTTGCACGGGGTCCCAGTGACGATTGTCTCAGATAGAGATCCTCGTTTTACTGCTAGGTTGTGGCAGAGTTTGCAGAGTGCCTTAGGCACTAAGTTGACCTTTAGCACGGCTTATCATCCTCAGACCGACGGGCAGTCCGAGCGTACTATTTAGATCCTTGAGGATATGCTTCGGGATTGTGTTCTTGATTTCAGTGGGTCATGGGAGAAGCACTTGCCTTTGGTGGAGTTTGCCTACAACAACAGTTTCCAGTCTAGTATCGGTATGGCACCATTTGAGGCCTTGTATGGCCGACCGTGTAGGTCTCCAGTTTGTTGGGCCGAGGTGAGTGATGCACCTTTGTTGGGTCCAGAGTTGGTGAGGGAAACGACGGAGAAAGTTGAGCTTATCCGTAGGAGGCTTGTTACAACCCAGAGTCGTTAGAAATCTTATGCCGACCGTAGGAGGAGACCTTTGGTATTTGAGGTGGGTGATCATGTCTTTCTAAAGATATCACCTAGGCGGGGGTTGATGAGGTTTGGGAAGAGCGGGAAGTTGTTCCCTCGGTTTATTGGCCCTTTTGAGATCCTTGAGAGGATTGGCGAGGCTGCTTATCGTTTAGCTTTGCCGCTGCAATTATCTGGAGTTCATGACGTATTTCATGTGAGTATGCTTCAGAAGTATGAGTTGGATCCATCGCACGTGTTAGATTGGACCGACTTAGAGGTTGAGGAGGATGCCTCGTATAAGGAGAGACCCGTTCGGGTCTTGGATAGGCGGGAGCAAGTCTTGCGAGGCAAGACCATCCCTTTGGTAAAGTCTTGTGGAAACATCACGGAGTGGAGGAAGCCACTTGGAAGCATGAGTTGGAAGTCTGCGAGAAATATCCAGACATGTTTGTTGATGTGTAATCATATATTGAGACTTTATAATATTATCGAACTTTAAGAACATTATGTGTGTCTTAAGTTGTAAAACATTGAAAATGTTTTGGTTTAATGGAAGTAATTTGAAACTTGTCTTATAATGGAAGTTTAGTGTAACATTGCATATGTTGAATTTGTTGTAGAAATGGAGTTATATCATGAAATTGAATATGATATGGAAATGTGAATCATGTATATTGAAAACTGTTGAAATTGAAAGGAAATTGCATATTGATAATGCAGGTTGAAATATATATTGTGAAATGCCTCTTGATAAGAGATGAAATGACCGGTATTGGGTCAAGTTATTTATCATTGTAATGTAATATCATTGGAAATTGAGAAAAATCTGTTTTTGAAAACTTAAGGGGGGGAGGTTATAGCAACCCCGGTCTTTTCCCATTTGGTCGTTGCATCCGGACTTAGGTTCCGTAGATCTTGTTATTATATGATTGTTGTTGTCGTCCTTTAATTTCTTATTTCTGAGTTATGGGATGCATTGAACAGGTTTGTTGCAGGTTGGTAGTGTTTGGGAGCAAAGGGTTGCTGCCTAGGATTTTGACCCTTCGCTCGAGCGAGAAGTTCGTCACTCGAGCAAGCTCTTTGTTTTTGGTCCGTCGCTCGAGCTAGGGTTTCTTCGCTCGAGCGAGCAACTGCGTCTAGTGTAGACCTGAGAGCTGTATTTCTTGGCTCGAGCGAGCTTTCCTTCGCTCGAGCGAGCGAGGTGTATGTTTCCGAGTTCTTCGCTCGAGCGAGCATTTTGTCGCTCGAGCGTGCTTCTAGGTTGCAGACCTGAAGCATCGTATTGTTGGCTCGAGCGAGTCTTTCTACGCTCGAGTGAGTATTCTTTGTGTTTGGTCGCTCGAGCTACCAAGTCTTCGCTTGAGCGAGCCTGTTTTATTTAAGTACACAGCAGCGGTTTTAAATACACTTTTTCATCATCTTTTTGATTTCGGAACCCTAGGTCCGTGTTTTCTCTCCCTCCACTCACCTTCTCTCTTAGGTTTCATCTATTTATAGGGTGTTTCTACCCTAGGGTTTTTTATAAAAAAGATAGAGGGTCACGAGGGCTTTACTTTAATCTGAGAGTTTGGCGGTTTGGAGCACTTTGGATTTTGGGTCATCATCTCCATCATCTCTATTTGAGTTCTTCACTTCGAGGTAGGGATTTCCTATTCCATATTATAGGTTTTGTCCTAAGTTTTGGTATTTTTGATATGTTGGTGTCATTTGGTAATTTTGGGAAAACTAGGGTTTGTATCATAATTTGAGAAATAGGGAATTGTTTATATATTAAATTCCATGTGATTGTGAATCATGAAAAATGACATAGGTAGTGTCAAGTTGATAAAATTGAACCTTGGGGTTAATTTTGAGAAAAGGGGGAAAAGCCCTAATTGTTGTAATAAATTAATTTGTATAATTAATGTTGGGAAAAATGTGGAATTGAATTTGATTCATGAAATTGGGGAATTATGAGATAAATGGTGTAATTGAATAGTTTAATCACTTACCTATGAAAATGTTGCGTTTACATTTGTTGATACATTTATTTCCTGTTTAGAAATAACTGTTTTGGGCTATCGGTGGAGGATAGTCGTGATTGTTGTAGACATTACATGTTGATTAGGGAAAACTGAAAATAATCACATTGAATAAGTCATTGAATATGACAATTGAATTAATACAGCGAATCTGTGTATTGATTGCATATTGTGTATGACAAATGTTTAATACATTGTTGTAGACGCGCCCGCGGGGGGACCTCGCGGGTTACAGTTCGGACTCAATTTGTGTCGGTTCTAAATCTGAACCAAAGAGTCCAAATCCGGAAAATCGTTTTGAAGAAAAACAGATTTTTGAAAAGTAGTGCCAAACATGGACTGCTTTGCCAGATTACAGAGTCGCCACCTAAATATTTTAAAATAGGGAATTTAGGAAACCCTGACTCGGTGCCGAAGGCCACGTGTCCGTCATCACCAAAGTGGTCTTGGCTCGAGAGCTTGGGTACGATCGGGGAAGGTCAGCTATGAGTACCCCCTTTCGCCTGGTCCGAAGACCGGCCTCTACTAACCGTGATATCCGTTTTTGAAAACATTACATGCTCTTATTCCCATTATTAGCCTAGAATTACTATGTTATGCGCGCAGCAAACAAGTATAGACTAGATTGCCTAATTTGGAAATAAACATTGCATATCCGTTTGTTTTTGAAAGCGTTTCGGGTTTTGCTACTCGCAAGTAGGCTAAAATACGGATTTCAACGAGTTTTTCCAACTCAAGCAATCCAACCTCCACCCACAGGCATTCAAACAGTTTATCTCATATAAGCATTTAGCCGCATGGTAGTCATACTGTCATGTTAACATTTACACGCATGCGATATGCTAAAGCATAAATACTTACATCATACTCCGTGCCAAAATAATAAACTAGTTAGCAAACATGCATGCCCTAGTTCATGTTAGAATGACTAATGCATCGCATACAACATGTAATTAGGATAGGCTCGGCTAACCCTAAAAATGGCATGTGAAATGCACTTTATTCGATACACGTATTCAATTTGGAATTGAAAATACAATGCAATTTGTATGATGTACCGAGCCCGGTGCATGTAAACAAATGCATGGATGCACGCATGCATTGCATAAGGTATGCTAAAAATAAACGTGCCCTGATCTACCATCATAAGCAGGTAAATAAAAGCGAAGAAAGACGTGGGGTTGGAAGACATACACCCACTCACGCACACTTATTACAAATGTGCCATCGCTCGGAGGGACCGAATAAATATTACAGTCCGAATAGTAAATAAATTAATTATTACAAAATTTCTAATTATTTAACGAATAAATGCAAAAAGGAAAGGTGGCCACAGCCGCTGCCTCGGGATGCACGAATGATGCATGCTCGAATCCGACTTGCCCGGAAATCCGCATCGTAACACTGCTGCCTCTGTTTTTGCTGCCCTGTCTCTCCAAAAATTGCCAAAGTCCCAGAACACCTTCCTTGCATGCTGCTGTACACCACCGGCTGGATGGAATGGCCATCGGCCATGTAAAATGATCACCGGCTGCTTGAGAAGTTATCGGCTACCCATAAAGTGCCGGTCGGCACTCTATACTGCCGGTCGGCACAAAATTCCTGCAGGGGACAGTTTGACAGCAACAGCAGGCAGACAGTGCATGACATGGATTTTAGAGCAAATTTATGCATGGCCAATGCTTTCCATCATGCGTGGGACTCAAGGAAGCATGACCCTTGGTTCTTGGGCCATCAATTATGCATCTTGGTGCATGATAGCCTAAGGAACTAAGTTTGCATTTTAATGTAAAAATGCATGCAAACACACAAATGAAACCAAGACCATATCATGAGTTGGTCAAGGGCCTTGGTGACATAAGGATTCAGGCAAGTTGCACCACTCAAAGTGTGAACTCCTCTCAATCCCCATGTTTGGCTTGACAACCCCAAACCAAACGATGAAATGCATGTATGCAACATGGCTCAACAATGCAATATGATGCTAAGGTACAAGGCATGCCAAATGTAATACAACTATCATATTAAGCATACAAAATACTAGAACATGCAAGGTACCAATGTCATGCAAGCATGGACCGATCAAGCAATGAGACCAACATACTTCAACACTTAATGAATCAATTAAGCGATAACCATGAGGCAAGCATGTAATGGTGGACTAGACCACAATGGGGCAGCCCTCAAACCAACCCAAAACAGTGGCAAAACATGCCCAAAATGGTGACCAATACTCATGCAAACATGCAAGTCAAATGGCCTAAGATTAAGGCACAAAAAGGGAACACCTTTCCACCACTACTAAGACCAATCATGGCATGAATTATTTAAGCAAAAACAGAGTTCCATCATGCAAAAATACCCCCACAAACCTTGATATGGCAGCCCCAAAATGCATTAATCATGGAAGCATGTACAATACCCTCTTTAAAGCATAAGAGACCAACACTTCAAGACATGGAAGAGGTGATAAATGGAGACATATAGGCATGGAATAGGGACTGAAATGTGATCTAAAATGATGCCAAATCATAAGATCGAGGTAGGCTAAACATGCTAGGGACTCACACACCCAAGGCTTGCAAGCCAACAAACGAGATAACAACACCAAACATGCCAAACATGGCAAAAACAGTGGCTAACAGCCCTTACACATAGCAATATGATGCTAATGCCCTCATGGAATTATGCTAAAACATGCAAAGAACATGGCCGAGATGCATAGCATACTTTTAAGCATAAGAGAGCATTTCAAAGCAAGTATGAGAGACATGCTAAGGGCTACAAATCCGACCCAAAACAGAGGTATAACATATTATATGAACCACAAATATGCTCTGAAATGAAGCCAAAACCAACCAAGCATGCATGCTATCCATTAGGCTAAGAGTGAAGGCCAAAGAGGGACAAAGGGGAGGGGGTGTCCCTCCCCTATTTATGACTTCAAAATACCTCCCTCACCACTGAAAACCCACTGGTTTTCAGTGGTGAGAAGGCCAAGAACACCAAGCAAATAAAACCTTAAGAAAAGGCAACAAATGGCCAAGACAAAGGCCTAAGAGGGTGAGCTTTCACTCAAACCACAAAATACCCTTAATGAATGTTCTTAAGCATGAAAATATAAGCCTTTTTTATGTTGGACATAAAAACAAAAACACAAAGCAAGATAGGTAAAAACTAGTTGCAAAAATGGGGAAACTAAAGTAACTAGCTCACCCTTGAAGACTTCTTGAAGAACAAGTGATGTAGTCCTCCTCTAATGATCAAATCCAGTCCAAAACCACCACAAACAAACCTCCAAGTCCCTCAATCTCGGAGCTAGGTGTAATAGTGTGTGTAATGGTGTAAAAGTAAGGCAAAACACACTATATGGATCCAAACACACACACACAAGGATGAGAGAGATGGAAGATATAGAGAGAGGAAGTGTATAGATATATATGAACTCCGGTTTTTTTGTCTCTCCAATGGCCAACCCTCAGCCAAGAAGACAAGGCCTCCTTTGATAGAGGAGACAATTTTGTAAGCTTAGCCACTAAGCAAACAAGAGGCTCATCCCTCCATACACGTGTATGGAGGGGAAGAAAGTGCTACACAGCTGTTTTAAAATATCTCAGAAAGCAACTGAACAGTGGTCGGCTGGGCAAAAATGTCATTTTGCTACAATTTTCTGCCGACCGGCACAAAAGAGTGCCGACCGGCACAATATAGTGCCGATGGAAACACCAACCAGCCGGTGGCCTCTAGCCACTGCCGGTGGTGTGTGGGGATGCCTCACAAGACATTCCCTGCCCCCTCCAAGGCAAAACACAAGTGTTTGGTGCAAAACCAGACACAAAACGGTCAAGTTTGGGGGTCCCGAGGCAAGGCGCGTAGCCGAGAACTCCGGGAACTCCAAACGAACACGAATATGGATAATCACCAAGTGTTCAAGCGGTGACGTCCAAGTCTTGAGGACGGTCAAAAATGGGGTGTCCACAGTTGCCCCTCTTTGACAGAACTCGGAAGTCATAACAATGACGGGAGTGAATGTCAAAGCCCAGAGACGACCCATTTTTGACAAGGCCGAAGACTTAGACAAACATGCAAGACAAGTAAGATATGCGCCCGAAGGCAGGGGCAAAATGCAAGATAATGCAAGAAGCCGAGCATAACTTATGATCATGCAAAGAAAGCTGTACTGAAGCACGCATGCAACAGTTGTAAGCTAGCATATGCCAATCTACACTACAATGCAGAAAGGATGTAAGAGAATTATGCAATTCTCAAAACGTCTCGCGCGGAGGATACAATACCTGTGCGGCTCGTCCGGTTGTACCGGCCTCAAATGAACCGTACATACAATATCGTGCCTGAAAAGAAAGCAAACTTAACAGGTACAATGTTGTTAGCCATATGCATGACAATGCAATCAAAAGTGCGTGACGATGCATGCAATGTGTATAGCAAGATAGTAGGATTGAACACATGTGAGTAAAGCAATACACGTATGCACGCAATGTGTAAGGAAAGAGAACTCGAACACATGTGAGTAAAGCAATGCACATGCGCACGCAATGTGTATATAAAGGAACTTGAACACATATCAGTAAAGCAATGCACACATGCAATGCAATGTGTATAAAGGGGAATTTGAACACATATCAGTAAAGCAATGCACGCATACAATGCAATGTGTATATAGAGGAACTTGAACACATATCAGTAAAGCAGTGCACGCATACAATGCAATGTGTATACAGGAACTTGAACACATATCAGTAAAGCAATGCACGCATACAATGCAATGTGTATAAAAAGGAACTTGAACACATATCAGTAAAGCAGTGCACGCATACAATGCAATGTGTATAAAAGGGAACTTGAACACATATCAGTAAAGCAGTGCACGCATACAATGCAATGTGTATACAGGAACTTGAACACATATCAGTAAAGCAATGCACGCATACAATGCAATGTGTATAAAAGGGGACTTGAACACATATCAGTAAAGCAGTGCACGCATACAATGCAATGTGTATAAAAGGGGACTTGAACACATATCAGTAAAGCAGTGCACGCATACAATGCAATGTGTATAAAAGGGGACTTGAACACATATCAGTAAAGCAATGCACGCATACAATGCAATGTGTATAAAAGGGAACTTGAACACATATCAGTAAAGCAGTGCACGCATACAATGCAATGTGTATACAGGAACTTGAACACATATCAGTAAAGCAATGCACGCATACAATGCAATGTGTATAAAAGGGAACTTGAACACATATCAGTAAAGCAGTGCACCCATACAATGCAATGTGTATAAAAGGGGACTTGAACACATATCAGTAAAGCAAGACACGCATACAATGCAATGTGTATATAGGGGAACTTGCAATTGAACATGGTAAAACATGATGCTGAAACGCAACGTGTTGTAACTCAGTATATTTGAAATGATTCAGAGAATTCACAAGATATAAAAGGATACGGGAAGGGACGTCCTTCGCATGTCCCGAGCATTGCTCACAAAAGTTGTGGTACGAGGTCAACTCGAGAGTCCACTTTCATTCTGACAGTGCATTTTCTTGTATTGCCTTGGATGAGAAAGGTGCCAAACCACATGACTGACCCGAACAAGGGCGCAAAAGGTACGATGACTGAAAAGGGGAGGTTACCGGTGTCAAACCCAGCACTCTACTACCCTACTATTCTTCTGCTTTACTTTCCTTTTTACTAGGAGTTTAAGCACGTTGCACTGCCTTGGGCAGGTTTTATTTCTCAAAAGCGTGTGTTTTTTGTAAAACATATGATGGAAATGAAACAGCTATTTATTCAAAAGGTATTACATTTGCGTGTTCTATGCATCGCATCGCAAGGCATCACACAACAATGTGACTGAAATTGAAACTGCGTTTTGAAAACAAAGCATCGCATCGTAATAATCAGGTAGTAAACCAATTACAACTCGATAAGCAAAACAGGGGGACTCAGCAAACTAGCCAAATGCGAGTACACCTTGATAAACATTACAAAGACTTAAAGAGAGTGAAATACAACTCGATAAGCAAATATACAACAACTCGATAAGCAAATGGGCGCGCCCTCATAAGGATTGGTCACTGGAGGGTATTGGAAGTGGTGAGATTTTCCAAATTCCTAGCATAAACAGCTCAGAGGGCAAGGGAGAGAACCACCGGCCGAGCAGAAAGGCTACCGGCCTTGAGGAATGGCCATCGGCCTAAAGGGTTATCCACCGGCCAAAACAGATGGCCGGTCGGCACTATAATTGGCCGGTCGGCACTAAACTGTCAGCACCAGCAGAATGTTGACATCTGTCCTTTATTCAACCTTATCTTCTTCAAAAGGGTCTCAACTTCGTGGTTCTCTTCATTTCTACACTGATTTGCTCTAAATGGAAGAATTTCTTGCCCAAAATCTCGCAACTTGGATTAACAACTTGGATGGCTCGGAAAAGCTGAATTTCCGGGCTTTTGGCATAAACGCACTATTCACTTTGCGCCGTACCCCGCTGCATTCTCCATTCCTCCATGCCGCGGCAAGGTTTTGGAACCCGGTAACACATGTCTTTAGCTTTAGCGGGCAAGAGGTGTGTCCCACTTTTGAAGATTTCCAAGCTCTAATGGAATCCGGGCGCAATGAGGAGATCCTACCCCAACTTCGTTTTGACCATGCTCAAGCCTTAGGACAAATGTGTGGGCTCTCAATGCCCGATGCTCGTTCTCTGATTTGTGACGGGACATTAGATGTTCCGAGCTTGGTTTGTCGTTTTTCTGAGACTGGTGATCGTGGGAACCATCACTGGCAAGGCTTCCGGCGACACACCCTCTGTCTATGCATGCTATCTCATTTCCTGTTCGTCTCCGGTTCCGGAGGGCCTAGTGTCCGGTTGATTGAGGTTGCCCAAGGCTTGAAGGAGGGCAAAAGCTGCATCGCCATGATCCTGGCTGAGACATTGCTGGGCTTAGACGCCTTTTATCGTCGAGAGACGATCAGATTAGCAAGGAGTCCACTATTACTGCAGGTAATGTTTCCTACCCAATCTCACATTTAAGTTTGCTCATATCACTCGGCTCTCCGGCTCGGTTTTTTTCTCACAAAAGCCCTTTTCTTACTTTTCCTCTCATCGTATATCTCTCTATTCTTTATTCTCTCATTTTTCATCCTTCCCCAGGTGTGGTTAATGGATAAACTGAAGGTTGTGGACTCTTGCCCAGCATATTCAGCTCGCGGCTACTTCTTCAGGAAACGCCTAGTTGACGCCCTTGATGAGGGTTGGTGGTTTGAATGGATGTGCAGTTTATCCGCAGACCGCATTGCTTGGCGGTGCCCTTGGCTCAACCTCCCAATGATGAGTTACAACATGACCCGTCAACCCGGGATCCAATTGATTGGCTTGACTCACTGTGTCTTTTACTTCCCATTCCGTATCCTGCGCCAGTTTGATCATGACCAGACTTGTCCGCCGGAAGGGATAGAGTACCCGGTTACATTCCCGATTCGAGGCGCACAGCTGGCTCGGTATGCCACGGCATGGAGGACGAGAGAACTCCTGGCCCCCGCTCCTGCTTTCAGTTGCACTTTGTCTGATGAGTGCTTGGATTGGCTTAATGAAGAGGCACAGGAGGGGCCCATTTTGGCGTCAGAGGCTTCGACCAGCTCTGGGAGGGGGCGCAGGGACATTTGACTTGACCATGCCCCAGATTTATTGCTTTATTAGTACTTTCAAGTTTTCTTTATGAATGTAATAAAAAGCAACTTCAATTGTATGCAAGAGCAAGAGAACTCTATTTGAAATCAATGAAATTGAAGGTTGTGGTACTGAAAATTTTCCGCTTTGGTCCAGAAATGGTCTTAGTTGTAAAAAGATTTATTTGAACAAAGTCAACTTCGTTAAAACTTTTCAAAACTATTTTCGATATGGATCAGAACTAGACACGCTTGAGATCTGTCGCTGAGATGCACAACCCTGGACCCTAGCAACTGGAAAGTTGCCCCTTGTTTGAATGGTACCGCGGCACTGTACGGCAACGGAAAGTTGCCCCTAGTCTGAATAGCACTGTACCGGAGATTGCGCTAAATGCTGATGGGCAAAGATGACCAAGATAATCAAATGGACAAAGTTGATCGGGGAAAAGTTTATGGCTAAACTTCGGGGTGAAGCTGCCTACGTATCCCAAGGATGGGAATCAAGCCTTACGTAGTTCAGGCTTGGGTTCACTCGAGTATTTTCACTCTCCTTTTGCGCTCTAACTTTTTCCAAGGCCGCCCTTTGCGAGTTTTCAACCTTGCGAGCTCAGTTTTTATATTTTCTAATTTTTTGTATGCTCTGAATTTTGCCTAGGTCGCCCTTTCGGGTTTTCGGCCTAGCGAGCCTCTCAGGGGTAATATTTCTTCAACTTGTCCATGCTGATCGGTTGGGAGAACTCTAGGCCATCTAGGTCCATCAGAACCACAGCTCCACCTGACCAGATAGACTTAATGATATAGGGACCCGTCCAATTAAGTCTGAACTTGCCCCTTGGGTCGTGGATGGGAGCTCGGTTGTCTTTGAGCACCAAATCTCCTTCCTTCAAATTCCTGGACTTAACTTTCTTGTTAAAAGCCCGGGCGATTCTACGTTGATATCCTTGGACATGGTACAATGCTTTTAATCTCCTTTCATCGAAGAGCATGAGTTCCTCGAATCTGCTCTGCTGCCAATCTGCCTCGACTATCTGACATTCAGCCAGTACTCGTAAAGACGGAACCTCAATCTCTATAGGTAGGACGGCCTCCATCCCATACACCAAGGAATACGGAGTCGCCCCGGTAGAAGTTCTAATTGAAGTTCGGTAGCCCCACAGAGCAAACGGCAACTTATCTGGCCAGTCCCGATAGGTTTCCACCATCTTCTGCAGTATGTGTTTGATGTTTTTGTTGGCGGCCTCAACTGCTCCGTTGGTCTGCGGCCGTTACGTGGACGACTTATGAAAAGCCACATTATATTTCTTCAACAAATCGATCACCTCCTTCTTGAAGTGAGAACCATTGTCTGAAATGATCTCATTCGGGACTCCATAACGGCAGATAATGTTGTTTCTGATAAACTTTGCAACATGCGAAGCTTTCAACACGGCATAAGATTGGGCCTCGACCCACTTTGTAAAGTAATCTATTGCTACCAAGATATACTCATGCCCATTCGACCCCTTCGGGGTAACAGCCCCAATCACATCAATTCCCTAAACCGAGAACGGCCATGGTGATGTCATGTTGTATAACTTTGATGGCGGGATGTTCATACGGTTCGCATGGATCTGGCACTTGTGGCATCGCCGAACAAAGCCGATACAATCTTCCTCCATGGTAGACCAGTAGTAGCCCTGTCTGAGGATCTTTCGTGCCAGCATCACCCCATTCATATGTGCCCCACATTCTCCTCCATGGATGGCCTCCATCAGGCGCTTCGACTCTTTGGCTTCCACACACAGCTTGTGCATTCCCAGATGACCACTTCTGTACAACTTACCCCCGCAGATAATAAACTGAACAGCCATTCTTCTGATTGCCCTCTTGTCCTTGGCATTTGCCCCTGGTGGATATGCCTCATTCTCCAAGAAGTTCCATATGTCGTAATACCAAGGGTTGTTATCTTGCACTTCATCTATGGCAGAGATTGACTCGTAGGCATGTGCAAATTTCTGGTCAATAATGACTGGACGCATCCGGACCCCAGATGGGATGTCTATCATGGAAGATAGAGTTGCTAGCGAATCTGCAAACCTGTTGTTCTCTCTTACTAGGTGAGTGAAATTTAGCTTTTCAAACCGAGGAATTAACAAATCCAAGGTCTGGTGGTAAATTATCATCTTTTTCTCCTTGACTTTCCAGTCTCCTTTCGCTTGAGACACAACTAGGTTCGAATCCCTAATGACGTCCAATCGCCTTGCCCCTAGTTCTAGGGCAGCTTCTAGACCGGCAATACATGCCTCATACTCTGCCTCATTGTTCGAGACTTTGAACCGAAGCTTGAATGCTAAAGGGATACGGGAATCGTCAGGCGCTATTAGCAACACCCCTATCCCATACCCGTATTGATTTGACGCTCCGTCGAAGTACATCGTCCAAGTTTCATCTTCGATGTGCAGAATAGCTTCATCTGGGAATAGGTACTCAACCGCTTCATCCCCATCAACCGGGTGGTCGGCAAGGAACTCTGCCACCGCTCTCCCTTTTACGGACTTGCGCGTCACATACTTGAGATCAAATTCGGAGAGCAACAGCAGCCAACGAGCTAGCCTACCCGTAAGTGCTGATTTCTCGAAAAGATATTTGATGGGATCAAGTCGTGAAACCAACATTACAGAGTGAGCTAACAGGTAGTGCCGCAGCTTCCTAGTAGCCCATACCAAGGCCAAACAAGCCTTCTCCAGCGGAGTGTAGCGGGTCTCGTAATCCAGCATCTTCTTGCTCAGATAGTAGATGGCCCTTTCCACTTTATCTTCCGACTCTTGTGCGAGCATGCAGCCCATTGTAGTCTCGGTTACTGACAGATACAATATCAACGGCTTCCCTGGCTTTGGTGGTGACAACACGGGCGGATTCTGTAGATACTCTTTAATCTGTTCAAATGCAGCTTGGCATCGGCCGTCCCATTGGAACTTCTTTCCTTTCTTCAGAAGACCAAAAAGTGGTTCACAAGTTAAGGTTAGTTTTGAGATAAACCGCCTTATGAATTGCACTTTACCCAGAAAGCCTCGCACCTCATTTTCAGTCATTGGTGGTGGCATTTCTAAGATGGCCTTGATTTTGGAAGGGTCGACTTCGATGCCCCTTTGTGTAATCAGAAATCCCAACATTTTTCCCGCTGTAACACCAAACGTGCATTTTTAAGGATTCAGCCGCAGCCTAAATTCCCTGATCCTTTGGAAGAACTTTTGCAAGGCGGTGTAGTGGCCCTCTCTTTCTTTGGACTTGACAATCATGTCGTCCACGTACACCTCAACCTCTTTATGGATCATGTCATGTAATATTGTGGTTGCAGCCCGTTGATATGTAGCCCCAGCGTTCTTCAACCCAAATGGCATCACTCTATAGCAATATGTACCCCACGGGGTGGTAAAAGCAGTCTTCTCCCGGTCTTCGGGTGCCATTACTATCTGATTATAACCTGAGAAGCCATCCATGAATGAAAGCAAAGCATGCCCCGCTGTGAAATCTACCAACTCGTCGATATGCGGCAAGGGAAAGTCATCCTTCGGACTGGCCCTGTTCAAATCCCTGAAATCCACACATACCCGGATTCTGCCATCCTTCTTCGGCACTGGAACAATGTTGGCCAACCAAGTCGGGTATTCGGATACCAGCAGGAAGCCTGCGTCAATCTGCTTGGTGACCTCTTCCTTGATCTTAATGGCCCAATCAGGGCGGATCCTTCTGAGTTTCTGTTTGACAGGTCGGGCCTCGGGGTCAAGAGGGATCCGGTGCTGTACAATCTCAGGATCGATTCCAGGCATGTCCTCGTAGGACCACGCGAAAACATCTTTGAAATCTTTTAACAAAGCGACTAAGCGCTCGCGTTCCTCCGAAGACAACGTGGACCCGATCTGGACCAGCCGCGGGTCCTTCTCAGTACCAATGTTCACGGTAGTGATTTCATCCATTAAGGGTTTAACAAACCTCTCCTACTCTTGTTCAATTAGTCGTTGCAAAACCGGAGGAATTTCATCCTCGTCGTTTTCATCAAAATTTTGAAAGTCCTGATTTAAGCAATAAACCAAAGGCACAGAAAAGTACTCGGAAACCACAGTCACCTCATTCTCATTAGATACTTCCGAACCGTCCAATTCTTCTGTTACAACAGACTCAAAAGAGAAAGAAAAAGACGACCTGGACAGGACTGTGGCATCCGGGTTATCACTCCCAGGAATACCGAACTCAGACTCAGACGAGCTGGAACCTGATTTCGACTCACAAGACTCGGTGGAATCAGATTCCGACTCACTACCTGACCCGGTGCTGCTTGATAAAAATCCCTCCTCGTACTGCCAGGTGAGGAAGGGTGCGATGGATGCATCCAAAATAGCTGATGGTAGGCCCGCAGCCGTTTCATCTCCGATCATAGACACCGAAGAGTTATCCCCCAAGCACAACTGGTCGATCGAAGGATCTGAAAGTAGACATGCCAGTGCTACCCCCATTTCAAACTTTGTGCCCGCAGATTCCACTTCCTTGCTATGCTCAGTCTCAACTGTTGGGTCTGTCTGCTTTTCAATAACATCATCCCCAGATAACTGTAGGTTAAAGAAAATTTCGAACCCCGGCATGCGCTTCTTTCCTTCATTCAGCCATGGCTCAGGAAAACCACATAATGGAAAGTCTTCCCCCTCCTGGACGAAGCGTCCGTTCAGGGTACCCTAGATGGGACGATGCATCAATTCAAAAGGTTTCCCCATCTGTTTTGCTTTGGCTCTTCCTGCCATCTCTTTTCCTTTTCTTACCCAATCTTCCTTGGTGGGCAGGTAACCCAAGCCGAAGGTATGGGGGTTGTGCGGCACTTCGGCCAACGCTGCAATGCCCTTACGGCCACTCTTCCCTAATCCCATCCCGGGGATGTATTGGAGCTTGTTCATGAGATACACTGCTTGGGCGCTGACATATATCCCTTCATTAGCAGCCATGATATTCTGTACGATATGAGCCTCGGCCAAAGTAAAACCCGATATGAACACATCTTCCATGCCGTGCTCGATTTCTAGAACAGGCGTGGATACTTTCGGTGGTGGGTGGATTGATGAATTCCCAAAGACGATGGCTACTCCCTTCCCGTAGGGGTATTTCACCATTTGATGCAAAGTAGATGACACTGCCTTCACTTGATGCAGCCACGGCCGCCCCAAAAGCAAATTAAAAGTTGCGGGAACTTCTAGGACGTAGAAATCTATCTCATGTCGTCCCGGCCCAACCTTTGTCTGAACTTTAACTGTTCCCATCACTTCCCTACTCGTATTGTCGTACGCCCGGATGACCTGGGCTGTTGGTACAAAATCTGCAGTTTTCAAGCCAATTGCATACGCCGTCCTCGCTGGGCAGACGTTGATGGCAGACCCGGTATCGACAAGTACCACCGGTATCCACTTATCTCTACATTCCACGGAGATGTAGAGGGGTTTATTGTGATTTGCGCCCTTAGGCGGAAGTTCTTTATCCGAAAAGGTCAACGCCGGGGAACCTCCTCCCGGGAAGACCAGTCCAACCAGCTGCTCTGGTGTAGTTTCTATGGAGAGTTTGGCCTTATCCATGGCTGTCAAAACAGCTTGCCTGTGTACTCGCGAGGCCATGAGCAGTCCCCAAATGGAAATGTCTGCTTGTATCTTTTTCAGCTGTTTGAGTACGGCTTCCTCTTCAAGCTGCTTCTCCTTTTGCTTCTCAGCCTCTCTGTCTCTCCCTGAGGCCTCTGGTTGGTCTAAGTTTGGGGGTTTGAAATATCGCCCACTCCTCGTCATGTGGTCGACCTCTCCAAGGTACCAAGTGTTATCAGGTTGGTTATTCCCCCAATCTTCATCCGTGTGGGCAAGATATAGGTCCTCATCTTCCCACCACATCCCATCAGCGGCCGACAGACACCTGTCCGGCTCTGGTATGATTGTTCTTGCGCTCACAACACCTTCCATCCACATGCCCGCAGCATTCTCGGTTCCTGTGCACACAGCAATTTCAATTTCCACATGGGCCTTCGCCTTCCTGATTCTCTCGGAATCCTCAAATCTTGCTTGTTCTGACATGACTGGCTGTTCAATCATCTCCGTACTCAAAATGTTCCAATCTCGGGCGAAATTCTTGACACCGGTGCCCCCCGGCGATGTGTTCTGCTCTTCGACCCTTCCGGCCGTCGCTGATATTCTCATTCCTGCTGAACTCTGCTCTGCCTGAAATTCTCCTACCACATCGGGATGATCGTCCAACCACCCGGTAACTTCTGCTGAGTCCTCATAACCGAACCACGCAACTGCCGTGTCCTCTGGGTATTGGTCACTGTAAAATTGGAGATTGGCCAGGTCTTCCCCTACAGCTGTTACATCGTTTGTTCCCTGTCCCAGACTATCTCCTTGGATCACACACAACTCTCCCCCTGTTGGTAATTCTACTCCGGGCCCATCTTGGCCTTTTGATAAAATATAGTCACTCGGACTGTACGTCTTCCCAACGTAACTCCCAGATTCCGCAGACTCTGACTCGACAACCTGTTTCTCCTTTGGAATCTCTCTTCCCCTGTTCTTGGCGGTCACCGCCGCTGGCTTAGATTGGGTCATGGAGATGTCCATCATGCACAAGTCGGTGCAATCGGGGAGGAACACCTCTGGTTTAGGCAGGTGGGTAGGTGTGATATAGATACTAGGGTCGTAGGACAACGTCCCAGTATGGATGAAATTGAGTCTTTTGGGTGGTGGAGCTCGGTTATGTGCGGGGAGGGGATTTGTAGTAACATTGGGCTTCTCGGGAGGCAAAATCACCCCGTTATCGATGAGGTCTTGAATTTCATGGCATAACCGATAGCACTGGTCGGTGTCGTGACCGTGCTGCTGGTGAAACGCACAATACTTGGCCGGGTTATGGGTAGGAGAGAGTTTTTCTGGTAGGGGTCGTGGCTCCAGGGGCTTCAGGTGCCCTTTTTTGATCAAAACCCCCAGAGCTTTGGATAGGGGCATATATAATAGGGCGAAGGTTCTGGTGTTTCTGGGTGGGTATTTGGTTGTTTGCGGGTTGCTTCCGGACGCGCCGGAGAATGGTGCAGCTGCCGTATTTCTTGAAGGGGGGTTGGTGGTGATCATGCTCACTTCGGAGGCTCTCGTAGTAGATGCGCCACTCGGGCCTGCATTAGTGTTGCGGTTGAAGGTCCTTCGGGGTTGCTCCCGATCATTATCAATCCAGCCTTGCTTCAAGGCATCTTCAATCTGCACCCCCATTTCATGTAGGTCAGAAAAAGTGGGAAAGGGGACTACTATCATCTTTTGCATCAACTTCGGCTGTAGATTGCGCACAATCATCCGAATCTGGTCTTTGTCCGTAGGCCTCAAGGTCATCATCGAAGCCTTGGCCCTCCATCTAGTTATGAACTCTGAAAAACTCTCCTTAGGCTCTTGCCTAGTTGTCTCGAGATCACGGGTCGTAATCTCAATCTGTGTGTTGTATGAGTACTGCGCGATGAAGGCCTCAGCCATTTCGTCCCAATTTCTCTTGACGTCATCTTCTAGCTTGGCATACCATGCGGATGCCACACCTGACAGGGTCCGGCCAAATAAAGAAAACTTCTGAAGCCTACTGAGGCCCATTGGCCTTAGGATATCTGAAAACAGTCTCAAGTGCACCATGGGGTCCCCGGACCCGTTAAACCGATCAATATGGGGCATCTTGAATCTGTCGGGCAGCATCACAGCCGCATCGGTGTATCCATCTTCAATATCAGAGATGGTCTTGACCCCTTGGGATCTCTTGAACAGCTTTTCAAGCTTGCTCAGCTTTAGTGCGGTAGGATCAGTCTCGAACTCAGAGGGAGAGTCCAGTAGGTTGGTGGGTGTTTTTGACATCTGAGGTTGGATTTGAGGTAGAGTTGGAGGTGGGGGTGGTCCTGTGGGCGGTTCTGTATCATTCTGAACATTGGCTGTCTCCCCGAGGTTTGGAATTCCTGGTGGGGGAGGAACTTGATGCGAAGCAGATGCTCCGGTTTGCTGCTCTAGTCTGGCAATTGTCTCTGCCTGTTCCCTCACAACTGTGGCCTATTGCCTGGCGAATTCTGCCTGACGGACGGCATCTTGCTGCATTACTCTCATGCTTTCTTGAAGGTGGCGCACCATCTCCTCCAAACTAGTCATGCTATCCTGCTCCGGTTGAATTACTGGTATATATTCTCTCTCTGTTGGTGCCACAGAATCCTGATCCCTACTGAACACATGTGGGGTAGATAAAGCCCTCTGAATTGACTGCTGTACTGATGTCCTCTGCCTGACTGACCTCCGTCTAGTAACCGGGGGTAGTGAGTAGTACACTGGTTGTCCGTCTATCAGATCCTCAGATCGAAGGAGTCAACGGCCTCTAACCCAGGGTGCTTGGGGGATATCTATCGGGTCGGTAGCAATCGTGCTCAACTACCTAATAAAGAGATAAAGAAAGCATATAAATAAACAGACAATTGGACAGCACAACGGCATAAAATAAACATACAACACACGGTTTGGATAACACACTGAACTCAATACACTGTTCCTCAAATGCTGATCACTGTCTCAGAATCATTACCCCCAAGTCTGAATCTTGTACCCATAGACAACTGATTTCCCAAAATACTGTTACTGGTGCCCTCAGGCCAGATACCCAATCTTGCAAACTGACATGTGTGTTCCTGTAGAGATACACTCCTTGAAAGCACATAGTAGATAAATGAGAGCCAATACACCCCTATGTTGGGGTAGGGTTTCCCTGTCCTATTTTGTCAGGAGCTAGGGTTTCACTACGCACACAGCGGTTTCAAACAACCTAAAATCGGGTAAGCAACCTGTCCTAGTTTGGAATGGTCACTATGGATCCGAATATGCACTAGGTCGAATGGTCAAAAAGGGTGCCCCGGTAAAACCGGGGTTTGTGTTCCCATACTGGCAGAGCCCGCAACCGGTCAGCCTTATGGTCATGCCTTGACAAGACAAGCCTCCAGCAAACCGCTCAGGAATAGCAGATGGCCAACACAGTGTCCTAGGCGCACCAATGCACATGCAATGCAAAGAAACACATAAGTGTAGTCAAAACAGGATATCACGAGTTCGAGTCAAGCTCTCTAAAATCCCCAGCAGAGTCGCCAGAAACTGTAGAAGCGCCCGCGGGAGGACCTCGCGGGTTACAGTTCGGACTCAATTTGTGTCGGTTCTAAATCTGAACCAAAGAGTCCAAATCCGGCAACTTGTTTTGAAGAAAAACAGATTTTTGAAAAGTAGTGCCAAACATGGACTGCTTTGCCAGATTACAGAGTCGCCATCTAAATATTTTAAAATGGGGAATTTAGGAAACCCTGACTCGGTGCTGAAGGCCACGTGTCCGTCATCACCAAAGTGGTCTTGGCTCGGGAGCTTGGGTACGATCGGGGAAGGTCAGCTATGAGCACCCCCTTTCGCCCGGTCCGAAGACCGGCCTCTACTAACCGTAATATCCGTTTTTGAAAACATTACATGCTCTTATTCCCATTATTAGCCTAGAATTACTATGTTATGCGCGCAGCAAACAAGTATAGACTAGATTGCCTAATTTGGAAATAAACATTGCATATCCGTTTGTTTTTGAAAGCGTTTCGGGTTTTGCTACTCGCAAGTAGGCTAAAATACGGATTTCAACAAGTTTTTCCAACTCAAGCAATCCAACCTCCACCCACAGGCATTCAAACAGTTTATCTCATATAAGCATTTAGTCGCATGGTAGTCATACATTCATGTTAACATTCACACGCATTCGATATGCTAAAGCATAAATACTTACATCGTACTCCGTGCCAAAATAATAAACTAGTTAGCAAACATGCATGCCCTAGTTCATGTTAGAATGACTAATGCATCGCATACAACATGTAATTAGGATAGGCTCGGCTAATCCTAAAAATGGCATGTGAAATGCACTTTATTCGATACACGTATTCAATTTGGAATTGAAAATACAATGCAATTTGTATGATGTACCGAGCCCGGTGCATGTAAACAAATGCATGGATGCACGCATGCATTGCATAAGGTATGCTAAAAATAAACGTGCCCTGATCTACCATCATAAGCAGGTAAATAAAAGGGAAGAAAGACGTGGGGTTGGAAGACATACACCCACTCACCCACACTTATTACAAATGCGCCCTCGCTCGGAGGGACCGAATAAATATTACAGTCCGAATAGTAAATAAATTAATTATTACAAAATTTCTAATTATTTAACGAATAAATGCAAAAAGGAAAGGTGGCCACAGCCGCTGCCTCGGGATGCACGAATGATGCATGCTCGAATCCGACTTGCCCGGAAATCCGCATCGTAACACTGCTGCCTCTGTTTTTGCTGCCCTGTCTCTCCAAAAATTGCCAAAGTCCCAGAACACCTTCCTTGCATGCTGCTGTACACCACCGGCTGGATGGAATGGCCATCGGCCATGTAAAATGATCACCGGCTGCTTGAGAAGTTATCGGCTACCCATAAAGTGCCGGTCGGCACTCTATACTGCCGGTCGGCACAAAATTCCTGCAGGGGACAGTTTGACAGCAACAGCAGGCAGACAGTGCATGACATGGATTTTAGAGCAAATTTATGCATGGCCAATGCTTCCCATCATGCGTGGGACTCAAGGAAGCATGACCCTTGGTTCTTGGGCCATCAATTATGCATCTTGGTGCATGATAGCCTAAGGAACTAAGTTTGCATTTTAATGTAAAAATGCATGCAAACACACAAATGAAACCAAGACCTTATCATGAGTTGGTCAAGGGCCTTGGTGACATGAGGATTAAGGCAAGTTGCACCACTCAAAGTGTGAACTCCTCTCAATCCCCATGTTTGGCTTGACAACCCCAAACCAAACGATGAAATGCATGTATGCAACATGGCTCAACAATGCAATATGATGCTAAGGTACAAGGCATGCCAAATGTAATACAACTATCATATTAAGCATGCAAAATACTAGAACATGCAAGGTACGAATGTCATGCAAGCATGGACCGATCAAGCAATGAGACCAACATACTTCAACACTTAATGAATCAATTAAGCGATAACCATGAGGCAAGCATGTAATGGTGGACTAGACCACAATGGGGCAGCCCTCAAACCAACCCAAAACAGTGGCAAAACATGCCCAAAATGGTGACCAATACTCATGCAAACATGCAAGTCAAATGGCCTAAGATTAAGGCACAAAAAGGGAACACCTTTCCACCACTACTAAGACCAATCATGGCATGAATTATTTAAGCAAAAACAGAGTTCCATCATGCAAAAATACCCCCACAAACCTTGATATGGCAGCCCCAAAATGCATTAATCATGCAAGCATGTACAATACCCTCTTTAAAGCATAAGAGACCAACACTTCAAGACATGGAAGAGGTGATAAATGGAGACATATAGGCATGGAATAGGGACTGAAATGTGATCTAAAATGATGCCAAATCATAAGATCGAGGTAGGCTAAACATGCTAGGGACTCACACACCCAAGGCTTGCAAGCCAACAAACGAGATAACAACACCAAACATGCCAAACATGGCAAAAACAATGGCTAAGAGCCCTTACACATAGCAATATGATGCTAATGCCCTCATGGAATTATGCTAAAACATGCAAAGAACATGGCCGAGATGCATAGCATACTTTTAAGCATAAGAGAGCATTTCAAAGCAAGTATGAGAGACATGCTAAGGGCTACAAATCGGACCCAAAACAGAGGTATAACATATTATATGAACCACAAATATGCTCTGAAATGAAGCCAAAACCAACCAAGCATGCATGCTATCCATTAGGCCAAGAGTGAAGGCCAAAGAGGGACAAAGGGGAGGGGGGTGTCCCTCCCCTATTTATGACTTCAAAATACCTCCCTCACCACTAAAAACCCACTGGTTTTCAGTGGTGAGAAGGCCAAGAACACCAAGCAAATAAAACCTTAAGAAAAGGCAACAAAATGGCCAAGACAAAGGCCTAAGAAGGTGAGCTTTCACTCAAACCACAAAATACCCTTAATGAATGTTCTTAAGCATGAAAATATAAGCCTTTTTTATGTTGGACATAAAAACAAAAACACAAAGCAAGATAGGTAAAAACTAGTTGCAAAAATAGGGAAACTAAAGTAACTAGCTCACCCTTGAAGACTCCTTGAAGAACAAGTGATGTAGTCCTCCTCTAATGATCAAATCCAGTCCAAAACCACCACAAACAAACCTCCAAGTCCCTCAATCTCGGAGCTAGGTGTAATAGTGTGTGTAATGCTGTAAAAGTAAGGCAAAACACACTATATGGATCCAAACACACACAGAAGAATGAGAGAGATGGAAGATATAGAGAGAGGAAGTGTATAGATATATATGAACTCTGGTTTTTTTGTCTCTCCAATGGCCAACCCTCAGCCAAGAAGACAAGGCCTCCTCTTATAGAGGAGACAATTTTGTAAGCTTAGCCACTAAGCAAATAAGAGGCTCATCCCTCCATACACGTGTATGGAGGGGAAGAAAGTGCTACACAGCTGTTTTAAAATATCTCAGAAAGCAACTGAACAGTGGTCGGCTGGGCAAAAATGTCATTTTGCCACAATTTACTGCCGACCGGCACAAAAGAGTGTCGACCGGCACAATATAGTGCCGATGGAAACACCAACCAGCCGGTGGCCTCTAGCCACTGCCGGTGGTGTGTGGGGATGCCTCACAAGACATTCCCTGCCCCCTCCAAGGCAAAACACAAGTGTTTGGTGCAAAACCAGACACAAAATGGTCAAGTTCGGGGGTCCCGAGGCAAGGCGCGTAGCCGAGAACTCCGGGAACTCCAAACGAACACGAACATGGATAATCACCAAGTGTTCAAGCGGTGACGTCCAAGTCTTGAGGACGGTCAAAAATGGGGTGTCCACAATTGTATATGCATATTGTTTGGGAGGAGATAAGGGATGTACTCCATGATTTGAGGGAAGATAGGGGATGGACTCTCAAACCTGTTTAGGAGGAGAAAGGGGATGGACTCCATTAGTACAGCAAATATGTGTACTTATTGATTTATGGAAGTATTTTAGTATGAGCCTTAGTCTCATTTGATTTGTTGATATTGGAAGTAATGTTGATATGAGGTGTAATCTCATTATTATTGTTTGGCCAGGTTTTGAGCCATGTCTGTATAATTGGAAAGTTGATTAATAACTTAAAGCGAACCATGTCATGGACATTATTGTCATGAAACTGTAAAGTGATATAATGGATTTAACAGTGTTAACCATCTATCGAATGTTATTACTTTAGTCAATTCTTATATTTAGTTTAGTATATTTCTGCTGGGCTGTGGCTCACCCTATACGGGAACATCATTTTCAGGTTCAGGTGATATGCTACCTCCAAGGACTTAGCTCGGAAGGATTTGGAGTTGAAGACTCTGTTTAGATTAGTTGTTATTTTGTTTTAGTTTGATATTACATGTAAACTCAAGCCAATGGCTTAATGTGTAATTGAGTTAGTACTCAGACTTTTGTGTCCAAGTGTTGGCTTGGAAAGATGTAAGCCCGTAGGGCATTTACTTTCGTTATTACATGTAATGTCTTTTAATAAGATTACTCTGATGAATGGAATAAGGTTTTGTCTTTCTTAATCAATGCATGTTAATATTGTATATATTATGGGTTCATTTTGAGGGCGTGACAAATAGTGAATAACAAAAAATAAAAGTTAATTGAAAAAGTTACTTCACAGCTTATTTAACAAACATTATTCAGTAACTTAAATCTATAATCCAATAGCTACACCAAACAGATTAAGCTTCTGATTAAATTCATAATTTATAATCAATTAAATTATAATTTATAATCTATTTTAACAGTTACACCAAACGAGACCAATTACTCCTAAAGAACCCAATTTGACCGAATTCGTATGACCGCGTTTCTAGATAAGTCATCCTAGGCGGACCATCGGCCCACAAGAACAGCCTCACTTGATATTTTTAGAGTTCTATTCCAGCCCAACTCGTTTATTTATAAAATATGAATTATCATTTTATATTATTTTAATTATGCAATAAAGTATATATACTTTTTCTAAAGTTTAAATTAAAACATTTGTTAAAATTTATATTTATTTTATCATTGAATTTTGTTAACATTTTAAATTTAAATAATAAATAAAAAGATCTAAATAGTTTAATATCCATTCAAGCTAAAATAAAATAAAATAAATAAATAATAGCTCATATCTATTAGGTTAAGTGGGTAAATTTGAAATTTTAATAATTTTTAAAATTGGATTTGAAATGATTAGATTAGACTTGATGTCAAGCTGAGCTAAATTTGGAATGACACATCCTCTTATTATATAATATAAATCCAGACTTTGCTTTGTCTACCCCTAATTGATCCCCCATAAATTATGTACATAAATTTATTCTCTCTCTTGCTGTGTAATTTTTAATTTTTTAAGGTGAAGAAAATGCAATCTATATTGTTTTTTGGCAATAAGTTTTTTTTTAGTTGGCTCTTCAGTTTTTTTTGGTTATTTCACTAAAAAGTTCATTTATGTTGGTTTTTTTAACTTTTATGAGAGAAAAATTAAAATGATTATGATTTGAATGTGACATTTTATTTTATTGATTTTTTAGTCTATTTTGTCTTAGTGACTAATTTAGCCCCCACTTTTTTTGCCAAACAAAGTCATAGGGAAGAACTCTTTTAGCCTGACTTTTTGGCTAATTTAGTCTGACTAAATTAACTCCGTTTGAGAAGAACTTTTTAACCTTTTTCTGGGAGAAAATGTGAAATGATTTGTTTTGAAAATATGGTTAAAAGCAACATTTTGGCTTTTTTTAGTTGTATCTCCTCCCTACTTTTTGGCATATTTTTTTTAAAAAAAAAAAAAAGTTAAAAAAGGGCAAATTATATTAAACCTACTCAAACTATTGACCATTTACACTTTATCGCTCTAATGTTTAAACCCAACAATTACCTCCCAAACTATTTGAATTTGAACATTAAATCCTTCTGTTAGTCATCTGTTAGATATTTGAATAAAAAATTATCAAGTGTTATGCACATAATGATTATATTAAATTTTATAACCAAATTATCCCATTTTATCTTTTGTAAGAATTTAATATAATCATCATATGCATAGCACTTGACAATTTTTCATTCAAATATCTAACAAATGACTAACAGAAGAACTTAATGTTCAACATTAGGGTGTAAACATTATCCACCACACCAATTTCTTGAATCAAGATCTTCTTTTACTCTCTCTCCTTGCTTTCCTACTTGCTGGGCCATTAGGCTCACTTTTGGGCCCAATTTCGATGATCCGAACCATTCACATTTTAAGATTTGTTGAGTATATCATTTCTGTAAAAAATCAAGTTAATCGGATATCAGAAAAACATATGTTTGGAAAACTATTTATTAAATTTTTTAAAAAATTGGTTTTTAGTTCGATGATCCTAACACATAGTTTTTGATATCCGATCATTTTAATTTTTTACAAGTATAATATACTTAACAAATCTTAAAATGTAAACGGTTAAAGTGGGCCTAATAGCCCAACAAGTAAAAACGCAAGAAAAGAAAGCAAAGAGAGAATCTTGATTCAAGAAACTAGTGTGATGGATAATCAATAAAAATCATGATCATCTCTTTACTCTCTCTCCTTGCTTTCTTATTTGCTGGGCCATTGAGCCTAATGTCTACAACCTAGATATTCTTAGGGACAGTTTGGGAAGAAGTTAAAAAAATCAATTTTTTTATTTTTAGTTTTTTTAGTTAAAAAAGTCAATTTTTTTACTCAAAAAAATCCAATTTTTTGCCAAAAAAATCACTAAAAAAAATTAAAAAATTATTTTTTATCAATTTTTCAATACACCACTTAACTTTTTTTTTGACAATTGAGACCCTTGAGTTTAGTACATCTAAAATTGCTGATGCAATACCTTTATTCATTTAAAATGTGATTTGTGTTTCATCTCTTCCCACGTGGGATGCTCAGAAGCATAACCTTAGATGTTCTTCTAGAAAGCGGGGTCACTGCAGTGACGCCCAGTGTTGCGTTTCCTGTTGTGTCTAAAACAATACAGTTTTGGCTTTTTTTCTTTCTTTTTTTTTTTTATATATATTTTTTTTAATGTTTTTTGGAATGATAAATTACACCTTTTTAAAAAACAAAAAAAAAAAAATTTAGAGTTTAGGATTTAGGTTTAATTCTTAAAATTTATTTTTCTTTTTTATTTTAGAGTTTAAGGTTTAAAGTTTAGGATTTAGAGTTTAATTCTTAAATTTTTTTTATTTTATTTTAGGGTTTAGGATTTAGGATTTAGAATTTAATTCTTAAAATTTATTATTATTATTTTTATTTTAGGATTTAGAGTTTAGGGTTTAATTCTTAATTTTTTTTATATTTTATTTTAGGGTTTAGGGTGTAAGGTAGGGTTTAGGGTTTAATTCTTAAATTTTTTTTTTTTTAATTTTAGAGTTTAGGGTTTAGGGTTTAATTCTTAAAATTTATTTTTTTATTTTAGGATTTAGGATTTATGATTAAATTTTTAAATTTTGTTTTTTTATTTTAGAATTTAGGACTTAGGACAAAGTGTATTTTATCACGCCAAAAAAAATAGCCAAAAAAAAAAAAAATTGAGCCGTTTTAGGCACAATAGTTGTGTCCGTTTTTCTAAAAATTGTGCATTTCAAAAACGACGTGTATCTCATGATTTGGATTGGAAATGAACACCGTTGTTCATCAAGAATTTTATTTGATGATGTTCATTTTGTCAGGTTATTTGTATATATTATCAGAAAAATATTTGATAGTTTGAATTTGTATGACCTAAATACTTCGAATGTCTCAAAATGACGTGATTTTGAGACGTTTAAGTCATGAAAATTCAGGCTGCTAAGCATTGTTGATATCATTATCACAAAAAATTAAATCAATCTAATATCCGTAATTTATTTAATTTATCGCATTTATTAGTAACAAAATAGATGTAATACAATCTTAATTGGGTAGGGTGTTTCATTAATTTACCATACTTATTGTCTTTTATTTTATTTTTATAATCATTTCGAAGACTAAATACATTTCAATTAAATACTTTAGAGACTTAATAGATGTGGAACTTACGTCTAGGTCTTAATAGGTGAATTTATTGTCTAATAGGTCTTGTGAGAATAAATGGCGTCTTTCATCAAACACTATTAACAAATATCACTAATTATTAATTTTCAGCAACAATTTAAAAATTTTATCACAAAAAATGTCACTAATTATGAGTTTTAATGACAATTTAAAAAAATTGTTACAAAAGAATACCACTAATTTTCAACTTTCAGCTATAGTTTAAAAAATTTGTCACAGAAAAAAGTGACTAATTATAAGTTTTAGATACATTTTATAAAAATTGTGACAAAAAAATTATTAATTGATAATTTATAGTGATATACACAAAGAATTATATATATATTTTTGACGATGATTTTATGATTAATAGCCTTTTTGATTATCTTTCACTAGTGGTCTTAGTCTGGTCATCTTAAGTACACTTATGTAGGGGTGTAATTTTGGCCTGTAGCCCTCGGGGGCTCGAAACCCGCCCGCAGCCTGAGGTGGGCCCGGCCCGTTAAGGCCCGAGCCCAAACTCAGTCTGAGGCCTTAGGCTAGGCCTTGGGTCATCATTTTGAAGCCCGGCCCGCTTGGCTCGCCCAAAAGCCCGGCCCGAGGCTCTGCCCGCCTAGCCCACGATGCCCAATGTTATTTTTAATGAAAAATAATAAAATTTTGGTGGAAAAAATAAAATAAAAAATTGTTTAGGCACGCCCAAAGCCCAGGCCCATGGGCCTGGCCCGAGGCCCGGCCCACTAGACTGCCCAAAGCCCGAATACCTTTGGGCCTGGGCTAGGGCCTGAGCCTAGTTTTTTGACCCAAGACCGAAGGTGAAATTTCAAATTGCAACAGGGGGATCTTCTATATTTAAATTTTAATTAATTTTTTTATTTAAAATTTATTTTTCTATTATAAAATTTGTTAAATTTATTTACAACCTTTACTATTGGAGTTTTAGTCACGGATTAAAGGATTGTTTGGGATGATCTAAATAAGTGTATTTTTTATCTTTTTATGAAAAGATGTGCAGAAAAATAGAAATGTGATGTGATAAAAAAAAAAAAGATATATTATTTAGTTGATGTCAAACCATCCCTTAATATTATTATTAATTTTTTGCTCAGCTTTTGTATAATAAGAATTTTTTCTAAACCTTTAGATTCATGACGTTGGGTTAGCTATCATTATTCGATTAACTTAATTTTTTATAAATATAATATATTTAATAAATTTTAAAATGTAAATAATTCGGAGTATCGAAATTAAGCTCAAAGTAGACCCACTAATCCAATAAATAAAAAAATAAATAATAAATAAAAAAAGATTAGGGAGAGGATAGTGATTCCCATTCTCCATTGGCTATTGATTGAAACACACTTATGTGGCAAATTTCCATTGGCCATTGGTGGAGCCACTCCGTCTATTGGTTATCCACCACGCCAGTTTCTTGAAGGATCCTGATTCTTCTTCTGCCAATGTCGACAACCTAGATATTCTTAGTAGACTTTTTGACAATTGAGCCCTTTGAGTTTCGTACATCTAAAATTGCTGATGCAATATCTTTATTCATTTAAAATGTAGTTTGTGTTTCTTCTCTTGCCACGTGGGATGCTATGATGCATAGCCTAAGATGCTTTTCTAATTTATGATTTGAAATTTATTTATTTAGCAATTTATTAATTTTTTATGTAAAGATTATAAAAAAAATGGAAAAGTGGTTTAAAATTTTATAATAAATAAATACGCTTATTTAGTAAATTGCCAAACAATCCTTAAAATTGTGCATTTGAAAAGCGACATGTATCCCATGATTTGGATTGGATGTCGTTGTTCAACATGAATTTTATTTGATAATTTAAATTATTTATTTTGTCACACTATTCATATATATCATTAGAAAAATATTTGGTAGCTCGAATTTGTGTGACTTAAATGGTTTAAATGTATCAAAATGACGTTGTTTTATCTCAAAACGACGTCGTTTTGAGACATTCGAGCCATTTGAGTCATTTAAGCTATGAAAATTCGAGCTACCAAGCATTGTTGATATCATTATCAGAAAAAATTAAATTAATCTGATATTCGTAACTTATTCAATTTATCGCGTTTATTACTAACAAAATGAATGTAATACAATCTTAATTAGGTAAGGTCTTTCATTAATTTACCATACTTATTGGCTTTTATTTTATTTTTATAATCATTTCGAAGACTAAATTGGTTTCAATTAAATACTTTAGAGACTTAATAGATATGTGACTAACGTGTATGTCTTAATAGGTAGATTTATTATCTAATAGGTCATGTAAGAATTAATGACGTTCTTCATCAAACACTATTAACAAACGTCACAATTATTAATTTTTAGTAACAGTTTAAAAAATTTGTTATAAAAAGTGTTACTAATCGGAATTTCACCTTTCGTTCTTGTGTTCTTTTTTTATTTTTTTTATTTTTTATTTTTCAACTCATTAGAGCTGGTTTAGTGGTGCAAAATTAGTTGTACCAATCATTGCTGTTATGATTAGAGAAAGGGTATGGCTTTTGTCCAGTTCTTAATCGGACTGGACCGTGCTGTTGGGTCTGTGGGGGCCCACCACAGGTTCGTTTTGATAATCTGAACCGTTCAATGTGTAGAAGTTGTCGAGTACTATATGGTTGTAAAAAATCACGTTGATCGGATATCGGTAGTTATGTGATACAATCAGTTTTGTATAAAAAAAATGGACGGTGAATAAATTAACGGTTGACAAAAATCTGTTTTGATCACATAGCTATCGATATCCGATTAACGTGATTTTTTACAGGCATATAGTACTCGACGAGTTCTACACATTAACGGTTCGGATTATCAAAACGGGACCCGTGGTGGGCCCCCACGGGCCCAACAGTACGGTCCAGTCTGATTAAGGACTGGACAGAAGCCATGCCCTTAGAGAAATGTCTTAGACCTCTAATCCAAGAGCACTAACAGCTTTAATGTTGGTATGGGTCCCACATGATGGGATGTTTTGCTCGTCTTTTTTTTTTTTTTTTTAATTTTTCAGCTCATTAGAGCTGGTTTAGTAGTGCAAAATTAGTGGTACCAATCACTGCTGTTATGATTAGAGAAATGTCTCAGATTTCTAATCCAAGAAAACTAATAGCTCTAATGTTAGTATGGGTCTCATATGATAGGATGTTTTGCTCTTATATATATATATATATTTTTTTTGGTAGCTCATTAAAGCTGGTTTAGTGGTGCAAAATTATTGGTACTAATCACTGCTGTTATGATTAATAACCTTTTTGATTAGAAAAAAGATCGGGAGCTCTAAATTAAGAGTTCTAATAGCTTTAATTAGTATGTAAATCCTATGTGATATGATGTTTTGATTTTAATTTTTTTTTAAACATTTTTCTATATCATTAATACTTTTTTAAAACTCTCAAATTAAAGATAGGTATCAATTTTGTTTTCATTATCTTTCACTAGTGGTCCTGGTCTGGTCATCTTTTAAGTACACCTATGATTAATAGCCTTTTATGATTAGTAGCCTTTTTGGTTGTCTTGCATATTTCTCACAAAAGTATACACAAACTAATCATAGAAAAATAAAGACACTTTGCAAAAACCAATGAAATTTTCTAAAGAAAAATATGTGTGATTTAAGTTTTCAGAATTAAGTTTTTTAAAAATTAAATTTTTTATTTTTAGTGAATATTTTTAAAATTTAATTATTTTTTTTACTTTTTTATACGTATCTTAAATGTATCTAAAAAATAGAATATTTGTGAAAAAATATTTTGAAAAATTAATAAAAATAAAAAATACTGAATTTTTATTTTTATTTTTTTTGATATTTAGCAAAGTTTTTTTTAAAAAAAAAATTTATAAAAAATATACTTTTTAAGTATATTTATGTTAGGTGTGTCTTACAATTAAAAAAATTACTTAAAATATTACAAAATCAATAAAAACAAAAAACATACAAAAAATAAGAAATTAAAATTTTCTGAAAAATATTTTCAAAAAACTTAAACCAAATAAATTAAAATATGTATTTTTTATTTCGTTTAATCAAAATAGTTTCTATTTAAAAAAATAGAAAATACATTCTAAAGAAAAAAAGAAACAACCAGAGTTAGCTCTAGGCCTGCACAACCCTTAACGAGACCGAAGGTGAAATTCCAAATTGCAACAGGGGGATCTTCTATATTTAAATATTAATTAATTTTTTTGTTATTTTTATTTAAAATTTATTTACAACCTTTACTATTGGAGTTTTAGTCAAGGATTTATTATTATTATTATTAATTTTTTGCTCAGCTTTTGTATAATGAGAATTGTTTTTTCTAAACCTTTATTTTTTATTTATACGAATAAGGTTGTTAATGAATGATGCCGACAAAAAAAGTTGATATTAAAAGAGAAAATTATTAAAAAGTTCAAAAGATAAACAGGGTATAAGACATTAGGTCTGGTTACGGATGGGCAAATATCGGGCCGAGTCAACACTATATAATAAAGGACTTTGTGTTTGTTCAAACCCGGTCCGGCCCTAACATCGGGCCTCTATATCTACCTAAGCCCGGTCTAAAAAATAATTACAAATCTTAAGTCCACCAATCAAACTATATGTTAAAAAATATTTAAAATATTTCATAATTAAATTCAATCATACATTTTTTTTTTATAGTAAATTTATTAGTATCATTATAAATTGAAAGAATTTGTGTATAAATTTAAGAATTTTTTAAAATAAATTCAATCACACATCACCATAAATATGCGTTTTAATAAAATTAACAAAGATAGAGTCTAGATACCAATATATATATATATATATTATTTAATGTTTTATAAATAAATATATAAATAATTAGTGGGTCAAACCGGGCCAGACTTAGTTGAAAGTATAAATTCAAACCCAACCCATTAATATTTTAGGCTGAAAATATTGGCCTAACCCAACCCTATGGGCTAAAACAACCTTCCCAAGTCCTAGAAAAATTGGGCTGAACTGGGTGGGTTGGGCAGACCAACGGCCTGATGTCCACCCCTAGATCCAGTGGATATTTTTTGTTGGTGAGAGGTTCAACATTTGTGAAATAGTTTGGTAAGAACTCATTTTGTTGGTTTTGGAGGATATTTTGTCTGTTGACTCAATTTTACCCCATAATTTATCTATTGATTTTTTTTTATCTGTTGACTTTTCGTTGACTATCTATTCAAATTTTTTCCTATCTATTCAAATTTATATCTCTCTGTTCAATTTTTTCCATTATCTATTTAATTTTTTTACCCTATCTGTTCAATATTCTTAATCTTTTCAGTTCAAATTTTGTTCTTATTTGTCAAGTCAACTCTATCTATTGTCAAAATATTTCTTTATCTTTTAATTTTGTATCTACCTGGTAAACCTACTCTATTTTTTTTTTTTTTTTTGGGGTCAAAAAGTGAATCTGTTTGTTCTCATCGATTTAATTTTTTATTTTTTTTCCCTATTTGTTGAAATTATCTATCCAATTTTGTTATCTGTTCAATTTTTTTTTTCATCTATTGAAACAAGAGGTGATGATCTATTGAAATGGGTAATAAGAGCTAGAGAAGAGAGTTATTTGTTCAAATTCTTTTGTCTCCTTATCTCTTTCTATCTATTTGTTGCAATGAACAACAACAATAACAAAAAAAAAAAAAAAAAAAAAAAAAAAACAATGATAATAACATTATTTGTAACCCTAACTTTCAGGCCGTTAATAAATTAAATCAATCTCAAATTTATAATTACAGATAACTCATAATCCCAAATATTCAAATCGTCTCCATAAATAATTTACACAAATATCTCTAAAATATAATTTATATAAAACTCAAAATATATATATATATAGTGATGGGTCCAAAAATCTCTAACTCAGTAACTAATTCTTTAAATACTTCAATTCCAATTGTCACTAAATTTGCTCCACACCTGAAAAATAAATTAAGTATACAATACAACAGGAATAACAAGGCTCTGACAGAGAATAAATCAATAGGGATTCAACAGTTTACGACATGGCACAAATGATTCGATATTACTAAGGAATTTACTGAATTGCATAAAGAGATCAACTTAACATATGATGACTTACCCATGACCAAATATGTGGTCCTACTCAGTACATGACCAGTGACCGGCCTCATCTACCTTACCCAAGCACAACTGCTTATCTGGGCATAGTGGTGCAAGTTATTGGCACAGTTAACTTGATCTGTGTACGGAGCATTTCCACGCCATTTAGTCAGACAAATCAATATTTCTAACATTGTGTAACTTCACAAATTTATCAAATGACCAGAGTAATCAAGCATATCAACACAAAATGATTTCACAGAATTTATCAAACGATCAGTATAAACAAATGGAGTACAAATTGAAAGTAATTAAAATCAAATTCTTTGCAAAGAGATTTATAAGGAGCATATTGTATACCACCCGAATTACCTCAAAATAGTCTCCTCCGTCACTAACACTTGAATCTAGATATTTCTCCATGGATCTCCAAAAATGATAAATCATAATTCTAAGGCAAAAGGTATGTAAGGTTTAACAAAATCTACAACTCTTCTTCTAAATAAAACTGTTAACTCTCACTCTAAATACTCCCAATCCAAACTCATATTTCTATAATTTAAGAGAGAGAGAGAGAGAGAGAGAGAGAGAGAGAGAGAGAGAGAGAGAGATACGAATGGACCAAGAAGAAGAAGAATAGAAAGAAGTTGAGAGGATGAGTTCAAATTTATGGGCAAAATAAAGAGTAGCCTTTTGAAGGGAAAGAAAGATAATTTACTTAGAGGCAAAGAAAGGTTGCTTGGAGAGAACAAAAAAGAACATTTGCTTAGAGGGAAAGAAAATAAACATGGCATGACACCGATGTGAATTTTGTTTGGAGCACAAGCAAAATAAATTAGAATAGAAAACCTAAGAGATGAATAAAATGAAGAGATAAAGATAAAAAGAGATAAAAACAAGTTAAGTTTTTGTCTAAAAATCTCACCACCAAACTACTATAATAAATCACCAATTTCTCTTATTAAAATATTAAAATTTCAAAAATACAAGATTTCACATTATTCAACAACAACAATAACAAGTCAAATCCAAAAAAGAAAAAGAAAAAATTGAACAGATAACAAAGATTTGTTCAAATTCAACATGGATTAGTTTGAATTCAGATCTAGGTAGATCCAGATTTGTGTATTTAATAAAGGTGCACACGGATCAAATTGGTCTGGTTTTAGAGTAATCCAAGAAGTGAACCGTTTTTTACAGTTCTAAAAAATTTAAAATCGTAATCAAACCGTTAACCTGTGGAACCGAACCAGAACCAGAACCGAACCATAGAAATTGGTTTGGTTTATGATCTGAGAAATTTTATATAACAATAAATATAATATGTATTTTACGTTAGTAAACAAATTAATAATAATTAATTTGATTAAATTAGTTAGAGTTTATCAATTTCACATTGATGGCTAGTTTTCAAATCTTGTAACCAACAGTTTATATTTTAATCTTTTTATATAGTAAATAAAGATATCATGATCCGATTCGGAACCGTAACTAAAGCCTTGTGTAGACACCCCATTTTTGACGGCCCTTATGACTTGGACGTCATTGCTTGCACACCCGATGATAAATGTATATGCTTGTCAAGTGCTCGAAGTCCTCAGGGAAATGCCACAGCTTTGAGCCTTTCAACCCTGTACACCCGTTGCCTTTGCTTTTGGACCAAACCCTGTGTTTTTCAAGCCTGCAGCCTTTGGTATCCTGTCAACCACCTCTTTGGGCTGCCGGCCATCACTCTTGGTTGCCAGCCACTGATGTGGCTTGCCGGCCACCAGTGATGGCAGGCCAGCTACCAAGGTCTTTTGCAAATATTTTGTGCCAACTGTGCCAGCTGTTTGCACAGATGCTTGCATCTGTTTCCATGTATAGGGCTGGATGTTCTTGAGGGGAATTCATGTTTTCTATATATAGAGGGCCTCCTTCTCATGTTTTAAGGTTAGAAAAATGTTAGAGCAAAATTTTTCTTCTCTCTCTCTAGCAAATCTCTACACTTTTGCTTACATATCCTTAACCTTTGCCTATACACCCTTAACCAAACCTCTTTATCTTTGAGCTGAGGTATCTTAGGGGCTTGTTGGAGCTCTTGAGGGTGTGTTTACTTGGTTTTGTTGCTTGGAATTGGTTTTCCTCTTCAAAGGTATAAGGCTTTGCCTCTTGACTTGTTTATCTACTATTTTCCTTGCTGTTTTCTGACTGTTTTTGGGCTGTAAAACTTCTGTATTTTTACGCTGAAACTTAGGTTTTATGGCCATTAAAGGTTGCGGGGTGGTTCACCCTTCTTTGTACTTTGTTTTGAAGGTCTACACCCTTGTGTTTCCCATCCTTTTACTATCTTTTTTTTGAGCTTTTAAATATTGATTTTTAGAGTTATTTCAATGGCTAAAATCATGTTTTGAAGTTCAAAATTGGAGGGGTTAGCCTCCCTTCCTTGTGTTTTGCTTACTAGCCTTGCTTATGCTATGTTTTAGCTTATTAATCTAGCTATTTTTGTCTTAATTCTAGTATGTTTTAGGACTATTTTTAGACTACTACCTCCCCCTCTTGCATCAATACACAATCCAAACCTTCCTGTGAGGCATCACAATATACCGAATAGCTCAAACCTCTCTCTAGAATAATCAAGACTGGAGCAGTGGTAAGTCTAACCTTAAGCTCTTAAAATGACTTCTTACAAGTCTCACTCCATACAAATTTGATTCCTTTCCTTGTCAGCCTAGTCAAAGGTGAGGCTAGCCTAGAGAAATCCTTCACAAACCGAAGGTAATACCCGACCAACCCCAAGAAACTACGAATTTTAAAAGCATTCTTAGGTTGTGCCCAATCTTACACTGTCTCTATCTTGGATGAATCTACAATCACCTTTTCCCTTGTGACGACCCCACCACGTATAGTGATTAGCACTTAATTAATTAAGGAGATTGAATTTTAATTGCTGATTATTCTAATTTAATCTAGGATGTATGAAAATTATAGAGACTGATTCGTGTATGATTCTAATGAGGATTTATTTTGTGCTTAGGAATTGAAATCCTAAATGACTCAAGAGAGTATAATTGACGAATTAAATTATTTTAATTTTGATTATCGGACCATATGGGAGTTTAATTAAATATTCGATTCAAAATAATAAAATTGAGATTTTATTAAGTGGGTCCGAATTGGAGTTGATTAAGTCATGAGAATTGGGACTTAAGATTATTATGAATTAAATTTATTTATGAGGTGTTCAATTGAATATGTAATTTGTTGACAAAGATTTTGAAGTTTAATTTGAAATTGAAAGCCTTAATAATTTAAGAAACCAAAATTGAGTTTAGAAATAAGTTTAATTTAATATTTGGAGCCTTTTGGGAGTTTGTTCAAAAATCTGATTCAGAATGATAAATTTAAATATAATTAATTGGGCTCTAATGGAAGTCAATTAGACTAATTAAATTATGTGGGATTTGAGATTAGTTATAATTAATTAATTTTGTTTTACTCAAGATTTATTAAGATTAAGTGATGCTTAATTAAATTAATCCTATACATAAATTAAATTATGGAACAAACTAGAATTGTTGGTGTGTGTGTGCTGAGAATTCTGTGGGTGTACTAAGCAATTCTGTGGGTATATTGACTGTATGTGTGCACGTGTCCTTGTGTGGGTCAAGATATGAAGATATGTATGTGTGTAATATTTTGAGGGTGGATCTCAACTTCTTTGCTGAAAGAAAAGGAGAAAAAAGAAAGAAAAGAAAGAAAACCATGAAAGAGAGAGAGAGAGAGAGAGAGAGAGAGAGAGAGAGAGAGAGAGAGAGATGAAGCTTATTCCATTTTTGCTGAGAGGAGTTTGATAGAAAGCTCAAGGAAAAAGCAAAGGAAAGAAAAAGAAGAAAAAAATGAAAAGTGGAGAACTCAACCAAATTCTATCTTGAAGACTAATAGGTAAGAAATTTCATCCTCTTTCTAGTATTGCTTAAATAATCTAGACATGAATTGATTCAAGATGGATTTTGAGGGGATTAAAAATGAAGATTTGAAAATCAATTATATTAATTGATAGAAATTGGGTTTTGCATGTAAAATCAAGTTAAGTTGAAGAATATGAGTTATGATTCCTTAAATTTGTTAAGCTTGAGTTTAATTTTGAAAATAATTCTTGAATTGTGTTATAAAAATTACATGCAACAATGATGTATTGAGGATTTGATCCATGCAATGAAGTTAGGTTCAAATTTATGGAAATTAACTTAGAAATTTATTACTTTCGGTTTGAATTTAGTTGTCTTAACATGAAATTGAGTTTCAATTGTACATGCATTATGAATTTTTCAAGAGTTTCGAAAGTTTAATTTATGTTTTAAAATTTGTGGGTTTGATATGGAGAAAATAATAGAATCTAATTTTGGACAAATTTGGAAATAAATTATAATTTATATTTGAGAATAAAAAATTAGTTTGATTTTGATTTAAATTTCTTACATGTAAATATTTTGAAAGGGTTTCATAGCTTTAATTTATGTTTTATAAAATAAAAAAGAAGAATATTGGAATTATTATATTCACAAAATTATTGGTTTTAATCTTAATAATCAAAGAGATTTTTGTATTTGAAATTGGAAAATTAGTCATGGGTTCATCTTTATTAATAAAATTACATGTTTAAATTGGTTCATATAAGAGTTTAAGTTTTGAAAATGTGTTTGGAAATTATTTTGTTGATTTTGAAAGCACAGAAAATTTGCTGGCTGCTCGAGTGGTAAAGTCATCGCTCGAGCGAACATTAAGGCCAACTGGTATTTTTACAGAGCTTTACAGACCGCTCGAGTGACCAAAGGTCTACTCGAGCGAAGACCCTATTTTCAGCATAATTTGAAAAATTGCATTTAGTTCACATTTTTATTCTTATCTCTTTCCAAAGCATACTAGACTTGATTTATGGCTCAATAAAGATTAATAAGCTAACAATCAACATTAATTAGTTGATTAAAGAATAAGTCATTAACTTAGTAGTACTTGGTTAAGAAGCCAAGTAAGGAATTAGTTTATTTAGAAAAGAATGATTTAGTAATGAAAGAATATATGAAATGAAAACCCGATTCATTTGAATAAGAAAGAATAAGCATAGCAGAACTTCGGACTACTCAGACAGAAAAAGACAAGAAAAGTCAAGTTTGATCAATGAATTGATATTGTGTTTCAATGTGTATATGTTATGTGTTTGTGTAGATTACGCGCTATTGTCTGCCTGATCTTTCTGATCTGCTTCTGTAGCTATCTGTGAGTAATAACTTAGTAAAGCTATGTTCGATGTGAAATACTTTCTGAGCATTATGATGTGATATGAACTGTTTTTGAATGATACAAAGACTATTTTGTGATTACATGAATGATGATCCAATTCTTTGAAATGTCTTTGTGGTATCCTTAGCGGAGGCCTTCACCCAGGAGAAATAATACTTTGGCTTATGGTCATGAGGCCTTCACCTGGGGGAGATAATACCACGGCCCCAGCCCTCGCCCGGGGCAAACAATACCGTGGCCCATGTATGAGTATGTTACCCGGTACCGAAGATTCCATTATGGAACTTGATATGCTTAACCAGCATGATATGTTACGCTAAAGGAAGTACCACACATGATTTAAATATGAATATGACTCTGTTTCTGATATGAATACGAATATGACTATGTTTCTAATTTGATAAGAGATTTGAAATATGATTTCTGAATTTGATATGGACATCATTCATTAAAATCTTTACTCTGTTATTATTCATTGGGCTCCAGCTCACCGTATTATTTATGTATGTAGGTGATCAGGCGCGTGACTAGGCCCAGAGCTTCTGTCTAGATTCTGTTTTGTCAGCCAACCTATCTGCCTCCCATGGAGGTTTTGGATATGTCTAGTAGTTATGGCTAAGTGCATAAAGTTCAAGTTTTGTTTTCTTGTTTGGTTAAACAAGTCTTTGTTTATTTTGTTAATAGGGTTAAGTCCCTTTTTGTCTAATATATATATATATATAATGACGTAAGGGTGATGTGTAAATATGTATATAAAAAGTTTAAAACTTTTCCGTCTCATATAAGTCTGCACAAACTCAATAGATGTTGTATATTTGTTATTCGCTTCCGCTAGCCCCTAATATTAAGCTAATCTGTCTCAAAGGCCTTTGGTAATCCTAAGATTACTGGCCGGTTACGATACTAAACCTATATATAGGGGCGGGTTTGGGTCGGGACATCCCTGGATACCATATAGCCTAAGAACTTAACTTCCCTCAGCCAGAATTCACACTTCGTAAACTTAGCATATAGTTTATGGGCTCTAAGCAACACAAGCACCACTTGCAAGTGTTCCTCGTATTCCTCCTCAAAGGATGAGTAAATTAGGATGTCGTCCACAAAAATAACCACAAAACGGTCTAGGAATTCATGGAAGATCCAGTTCATCAAATCCATAAACACAATTGGAGTATTGGTTAGCGCAAAAGACATCACTAGAAACTCGTAATGGCCATACCGGGTACAGAATACCATCTTTGGGATATCCTCCTCCTTTACCCTCAACTGATGATAATCCAATCTCAGGTCTATCTTAGAGAAGCAACAAGACCCTTTCAACTGATCAAACAGATCATCTATTCGAGGCATTGGGTACTTGTTCTTAACAGTTACTCGGTTCAACTTCCGGTAATCTATACAAAGTCGCAACGCTCCATCTTTCTTTTTAGCAAAGAGAGCCGGTGCTCTCCAAGGTGAAGTACTAGGGCGGATAAAACCCTTATCTAACAATTCCTGGAGTTGAATCCTTAACTTACTCAATTCAACATGTGCGAATCTGTACGGTGCCATAGAAATCGGTGTCATGCCAGTCACTAAATCAATAGAGAACTCGATCTCTCGGTGAGGTGGTAAACTAGTAAGATCCTCGGGAAAGACATCGGGGTATTCATAAGCCACTCTTGGCAATTCAATCTGGACTTCATCACACTCACCATCCAAGAAGGTTGCAAAAAGGCAACTAAGTTCACTCTGCCTACGTGGATCATATATCGGTGATAAAACTCTATCCACTCAGTCCCCCAAGAAATAAAAACAATCATCGCTTAGGGTACATACAGTAACCCTCTGACGGTAGCAATCTATAATAGCCTGGTATGACGATAAGTAGTCCATACCTAAAATAACATCAAAACTAGACATATCAATCAATACAAATGCAAATGGGAGTCGACGACCGGCAACTTCTATGTCACAACCTCGACACCCTTGCTTCAAAATAATCTCACACCAATAGGTGACTCCACACAGATAGGAGATGCTAACTGAGCCAACTTTAACCCCAAAATCGATGCAAATGCAGACGAGATAAAAGAATGTGATGCACTTATACCAATCAATACATTAGGAATTGAATTGCAAAACAAGAAGGTACCTCTCACTATAGAAGGAGCAGGTACAAGATTTGGCACTGTAACAGCATACGCACACCCCATAGGCCTCTGCTCAACCAGCTCACCCCTCGAAGCATAAGCCTGATGCACTGACTGAGCCAAAGAGGCTTCCTGATTGGCCCTCGAGAAATGTACTGATTGTGTAGGCTGGTGGTTCTCTGTCTACCTCGAACCAGATGCACCAGATGTGCCACCCAACTGTGGGCAAAATCTCTTCATGTGCCCCGCCTGTCCACACTGATAACAAGTGAGCAGTTGCCCTCTCCTTTGACTTTGGCCTTGTGAATGAGCCGAAGACGGTGCAGACTGTTTCCCTTCTTCCCTCTGTGAGCAAGATGGAGACTTGTGGCCCAACTAACCATATTTGTAACAAATAACATCTCCTTGACCACCCTTCATAGAACTCGAACTCAGTATTGAAAAAGTGGACCTCAACTGAGCTCCTTGGGATGACTGGGGGTTAGAACTCCTTTGCTACTTACTGTCTCCCTGATTGTCCTGACTCCTCTTAGAGCCCCTCATTCTCTCTTCCTTCATCTGTATGATGGTCTCAAGATGGGTTGCCGCCTCCACAAGGCGCCCATAATCTCTAATCATGGACCCGACCACTCGGAACATAAGTCCAGTCCTTAACCGCTTCTCGAACTCCAAATAACGACGCTCTTCAGTTTCCACTAATTCAGGTACAAACCTAAAGAGGCTAGTGAAGGTGGCCTCAAACTCGACCACTGGTGTGTTCAACTGCACTAGCTTAGAAAACTGGTCTCTCAATTTCTTCCTAACCATGGAAGGTAGAAACTTGTCTTCGAAGGCACTGATAAAAGCTCCCAAGTCATCCTAATGCGCCCACGCGCATACTTCTACCACCGACCCGCAGCCCCCTTCAGTTGGAAAGATGTAAAGGTCACCCTGAACTGGTTGTCCTCGAAGCCAAGCATCTCAAACGTCTTCACTATTTGCTCTAGCGACTCATTTTCCTTCAGTGGCTCCTTGGGATCACCCAAAAACTCATCCGGAGTTGACCGGAAAAACTCTCTCTTTAGAAAAGATGGCCTTGCTTCAGCTACTTGGGCCCTGACTTGATTCTCAACCCTGAGAATGTCCATGGATTCCCGCAATGCTATGGCCATTTTACAGGCTAAGGGGCCCACGGCTTGTTGACCCACTGGTTCGACCACATTGGCCTGACCAACTCCTTCCTCCTGTGCTGAAATATTGTCCGGTAAAGACATCTTATGCCTTTTAGGCCTACCACGCATACCATCACCATGTCCTGACATCCTAATGAAGGTAACATAAGAGATTAGCACATTCACAAATGTGCCGAAGCTAACTCACTCGTGTCCTAATATGTTGGACAATAGTAATTCACTCCATCTAAGCACGTAATCACATAAACACATATGAAGTTCATTGTCGGAGAGTGACTATCTCGCGGCATTGCTAGAGTTCCAATTAGAAACGGTAGTGATCAGGTGCCTTTCCAATAGGACTCCTAGAATCAATATCCTAGAAATTAAATCTCGTACCCATATAATCACATAAGCATGTTATCACATAAGCATATAATATATACTAGCGTCTCAGCTAAGCGAGACAAACCCATTATGGTAATAACCATTTTCCACGTACCCAAAGTATTCAAACCCGGTATGCTCTGATGCTAAGTTGTAATGCTGCCAAAATAATACAATAAATACAACCCATAAGCGGAAGGATAATAGAAAATAATATGCTTTCATTCATCAAAGTTCGTATACAAAAGATAACACATGCAATATACATTCATAAATGTTCATCATGAATCTACAGCATATGTTACAATGATAAGAGAATTGAAAACTAAACAGGTTATCATATGCCCTATAGGCTTACATCTTTCCAAGTCATTGCTTAGTTACAACAAAAGTGAGCCTAGCTCTATACAGTTAAAGCCCTTGGCTATACAAAAGAATATAACAAAAGAAAGAAGCTCTTGCTCCCAAATGTCCCTCCAAACTATTGTCTTGGCGGAGGCATATCACTAACTCCTGAAAATGATTTTTCCCAAATAGGGTGAGCCAAAACCCAGTAGGAATAATCTAACACAATATATGAGATTTAACAACGATATAAGTATAATGTGCATATACAATGCCTGTGACAAAAACATTCATATTTTATATAATCATAAAGCCAAGTTCATATCTTAATCCATTTTCTTTCGATTCATTTCAATTCATGAGCCAATTTCATTATCTTTCAACAACCTAATTGAGACTACAACTCAGTGATTTTTCAATTAACATAATTACTACACAAACACTTCAATATGCCATTTTAGGAAAATTTCGTCCACAGGATCGACACCCATGTATACGCGCGGTTTTGGGACTTTCACCCAGGACACTCCGGCCAACTTAATTTCAATGGAGTCCATCCCCTATCTCCTCCCAAACATGGAGTACATCCTATTTCTCCTCCCAAACACAATACATATACAATGTATTTAAAACATAGTCATATTCAATGACAACCAACAATAGATTAGTTTTAGTTCACCTAATCCTCGTGCAATTTTTACAACAATTATAGCTATCATTCACTGATAGCCCAATACAGTTATTTCTAAACAGATATTCAATTTGAAGAAAGATAATTTATTCAAAATTTTCAAAGATGTGAGGTGATACATATCCAACTCCACCATTTATTTCAATATTCGCTCAATTTCATATTTACAATATCAATTTTATTTATTTATACAAAATAAATATATGAATCAATTTACACTACTAGAAAATTGGCTTTTTGCATCTATTTTTTTGCAACTGTCTATTTAACCGTAGCAAAAAATATACTTATGACAACATTTTTCAAGGTGTTTATTTTCCCTATTTTCTTTTATTTATATTTGCCCTAGTCTGGCACAGGTTCGCTCAAACTCTTGACATCGTTCTCTTTCTCTCGCTCGACCATTGTCATCTGAAGAACAACGGTATGAATCTCTCTCTCTCTCTCTCTCTCGATCTGTTAATATCTTTTGATCTCTCTCGCATACTCTCTGTATATACATTTGCTAGGGTTTGGATCGATGCATTCATCTGCCCTTCGCGATTTCTGTTCTTCAATTTATGTTCTTTGCGATTTCTTCTTATGATCGATGCCTTCAATATTATTTGGAATTCTGTTCTTTGCGATTTCTGTTTTTCACGATTTCATTTCATTTAGTTTCAATTTCTAGCATAGAATCGCTCTGTTCGCACTCTCTTCTTCTCTTCAATCATTGTGTTTACTCTTTCTATCTACTTCTTATATTTCAATTGTTATTCATTGAGGCCATATTTATATTTCAATTCTTGATAATTTTTATTCTGATTTCTGAGCATCAATACCTTTTTCAACATATACAAAAATTGCTACATATATAGGTCAATGGTGATATATATATATAGAATTGTGGACCTTTGATTAATTTCATTGATATGCCTATAGTTGTTGTTGTGGATTGCAATTGAATTCCTTTAGATTGTGTTTAGATTTTGCCGTTGTCATTAATTTTTTATTCACTTGAGTGTTTCTATTTGTCTTGATTATTGCCTTACATATAGTTCTGTCGTAGTAATTGTCTAAGTTTTGGAGTAGCCATCGAAAAGAAAATTGCGACTTGTTAAGCTTGAGTTAGTTGTTTAGCTTAACAGGTGCTGATACATGACAAAAGTGGGAAAGCAAGCATTGATATAATGGACATTACTTCTTTTCAGAAGTATTTTTGTTCTTTAGACTTTTCATTGCAACGTTTGCAATTATAATCAAGTATTTAATCTTAGGAAAATAATTTGTGGTGGTGTAATTTCTCTGGTTTTAAATTTGACAAGGCACAAGGAAATGCATTTTGTTCTCTTCTTAAATTCAAAACTAAATGCTACCTGGTTTAAACTTAACCCTTACTGTTTTTCTTAACTATGTGGGATTTTGTTGTAAAATATGAACTTAAACCAAAATGTGTTGATTGATTCACGACCTGTACTTAGTTTTGAGGTTTATTTGTTATTCTTATTTGAGCTAGAAGATGTAACAAATTGGAAAGACTAGGGAAATTTATAAGTTTCAAGATTAGAGTCGTACGATTCTATGACTCGATCCTACGATCCTAACGGTCATGATATGATCCTATCTCTGCTACGGTTTTTAATGTGATCCTGATCAATTTTAATTTTTTGGATCGCAGGATCGTACTATCCTTCCATGCAGATCACAATTTAACAACTATGTTTGGGCTACATGAGATTTTTTTTTTGCCTGAAGCAGGGTGGTTGGAACTTCTTGGTGGTGGTTTGGAATCCCTTGATTCTTTTATGGATGTTTGAGATTGAGAGTTGGAGTTGGCAGATGTATTCATTGATTTGTCATATAGCATTGCTTTTTTTTATTATTTATATTTTTTATTATCATTGGTAGGGTAGAAAGGAGTTATGTAACGAGAAATGTACCAATTATTTATACCCATCCATGTACATACTTATGTGTGTTGACTACTTTCTGTGTCTTTGCCCGGTTAAGAGTCTCTATCTTTTACATGATCCCACACTTTGGATTTCTCGCTCGATCAAACAGTTGTTGAGGGACATGACATGATGATGGGGTTCAGTCCACTGCTTCCGACATAATCTAAAGGTCTAATGGAGAGAGTTCAACAAAAACTCGAGATTGAGCTCAAGATTGACTATGCCTATGCACAAGGACATGGATGAGGACACCCCCCAATGGTGCAAGAGCATTTTCAGAGTGTTATCAGTCAGCTTTTTCAGCATGTAAGGGACTATTTTTTTGGTTTTCTGTTCAACTCTGCTGTTGGTTTGTTTGTTTTCTCTTCTAGTATTTAACACTGCCTTGCCTTGGTGTTTTCATTAGACTCCCAAGAGGATAATACGTTGCGGTGGAGCTGTGAATCATGAATTGTAAATGGCTATTTGGGATCTCATGTCAGTTCAGCTGATCCTCTCATTTTTTTGCATTTTTTGGATAGGAATTAATTTTTGTTTTTCTGCATTTGTACGTAATCATCAATTTATCAGTCATTTGTATTGTTCTACATATGAAAGTAGCTTAAAATTAATAAATAGTTGTGTATGAAGTGCTAAATGTTTCTTTATGCTCAACTCCAACATTAGTGTTAAACATTATGTTGTCATTTTGCTGAAAAAAGGTCTGGATTTGGGGACAGATTAAATTTTATTTTGTGACTTTTGCTCTAGTAAAGAAAAACTGCAAGCATCAGTCTTGCAGATGTCATCCAAAACATTGTTGTCATATGGCACTGATTCTGGCTTGGTTTGATCTGCAGATGTGACGGGTTCGGATACATCCATTTGGTTGATCATATCTTTCCATAGGGTTACCTTATACTATTTATATTGTGGCCAATCATTTTTCAAAATCTAATACTAATATATTTACACGGTTTTTGAGCTACGTGTTTCACTTTTAGTAGATTCTCATGTACCTGTTTTGAGTCATATTAGTGATTCTGTGAGCATCGCCAACTAGTGAAGCCTTTTGCAGAAGCTGTCTACAGAACTTTTTCAGATTTGCAGGGCAAGGGCTCTACCTCCTACGTAATATGATGTTGTAACTTTTGAAATCATTTAGTTATTATGCTCTTGTTTGTCTAATGGTCCCATTTTTTTTCTTTCATATTAACAGATCCATCTAACAGTAAAGTTATTAGAATGTTGGATTTATAATCCCCAAATGTTCTACTATGTAATCTGTTAGCGATTGGTGCTTTAGACGTTCGCACAGGCAAATATTTTACATGTGAAGGTTGTATTGTACATGATCATCTACAATGTATTTGCAGATCATTAATGGAGTCTAAGTTGAGAAGTGGAACCACCCTCATTGTGGACCGCTATTCATTTTCTGGGGTAGCTTTTTCATCTGCCAAAGGTCTTGACTTTGAATGGTGCAAGGTGTGAAGACATGCTTCAATTTAAAATTCCAATCTACGTATCAGGTTATTTTTCATTTCTACTAATAAAAGAATACTAAAGATGTGAGGTATGGAATTTCTCTATTTTGATAACCTTTTGTATCACTTGCCCATTATTGATGTAGAGGAAATGAGATAATTTTATAATAATCTAACCAATAATTACATGAGCCACAACTAATTACTATTATTAATTTTTTATAATAATCTTTTGTTTAGAAATTGTTAGTGTATGTATGTCTTGTAGTGGGTAATTTTAATATATACAGGGACCTCTTTGTAGAAAACATGAGAAAAGAGAGTTGTGTGTGCTTGTAAGCTAGCAAACTAAAAAAAATAGAGATGGTAGTTCTTCTGTGCAGTAGAAAAAGGTAGCAAAAAAGAGTGATTTTGGTAGCTTTTGTGCTATGCTTTAAAGGAATAAGTGAAAACCTTGTAAACATTTATGAAATAAGTGAAAATCTTGTAAACTACCAAGAAAAGAGGGTTGTGTCTCCTTTTTATTTTATATTTTATTTTTTTCTTGTCGAGCCTGGTGACATGGAATATAACTTATTATGATAGTAGCCATTGGAGCTATAACTTATTATGCAAATATTTTTTCAAATTATTGTCATTCAGATTACTTGCTTTGTCTATAAGTAGGAATCCAGCTTATTTTTTGTTTGTAAACAAAATATACACATTATTTTAATTGCACTAGTACTACTCATGCATTGCCAAAATGTTCAAAATTGGGACTGTAATAATTATTGTATCACTTAAAAGTTGCAAGCAACCAGCTCAGAGGAATTTAGAGAATGACCTTTTTTTCTCTTGACAATTTCTTTTGGAATAGTTTTATTTTTATTATTTCAAGTTAAACTGCATTAAATTTTCAAGTCACGTGTATATGTTTTTGTAGGTTTTGTTGAAGGAATAGTTGATATGATTGAGCAGGTGATGTTTGGGAGCCAAACTAAGATTATGTTGCGCTTTTTTTTATTTTTTTTCTTTTCTTTTTTCTTTTATTTATATTTATATTTTTATTTTTTCGAGGACTTGAATCTTTAGCATAATATATTTTAAGGATATTTGATGGATATTTGTTTTGCATGTATGAAAGTTTATGTTTTGTTTGCACACTTATATGTGAATAGGTGAATATTTCTATTATAAGTTTAAATTAATTTGTTAATTTTGTTAATTTTTCATTAAAAAAAAAATTTGTTAGGTGCTTGCAATTGATTTTTTTGTTGTAGCAAACATATTTATGATTTTATTATAAAAATAATGATTTGTGACGGTAAAAGAATAGTCGCTGAAAGTGTTTTTGATTTTTTTGCAACGGTAAAATAGTTGTCGCAAAAAGTAGGTTAGGCAGTCGCAAATAATTTGCGACTGCTGTTTTGCGGTCGCAAAAAGTATTTGCCACCCCCACAATAGCGTCCCCCATTTGCGGTCGCATGAACCGTCGCAAAAGGTCTTTTGCGACCGTATTTTTATTATTTATGACGGCTTGTGACGGTCGCAAAAAGCACTTTTTTTAGTAGTGTTAGGACAAACTTCTTTTTCCCCAAATATCAATCCAAAAGCCAAATCAACTACTTTGCCACAAGGTACCTCATTTTCAAACCCTATAACCCCTTTATATCATACTCACTCAAAACCCCTCTTTTGATTTTAAGCCCAAACCCTAGGTTTTTCCATAATACGCTCAAAGCACACCATTGTTACACAATCACTAAATAACTAAGTTAAAAACCATATGAAAGTGTAGAAAATCCCTACCTCAAAGAAAGAAGATGAGCAAGGCAAGGATGAAACTCCAAAGATGCTCAAACCCAACTTTGTTCGAAACAAAATGAAGATCTTGAGACGCTCTACCTTTTTTTCAAAGGCATTAGGGTGAAGATCCCAATGGATCTAGGTGAAACAGTAGAGAGAATATGAGTTTTAAAGAGACAAACTCAAGATCTAGGGTTTTGGAGAGTTTTAGAGAGAGAAAGGAATGAAAAAGTGAACCAAAAAGTCGTCTTCACGGACTGATATACACGCAGTTCGCTTGAGCGTGAAAAGTGGTGCTTGAGCGTCAGATACATTATTTCGCTTGAGTGCAAGAAGTGATGCTCAAGTGCAAAATACACACTTTCAGAAGTTTTGCAGATGAAAGACATCGCTCGAGCTTAAGATTGGCCGTTCGAGTGTCCACCCGCTCGAGCGTAGAAAACACAGCTCAAGCGTAGAATACACTCTTCCAGTATTTGCAGGTCTACAAGAACACTAAGAGTTTGCAAATCCCACTTGAGCGCAAGAATGGCCGCTCGAGCGGAGGAGCAAAAATTGCAAAGCCCGCTCGAGCAGAGAAGCAAAAATCTGGGCAACAAAGGTTTGGAAAATCAAGCAACCAACCTATTCGAAATACATAGCTACAATCCAATAACCAAATTTAGGAAAGAACAAGGGGGAAAGACATGAACAACCATACAAGGCTATGAAATCTGAGTCCAAAACACAAAATGGGTTGGGTCTAAACTAGAAATGCTATAAAACGAATGTTGAAGATCATTGTATGAGTAGTTACAGAGAAGAGTCAGATCGAAAATGCGAAAAGATTGATAAGGAGGAGTATTGTAGCTCGACTTTTTGTGCCCCCTTTCGGCAGACGAATAAGCCCTACAGTATTGGACTCTCGCGGTTCTGAATTTGATCTCACAAATGCAATGTGAAATAGATAAACACCAAAGAGTTCAAATCCGGTAAATCTTTTTGAAAATCAATTTGGAATCAAATTGCCAAAAATGAATTGCTTTGCCAAATATAGAGTCGCTACCTAAATATTTTGAAAAATTTAGGAAACTCATGACTCATGCCAATGGCCACATGTCCGTCATCACCAAGATTGTCTCAACTCGAGAACTTAGGTACGAGAAAGGAAGGTCATGAATTGGGCACCCCCTCTCGCCCGATCAAAGATCAGCCTCTACTAATCATGATGTGAATCTTATTTACATTATATGCTCTTATTCCGATTATTAGGCTAGCATTACCATGTGATGCGCACAAACACAAGTATAGACTAGCTTGCAAAAATTGGTACATTTGATTCATGCTTGTTTGCAAAATTGTTTCAAATATGTACCATTTGAAAAAGTGATCGCATATAAACATTACTCAAATTATTCTAATTCAAGCAACTAATCTTCATCCACAAGCATTCAAGAGTTATAGCATTTAAGTACTTAACCTCATGGTGAATATGCTAGACATGGCAACACTAACATACAATGCAATATGCTAAAACAAATAAAAACTCACTTAGTACTCCAAGCCAAAAAAGATGATAGAGTTAGAATAATGTATGATCCTAACTATGCAATATGACTAATGCAACGCATGCGATATGCAACTAATAGGCTCGGCTACTTAACATGGCATATGAATCAATTTGATAGCATGCGGTCTAAGCACATATTCAAAGAAGTATTAAACTAACAATGTAAATTAGAATGATGAACCGAGCCTTGATGTATGCAATACAATGGATGTAAAGCATGAGAGATGCTAAACAAAACATGATGCCCTAAAACTAACCATCATAAGCAAGTAAATAAAATAGAAAAAGACGTGGGGTTAGAAGACATACACATTATTACAAGTTTGCGCCCTTACGCAAGAGGGTCCGAATAAACTAACTAGTTATGCTAATTACTACGAATTAACTAACTATTACAAACCAAATTAAACTATGCTAGCTTAATTATTACAACAAATTAAATAGTCTATGTAACTAACTATTAATTACACTAACTATTTAACAAATTAGAACTAACTAATGAATTACAAATTAGCTAATTACAACATGAACACAATATGAGAGAAGTATTAAGCTAACTACTCTAACTACTCTGCCTCAGGACATGAGGAATGCTCATGCATGCGCGCAGATTTCCACTCGAGAAAAGCCACTATTCTGCTGCTAGATGCCTCTGTTGCACAGTAGAATACTTGCACTGCTTTTCACCTCAGAACCAACTCTGTTCTGTTTCAAAAGTCCACTACTCCATTTGACAAAAGTTGCCAGTGGTCCAAAAGTGGTGGCCTGCCGGCCACTGATGCCTGATTCTTCCTACTGCAACAGAGAGCAAACAGAGCACAACCAAGGTATTCTCAAGGATTGTTTGTATAACTTACCCCTCCTTATCATCAATCAGCTCAAAGAAATGGTAAATTTGATTCACAAACCATCAATCGACGCAATTTCATTGCATGATGGCCTATGAACCAAATGGTACAATTTCAATAAATGCACAAATAAAGACTCTCAAACCTCCTCCCTATCATGGATTAATCAAGGGAAGTGGTTGACGATGACTCTTGAACTGTTTTCATCACTAACAAGTATGAAACAATTCTAGACTTAAGGGTTCAATTAACGACTGATTGAACCCAAACCAAGTTATTATCTTGAATCATTTTTAGCCCTCATTTTATTACTCCATTTTAATTACCAACCATTCCTTGGTAAATTAAGTCCAAAGGTGAGCTTTAGGTCCTCTAATGGAAAGAAACATCAAGCCAAGAGTTGTTTCAGGCATGAGAGAAATGTCATGCCATTGGTAATGAACCCCAAAGGGATTAAACCATTAAGCACAAGACCTCAATCTCATGCTTTAAACAAGCAACTAGTTTGAACCAACTTTCAAAGCAAAGCAAAAGCTAAGAAAGGAGGGACGTTGCAGAAGTGATTAGGAGTGAAAACAAGTATGGAAAGCCATAAACAAATGCTACATACTCAAATAGGTTGATGGCTATAGCCTAAACCACCAAGCCTATGAGGACTATTACACTATAAGCATGCAATACAAGGCTCAAATGCAATGAACACTTAAAAATAGTCCTAAAATAGTGCTAAATCAGTCCTAAAACATGTTGGAATTAAGACAAAAATAGCTAGAACAATAAGCGAAAACATGGAGCTATGTAAGCTAGTAAATAAAGCACAAGGAGGGGAGGTTACCCCCTCCAATTTTGGACTTTAAAACAACATTTTAGCCACTAAAAAAGCTCTAAAAATCAGTGTTTAAAAGCTCAAAAAAAGATAGTGTAAATGTGGGAAACACAAGGGAAAATGCTAGAGAAGCAAGGTGGAAAAAAAGGTGAACCACCCCTCCACCCTTTAAGGCCTTAAACCACAAGTTTCAGCCCAAAATTACAGAGTTTATACAGTCTAAAAATAGCAAAAAAACAGCAAACAAAGCAAGGAAACAAGCCAAGCCTTATACCTCTTGAAGATGAGAACACTTCTAAGCAACAATTCAACACATACACAATCTCAAGAGCTCAAAGTAGGCTCAAAAGTACCTCAGCTCCAAAAATTTTCCAACCTTAAAGATGGAAGGGGAGGTCTCCTATATATGGAAAAACATCACACTCCCTCAGAAATATTAATACATACACGTGTAAGCAAGTGCATGCATTTGTGACAACAGCTGGCAGAAAATATCTGCAAAACAGGTCGGCAGGCCACACAAGTGGCCGACAGGTAAGATCAGTGGCTGGCAGCCAATAGCAGTGGCCGGGAGGTCCCAAGGTTTTTCAGGCTTGAAGAACTATGGTTTTGGTCCAAGAACAAGGCAAAAGGTGTGTAGGGCGTGAAGGCTCAAAGCTATGGCATTTTGCTGAGGACTTCAAGCACTGGACAAGCATATACAAATTCATCATTAGGTGTGGAAGCGATGGTGTCCAAGTCGTAAGGGCGATCAAAAATGGGGTGTCTACAAGTATAAGGAATGAGAGAACGTTTCTAGATACGTATTGCAGAGTCAATGCTTTGGCAGTCTCTAAGGCAGCCATTAATGGAAAACTTGAGCTTTGAATATATATATATATATACATATACATAGAGAGAGAGAGAGAGAGAGAGAGAGAGAGAGAGAGAGAGAGAGAGTCAAACCAAACCTTGATGTAACCGACAGCGTAGATCTTGACGGAGATGGCGGAGAACTATTTAAGAATGTTTGGTCTCTTGTTGTAGATGTCGGATATATATAACACAGCGGATAAACAAATATTCGACATACCTTATGTGAATGAATCCAAAACAAAGAATTTTTTAGGTAAATCACATGCTTCACAACTACGAACAAAACACCCAGCAATGGAGTGATACCACAGTATGAGTATCACTAACTCTAGTCATAGTGCAAAGGCTTGATCGTTCTCTAATGGGAGATAGTTAAAGAGAGAGTATGGAAAAAAATGTTATGGGTACCACCCTACATAACGTATCTGATATAATATATATATATATATATATAAGATATATAACCATCTATCCATATCTCATGATATGATAAGCTAGATGTAGATAGCTAGTGGGTTATCCTAACAAATATGATAATCAGAAATTCAAATTCAAATTACATGGGTAATTTGAAGGGCCTATGAGTCATGTCACGTGGGTGCCCAAATTCGGGTCCAACACCTGACCCAATTTCCAACATCTCTCACTTGCACATGAGTTGGCATGACACTGTCACATTTCTATCTCAATCTTCCTAAATATTGAACAATCTCATACTAGCCAATGAATCGTGCGACTGCTGAGAACACCTGCATGTGGGAGCTCTATACTAGAAACTCAAAATAAGCCAGCATAAAGACATCAACCCAAAAAGAATAGAAATAGCGTCTCATGTACCCAAACCTATCTAGTTACATCGGTCCAAAACATCTCTAATCCCTTAAAGAGCATGTTTGACCCTCCTAGGTCCCGTATTATATTCACACTCAATCAACATCTCATACAGAGCGATGTGAGTTGTAGACAGTAAATATAGAGCAGAGATGTAGAACTAGATGATCTTCCTTTTACCCTCATATCATTTAACTTGGAATTGACTGCTTTCCCAGTAATGTCCCTTAAAGACGAATCATACATGGCCGTAGGCAACATACCAAAGTAATCAAACATCAACTCCTCTTATAACATAGTCAAAGGTCACAAAAGGCACAAAGTGAAGTCATTGGAAAAATGGCTTTTAGGACTCACATGGTGAGAAAGCAGGGATCCATTCTCTCACCTCGCTAACTGGTCGACAAGCACATGCAATATGAATACATGCTATAGTGGAGTAACTCTTCCAAAGAGTGATGTTAAACTCATACACCATACAAATCTTAGTCTAGTCACTCTTAAGCACACAAGTCGCTTCCGAGTGTCTAACTCGAATTCTCTATTTGCTCGTTTTTCAGGCATTAAATGAGATCTCGTATCTGGCTATTGTAACACGTCCGCGGGGGACCTCGGCTACAGTTCGGACTCCCTTTGTGTCGCGGTTCTAAATCTTGAACCAAAGAGTCCAAATCCGGCAAATCGTTTGAGAAAACAGATTTTTTTGAAAAGTAGTGCCAAACATGGACTACTTTGCCAGATTACAGAGTCGCCACCTAAATATTTAAAATGGGAAATTTAGGAAACCCCGACTCGGTGCCGAAGGCCACATGTCCGTCATCACCAAAGTGGTCTTGGCTCGGGAGCTTGGGTACGATCGGGGAAGGTCAGCTATGAGCACCCCCTTTCGCCCGGTCCGAAGACCGGCCTCTACTAACCGTGATATCCAATTTTGAAAACCTTATGTGTTCTTAAACCAATTATTAACCTAGAATTACTATGTTATGCGCACAGCAAACAAGTATAGACTAGATTGCCTAATTTGGAAACAAACATTACATATCCGTTCGTTTTGAAAAACAGTTTGAAATTGCTACTCGCAAGTAGGCTAAAACACGGATTTCAACGAGTTTTTCCAACTCAAGCAATCCAACCTCCACCCACAGGCATTCAAGCAGTTTATCTCATGTAAGCATTTAGCCGCATGGTAAGCATACTGTCATGTTAACATTCACACGCATGCGATATGCTAAAGCATAAATACTTACATCGTACTCCGTGCCAAAACAGTAAACTAGTTAGCAAACATGCATGTCCTAGTTCATGTTAAGTGGCTAATGCAACGCATACAGAGTGCAATTAGACAGGCTCGGCTATCCTAAACATGGCATGTGAAATGCAACAACTATCACGTATTCAATTTGGAATTGAAAGTACGATGCAGTTTGCATGATGTGCCGAGCCCGATGCATGTAAACAAATGCATGAATGCACACATGCATTGCATAAGGTATGCTAAAATAAGTATGCCCTAATCTACCATCGAAAGCGGGTAAATAAAAGGGAGAAAGAAATGGGGATTGGAAGACATACACCCACTCACACACACTTATTACAACTTTGCCCTCGCTCGGAGGGACCGAATAAATATTACAGATTAATTAACTACGCAAGCTAATTAAAATATTACAAATCAACTAAATTAATTAAATAAAATAATTAATCTAATTAAACAGTAAACCGCCTCGGGATGAGGGCCAAATGCAGCACGCGCTCGGGACTAGCTCGGAATCGCACTGCCATGCATGATTTGCCTCTGTTTCCCCTGCTCTCCTCCTATGAAAATTGCCAAAGTCCCAGGAGTGCCTCTCAGAGCACTGGGGAGTACCACCGGCTGGGGTAGAGTACCACCGGCTAAAGAAGGAGGCCACCGGCACTAGATGAAGTTATCGGCTGGCAATTGACTGCCGGTCGGCACTAAATAGTGCCGGCCGGCACTTAACACCTGCAGAACCTGCAACCCACATCAGCAGAGGACAACAACATGCATGGCAATGTGATTCAAGGTATTTATGCACTATACACACCCCTTATCATGTTATTGACTCAAAAGGGCATGTGCCTCGATTCCCGGACCACCAATTGCGCATTTTCATGCATGATGGCCCAAGGAACAAAGTATGCAACTTTGATTTCAAGTGCATGCAAACCAAACAAACAAAGTCCCAATCCCTATCACCAAGTCAAGGGACAAGGAATGCATGTTGATGCAATGCAACCTAGTCATGTTATCTAGCATGCAACATGGACTATGCAATATACCTATGCAAGCATACAAACAAGCATACAAGGCAAGCATGCAAACCAATGAAAGGATGGTCTTATACATGACTTAGGCAACTCAAATAGGCCTAAAATCAGTGGCCATCATCATGGAAATGAAGGCACAAAATGCACACACACATGCATGCAATCATGGTCCAACACTTTAAGCATAAACAAGGCAACTCTTAAGCACACTTAAAGAGGCTAAGTGTGGACATATAGCATGCAACGTAAGCTCTGAAATCATGTTATAGGAGGTTCCAAACCAACTAAATAAATCAACAAAGCATGCAACAATGCTCACATATTCACATGCTTGAAGCATACAAGCCACAAAATGCAAAGAGGCTATATAATGCATGCTAGGATCAACTCAAACAACTTAAGACAGACCTAAAGCATGGAAAAATAAGCACAAAAGCTTCACAAATCTAAGCCTAAAACATGCTCGAACAAAGGCTAACAACCTAAGGCATATTAAGGCAATTACAAGGCATCACATGGTAGGCATGCTAAGCATGCACCAAACTGAAAAATACCCTTCTACAATACTGATGAGGGACCAAAAATATGACTACCCACAGTAGACGACAAGCCCCAAATCAATATACAAACATGCTCAAAATGCAATGCAAGATTAAGGCCCACAAAGGGGTATAACATGAAGTACCAAAAGGATGCACCAAACAGCCAAATACCCTTCATGAGATATGTAGAGGGGGTCAAAATAAGACCCTTTTCAGGCCTGTCGAAGACCCAAAAACAGAAGCATGGTAGGCTAAAAAGACATACAAAAAAAGGGGACCAAAGAGGGGTAATGAAGAAAGTCATACATGGAGGTCCCAAACAGTGTTGAGCCCTTCTTCAATGTTGAAGAAGGGCTCAAAATAAGCCTCTTTGTAGTTTACATCGAAGCTCAAAAATACATGCAACTATGGCTTAGATATGAACCAAGAAAATGCTAGTTTTGGGGAAAAGTGTGCTTACCCTTGTAGACCAACGAACCAGCACCTCTTGGACCAAGTTTTGGTGCTCCTAAGCTCTGCAAATGACCTCCCAAATTCTGGAAATGGAAGTGGTGGTGTTGTGCTATGGGTTGGTGAAGGAATGGCCCAAGAACAAGGGTGTTTGGAGGTTGAATGAGAGAGATATAGTGAGAGATGGAGGGTTGTGTGTATATATATCAGATATATATGATATATCTCTGGTTTTTTTGTTCCAAAGTCTCCAACCTTAGATCAAGGGAGAGGAGAAGTGCTTATATAGGCCAAGACCAAGTCTAAGACTTAGTGGCTAAGCAAAGGAAAAGGGTCAAGGGGTGCAAAGCTTATTTGAGAAGCTTGGACAGCTGGTAGGCTTCTTGAGGAAGCCAAGACAAGGGGTCAAGGCTTCCTCAAGAAGCCTTGAGCAAAGGGTGCACCAAAAAGGGCCAAAAGGTGGTTAAAGGGGTACGTGATAGCTGCGGGTCTCAGATGGCCGAGAGCCCTTCAACAAAGTTGAAGAGGGGCTCAAAATAAGACACTTTGTAGTTTACGACCAAGCCCAAAGCAGCCCACAAGTACACCTAAAATACCGTGCAAAACAGGCCTAAAAAGAGGTAAAGAGACAAGTAACAGATGGAGATGTCAAACAGTAAAAGGTCCTTAATCAAACATGAAAAGGACCTCAAAATATGACTATCTCAAGTTCGGGTCGGAGCCCAAAAATGTAGAACGAAGGTTCGGGAGCCGAAACACGCAGTTTGGGGCCCCGAAAGTGGGCTGTTAGGCACCGGAAGTGGTGTCCGACCACGAAGTTGGTCTCTCGGACCCCAGTGTCCCTCGAAAGGGAGTAAATAGGATGCATGCCAAAAACTGAGGCAAACGGAGGTGGTTAGACGGTCCCGAACCGAGGCACACGGCCTGACGGCTCCGAAAACCGAGAACCGGGCTCTGAAATGGAAAAATGGCCTGCGACCACAAAACGTAGCCTACGGCCACTGAGAGATGGTCTACGAGACCTCTCCCTCCCTTTGGGAAGAGAAAACAGAGAAAACGGAGCCTGGTTCGCAAACCGAGGCAAAGCACAAAAGAGTCCGGAAGTCCGGAGGCAAGGCTCGTAGCCGGGACTCCGCAACCTCAGAACGAGCGCAATATGCAACATCACCAAGCGCTCAATTGATGACGTCTGAGTCTTAAGGTCAGTCAAAAATGGGGTGTCTACAGTTGCCCCTCTTTGACAGAACTCGGAAGTCATAACACTGACGGGAGTGAATGTCAAAGCCCAGAGACGACCCATTTTTGACAGAGCCGAAGACTTGGACAAACAAACAAAATATCGATAAGTAAATGGTTGTGCCCGCAGGCTGCCTACGTATCCCTTTGCAAGGAATCAAACCAGCGTAGTTCAGGGGCAGGATGCAAATGATATGCAAAGAAGACTTTTGAGAATTGGACTTATACGCTACGCGAAGCCGGTTTGAAATTTGGACTTATACGCTTTCGCGAAGCCGGTTTGAAATTTGGACTTATACGCTTTCGCGAAGCCGGTTTTGACAAGTAAAGTGCACAAAACAGTGCGAGGCGCAAAATAGCGCGAGTGAAGTGTAACGCACAAGACAGTGCGATAAAATGGATGCAAAATGCAGGTAAGGTGCACAAAATAATGCGATGCAGAGTGAATGCACAAAACAATGCTATGCAGGTGCACAAGAGTGCGATGTGTCTTAGATGCACAAAACAGTGCGATGCGCAAAATAGCGCGAATGAAATGTAATGCACCAACAAGTGCATGCAAGGTGCGCAAGAAAGCGCGATGCAAGTTCAAAGCGAAAGATAGAAGCATTTTCCTTCATGGAAGATGAGAGTATGTGATGAAATGCACAGAATAGTGCGATACACAAGAAAGCGCGAGTGCACAAGACAGTGCGAATGCACGAGATAGTGCGATGCGCTAAACAGCGCGATGCATTTAGACAACGCAAGTGCACAAGACAGTGCGAATGCACGAGATAGTGCGATGGAGGTGCGCAAGATAGCGCGATGATGTGATGCACAAAACAGTGCGATACAAAAAATGGCACGATTAAAATGCAATGCACTAACAAGTGCAAATGGGGTGCGCAAGATAGCGCGAGCAAATGTAATGCACAAAATAGTGCGATGCGCAAAATAGCGCGAATGAAGTGTAATGCACAAAATAGTGCGATGCGCAAAATAGCGCGAATAAATGTGATGCACAAGACAGTGCGAATGGGGTGCGCAAGATAGCGCGAGCAAATGTAATGCACAAAATAGTGCGATGCGCAAAATAGCGCGAATGATTTTGAAATGCACTAGACAGTGCGATACGCTAAACAGCGCGAGTGATTTGAAATGCACTAGACAGTGCGATACGCTAAACAGCGTGAGTGATTTGAAAATGCACAAGATAGTGCGATGCGCTAAACAGCGCGATTGATTTGAAATGCACTAGACAGTGCGATACGCTAAACAGCGCGATTGATTTGAAATGCACAAGACAGCGCGATGGATTTGAAATGCACTAGACAGTGCGATACGCTAAACAGCGCGAGTGATTTGAAAATGCACAAGATAGTGCGATGGATTTGAAATGCACTAGACAGTGCGATACGCTAAACAGCGCGAGTGATTTGAAAATGCACAAGATAGTGCGATGCGCTAAACAGCGCGATTGATTTGAAATGCACAAGATAGTACGATGCGCTAAACAGCGCGATTGATTTGAAATGCACTAGACAGTGCGATACGCTAAACAGCGCGAGTGATATACAACCACAAGATGCACAAGACAGTGCAAGTGAGATATAAAGTGTAAATGCACAAGATAGTGCGAGTGAGATAAAAAGTGTAAGTGCACAAAATAGTGCGAGTGAGATAAAATGCACAAGAAAGTGCGATAAAATGCATCTTCTATGCAAGTATGGGGGGCATTTTCCGTGCGATTTTGAAGGCAAGCATATTTTATGCATGAATCATAACGATGCGCGGCACACATGCAACAACAGTGTATATGAAAGTTCATATTCTATGTAATAGAGGAGCACCAAATGTGTACTCTAGTGTCTCTGATTTACCTCTCAGAGGGTTTTGCAACACACTCAGTTCGAAAAGGGTACACCCTGTTCATATCGGCAAGAGATAACATCTGCTGCTGCTTTAATTGCCGTTCCGACTTGAAGCAGGCTTACACTTGAGGTAGAGGCGCACTCATACTTCGGTAGCATTGACAAGCTTGAAGGGGTACATCCGGAGTACAATCACGGAATTTGCTGAAGGTGAAACACACTCAGATGCTTCGATTTTCCCTCTTTTCTTTTGCTTTGCAGTCTGGAACCTATATAGCTTCAGATAGCTCCTGATTTTACTATTCTCACACTTATCGGGGGTGGACCCTGTGGTTTTTGAAAGAACAAATTCCTTTTTTGCACAAATGTGGAGAATGACACAGCACTCTGAGCACACAACAAATCATTTTTGAAATTGAGAAAATGAGTTCTCGACCGGGTATTGAGCCTACAACTGAACACAGCAAAAAAGACCCAACAATGGAAAACGATAGGCAAACAACCTAAACACATCGAGACACGCTCGGAACAACTCAAAGCAAGAATCGAGGCAAACAAAACAAAAGACTCAAATGCGCACAGGGAGCCTGTTTCACCGGGTAGTGTTTCCCACCCTTTCTCATTTGTGATCCTCACATCACTCGGCCCTCAAGCTCTATTTTTCACGAAAAAGCCCTTTTCTCACTTTTTCTCTCAACGCAGATCTCTCTATTCTTTAATCTCTCATTTTTTATCCCTCCCCTGGGTGGTTGATGGGTAGACAAGAAGTTGCGGGCTTTTGCCCCTAGCATTCTGCTAGATTCTCTTTCTTCTGCTCACAACAGTGAACTTCCCCACAGAGAGGTTGTGCCACAACTGGGTGTGTAGCAAATCTGCAGCTAACATCGGTTGATGATGCCTTGCCGGGGAGTTTGGACGTGGTTAGATCTGTCCAGATGATGAAGTGGAACATCTCGCCCCATTCCAATTTATGCTTCGCGCATGTCTTGATACCTCGCTGCTTGGAGGACGAGAGAGCTTTCAGCCATTTTTGCTAACTTTAGTTGTGCCCTCTTCTGACAGGTAGAGTGCCTTTCTTGGCAAGTATGTTGATGATGGGGAAAAGACAGAACACCTGACTCAACTGTGCCCCTAGTTCATCATTTTGACCTTTTTTTTTTTGGTTTTAAAACAATTTTGACCAACATGAAAGTTAGATTAACATGCTTATTCAACTTTTTGATTTAAAATCATGCAAGTCAGGCTATGAGCACTGAAAAATTTCCTTTTTTGGGTCCAAGAAAATGGTCCGGTTTTTGGAAAAGATGGAATAATTTTTGAGAGAATTAGTCAACCTCAGTAAAAATTCTCAAAAACTATTTTTTGCAAACGGCCAATGCTCAACAAGCACGGAACCTACTCTTGAGATGCGCAACCTCGGATCCATAAGCAATGGAAAATTGCCCCTTGTCTGAAGGACACTGCATGGCAACGGAAAGTTGCCCCTTGTTTGAAATAACATCGCGGCGTTTTGAATGGCAACGGAAAGTTGCCCCTTGTTTGGATGATGCCACAGCACATTGTAGTCAGTCCTCGGAGCGATGAACACAACCAGACTCTCAGATACAGAGAAGGCAAAGATGATCAAAACCCTCACATGGACACAATTGAATTGGAAATGTTTATGGCTGGACTTCAGGATGAAGTTGCCTACGTATCCCAAACATGGGAATCAAGCCTTACGTAGTTCGGGGTTAAGATACACTCGGGTATTAACCTCTCCTTTTTATGCTCTAATTTTTGCCAAGGCGCCTATTGCAGGTTTTCGACCTTGCGAGCTTTGTTCTTCTTTCTTTTCTTTTTTTTTCTATTCTTTTCTTTCCTTTTTCTTCTTCTTCTTTTTTTTTGCATTTTTCTTTTCTTTTCTTTTTGCATTTGTGTATCTTTGAATTTTTTCTTTTTTTCTTTTTTCTTCTCTTTTTTTTCTTTTCTTTGCTCTAACTTTTGCCTGGGTCGCCCTTCCGGGTTTTCGGCCCAGCGAGCCTCTCAAAGGGGAAAAGTGTAGCTTTGTCCATGCCAAGTGTTTTTAGGGTTTTGATGCCATCCGTATCCAGGAAAGTGGCTGTTGATTCGCAAGAGGACTCATCTTCGGCTCTTCGAGCATATCTGACATCTTTGCCCCTAGTTTGAGGGGGGGCTTCTGATCTAGCTTCCCAAGCCTCTCTTGACGACATCTGATCTTCTTGATTTGACTTTCTTGCCTCTTGTTCGAGGGCTGCTTTGAATCTGGTCTCACAGGCCTCACGTTGTAGTTAACCGTTGAACATTCTGAGTTGAGTCCAAGGTTTGAAAATGAGGGGTCGAGTCTCGAGGCTGAGAGCGATCCTAAGCTGCACAGTCTCAAGAGCGATTCCACACATGTCTTCGCAGGACCGCGCAAAACATTTTTTGAAAGTTTTTAAGAAAGCGACAAATTGCTCGCGCTGAAGACAGTGTAGGACCAATCTGGATCAAAGCTAGGGTCCTTCTCAGTACTCACACTAACAAGCATGATTTCATTCATTAAGGGCTTAGCACGCCTCTCTTTCTCTCAATTTGATCAAAGTTTTGCAAATCCTGAGGAATTCCTTCCTCTTTGTTTTCACCACAGTGTTCAAAAAGTTTTGAAAAAAACTCAGGTCAATGCAATGAATTCAAGGCACAGGAAAGACACAGCTTTTAGTCAAATACTACCATCTCATTTAGAATTTCTGGCACAACTGGCACACGGCAGAAGCAAACACAAGAGTATGAGAATCAACTGCTGTTTCATTCAAATCTGTTGGCACCACTGGCTCCCTGGCAGAAACAGACTCAAAACAAAATGAAAAGACAGACGCAAAACAAGCAAGTGATGTCCAAGGTAACACCCCCGGCATCACCCGACTCCAACCAAAATAGGACTGACTCGATATGACAAGGCAGACTCAACAGGATTGACTCGATACAATGAGACAGACTCAACAGGGTTGACCCGATACAACGAGACAGACTCAACAGGGCTGACTCAATACAAGAAGACAGACTCAACAGGACTGACTCGATACGACAAGACAGACGCAATACCCAAGTCAAAAGGTAGGATAAACAGCATTCGCAAATGCTCAAAATAGTGTGTGCTATCAATCACATCCGGAGTAAACTGAGCACCGACAGCAAGTGGTTCATCCCTTGATCACATAACAACACAGGTCCAGACTACCCGAGGGATATCAGACCCTTCTGGAGCTATGGTTCCAAGACTACTTAGCAGAAGAGAAAACAGACAGCACCTCAGCTCAACCTCACTGGAACGGATACGAGCAAAGCTGAACAACTGTATTCTATTACTGATCACTGTTCCCCGAAATCATTGCCCCAAATCTGAATCTGATACCCGCAGATATAACTGATTCTCAAAATACTGATACTGGTGCCCGCAGGCCGGATACTCAGACTCGCAAACTGGTATACGCATTCCCTGTAGAGATACACTCTAAAAGCACATAGCATGTAAAAGAGAGCCAAAACACCCCTATGTTGGGGTATGGTTTCCCTGTCTTATTTCGTCAGGAGCTAGGGTTTCACTACGCACACAGCGGTTTCAAACAACCTAACATCGGGTAAGCAACCTGTCCTAGTTTGGAATGGTCACTATGGATTCCGAATATGCACTAGGTCGAATGGTCGAAAAGGGTGCCCCGGTAAAAACCGGGGTTTGTGTTCCCATACTGGCAGAGCCCGCAACCGGTCAGCCTTATGGACATGCCTTGACAAGACAAGCCTCCGGCAAACCGCTCAGGAATAGCAGATGGCCAACACGGTGTCCTAGGCGTACCAATGCACATGCAATGCAAAGAGACACATAAATGAAATCAAAACAGGATATCACGAGTTCGAGTCAAGCTCTCTAAAATCCCCAGCGGAGTCGTCAGAAACTGTAACATGTCCGCGGGGGACCTCGGCTACAGTTCGGACTCCCTTTGTGTCGCGGTTCTAAATCTTGAACCAAAGAGTCCAAATCCGGCAAATCGTTTGAGAAAACAGATTTTTTTGAAAAGTAGTGCCAAACATGGACTGCTTTGCCAGATTACAGAGTCGCCACCTAAATATTTAAAATGGGAAATTTAGGAAACCCCGACTCGGTGCCGAAGGCCACATGTCCGTCATCACCAAACTGGTCTTGGCTCGGGAGCTTGGGTACGATCGGGGAAGGTCAGCTATGAGCACCCCCTTTCGCCCGGTCCGAAGACCGGCCTCTACTAACCGTGATATCCAATTTTGAAAACCTTATGTGTTCTTAAACCAATTATTAACCTAGAATTACTATGTTATGCGCACAGCAAACAAGTATAGACTAGATTGCCTAATTTGGAAACAAACATTGCATATCCGTTCGTTTTGAAAAACAGTTTGAAATTGCTACTCGCAAGTAGGCTAAAACACGGATTTCAACGAGTTTTTCCAACTCAAGCAATCCAACCTCCACCCACAGGCATTCAAGCAGTTTATCTCATGTAAGCATTTAACCGCATGGTAAGCATACTGTCATGTTAACGTTCACACGCATGCGATATGCTAAAGCATAAATACTTATATCGTACTCCGTGCCAAAACTGTAAACTAGTTAGCAAACATGCATGTCCTAGTTCATGTTAAGTGGCTAATGCAACGCATACAGAGTGCAATTAGACAGGCTCGGCTATCCTAAACATGGCATGTGAAATGCAACAACTATCACGTATTCAATTTGGAATTGAAAGTACGATGCAGTTTGCATGATGTGCCGAGCCCGATGCATGTAAACAAATGCATGAATGCACACATGCATTGCATAAGGTATGCTAAAATAAGTATGCCCTAATCTACCATCGAAAGCGGGTAAATAAAAGGGAGAAAGAAATGGGGATTGGAAGACATACACCCACTCACACACACTTATTACAACTTTGCCCTCGCTCGGAGGGACCGAATAAATATTACAGATTAATTAACTACGCAAGCTAATTAAAATATTACAAATCAACTAAATTAATTAAATAAAATAATTAATCTAATTAAACAGTAAACCGCCTCGGGATGAGGGCCAAATGTAGCACGCGCTCGGGACTGGCTCGGAATCGCACTGCCATGCATGATTTGCCTCTGTTTCCCCTGCTCTCCTCCTATGAAAATTGCCAAAGTCCCAGGAGTGCCTCTCAGAGCACTGGGGAGTACCACCGGCTGGGGTAGAGTACCACCGGCTAAAGAAGGAGGCCACCGGCACTAGATGAAGTTATCGGCTGGCAATTGACTGCCGGTCGGCACTAAATAGTGCCGGCCGGCACTTAACACCTGCAGAACCTGCAACCCACATCAGCAGAGGACAACAACATGCATGGCAATGTGATTCAAGGTATTTATGCACTATACATACCCCTTATCATGTTATTGACTCAAAAGGGCATGTGCCTCGATTCCCGGACCACCAATCGCGCATTTTCATGCATGATGGCCCAAGGAACAAAGTATGCAACTTTGATTTCAAGTGCATGCAAACCAAACAAACAAAGTCCCAATCCCTATCACCAAGTCAAGGGACAAGGAATGCATGTTGATGCAATGCAACCTAGTCATGTTATCTAGCATGCAACATGGACTATGCAATATACCTATGCAAGCATACAAACAAGCATACAAGGCAAGCATGCAAACCAATGAAAGGATGGTCTTATACATGACTTAGGCAACTCAAATAGGCCTAAAATCAGTGGCCATCATCATGGAAATGAAGGCACAAAATGCACACACACATGCATGCAATCATGGTCCAACACTTTAAGCATAAACAAGGCAACTCTTAAGCACACTTAAAGAGGCTAAGTGTGGACATATAGCATGAAACGTAAGCTCTGAAATCATGTTATAGGAGGTTCCAAACCAACTAAATAAATCAACAAAGCATGCAACAATGCTCACATATTCACATGCTTGAAGCATACAAGCCACAAAATGCAAAGAGGCTATATAATGCATGCTAGGATCAACTCAAACAACTTAAGACAGACCTAAAGCATGGAAAAATAAGCACAAAAGCTTCACAAATCTAAGCCTAAAACATGCTCGAACAAAGGCTAACAACCTAAGGCATATTAAGGCAATTACAAGGCATCACATGGTAGGTATGCTAAGCATGCACCAAACTGAAAAATACCCTTCTACAATACTGATGAGGGACCAAAAATATGACTACCCACAGTAGACGACAAGCCCCAAATCAATATACAAACATGCTCAAAATGCAATGCAAGATTAAGGCCCACAAAGGGGTATAACATGAAGTACCAAAAGGATGCACCAAACAGCCAAATACCCTTCATGAGATATGTAGAGGGGGTCAAAATAAGACCCTTTTCAGGCCTGTCGAAGACCCAAAAACAGAAGCATGGTAGGCTAAAAAGACATGCAAAAAAAGGGGACCAAAGAGGGGTAATGAAGAAAGTCATACATGGAGGTCCCAAACAGTGTTGAGCCCTTCTTCAATGTTGAAGAAGGGCTCAAAATAAGCCTCTTTGTAGTTTACATCGAAGCTCAAAAATACATGCAACTATGGCTTAGATATGAACCAAGAAAATGCTAGTTTTGGGGAAAAGTGTGCTTACCCTTGTAGACCAACGAACCAGCACCTCTTGGACCAAGTTTTGGTGCTCCTAAGCTCTGCAAATGACCTCCCAAATTCTGGAAATGGAAGTGGTGGTGTTGTGCTATGGGTTGGTGAAGGAATGGCCCAAGAACAAGGGTGTTTGGAGGTTGAATGAGAGAGATATAGTGAGAGATGGAGGGTTGTGTGTATATATATCAGATATATATGATATATCTCTGGTTTTTTTGTTCCAAAGTCTCCAACCTTAGATCAAGGGAGAGGAGAAGTGCTTATATAGGCCAAGACCAAGTCTAAGACTTAGTGGCTAAGCAAAGGAAAAGGGTCAAGGGGTGCAAAGCTTATTTGAGAAGCTTGGACAGCTGGTAGGCTTCTTGAGGAAGCCAAGACAAGGGGTCAAGGCTTCCTCAAGAAGCCTTGAGCAAAGGGTGCACCAAAAAGGGCCAAAAGGTGGTTAAAGGGGTACGTGATAGCTGCGGGTCTCAGATGGCCGAGAGCCCTTCAACAAAGTTGAAGAGGGGCTCAAAATAAGACACTTTGTAGTTTACGACCAAGCCCAAAACAGCCCACAAGTACACCTAAAATACCGTGCAAAACAGGCCTAAAAAGAGGTAAAGAGACAAGTAACAGATGGAGATGTCAAACAGTAAAAGGTCCTTAATCAAACATGAAAAGGACCTCAAAATATGACTATCTCAAGTTCAGGTCGGAGCCCAAAAATGTAGAACGAAGGTTCGGGAGCCGAAACACGCAGTTCGGGGCCCCGAAAGTGGGCTGTTAGGCACCGGAAGTGGTGTCCGACCACGAAGTTGGTCTCTCGGACCCCAGTGTCCCTCGAAAGGGAGTAAATAGGATGCATGCCAAAAATTGGGGCAAACGGAGGTGGTTAGACGGTCCCGAACCGAGGCACACGGCCTGACGGCTCCGAAAACCGAGAACCGGGCTCTGAAATGGAAAAATGGCCTGCGACCACAAAACGTAGCCTACGGCCACTGAGAGATGGTCTACGAGACCTCTCCCTCCCTTTGGGAAGAGAAAACAGAGAAAACGGAGCCTGGTTCGCAAACCGAGGCAAAGCACAAAAGAGTCCGGAAGTCCAGAGGCAAGGCTCGTAGCCGGGACTCCGCAACCTCAGAACGAGCGCAATATGCAACATCACCAAGCGCTCAATTGATGACGTCTGAGTCTTAAGGTCAGTCAAAAATGGGGTGTCTACAGCTATCCATAACAGGCACATCATAGAAAGTGGGTACTCATATCCATGGTCGGTCTCTAACAAGACCTCATCTTGGCTCCATCCAAGGCAACATAGTTAGTGGATAATTTTAGTCTATCTTTTGGCTCCAAATATAATAAGCCACTAGTCTCATCCTTGTTTGCTACCTAGCGCTATGGGCGATTGCTCGTGTGAGTGAGCCAATCTTGCCTACTAACATCAAATTTATTTATTCTGTGTATGCTAATTCACAAACCATGGAAAAAAGTAATAAACATAAATATGTAATCGAAACAAATATGAATACTTATGGCATAAATATCCCAAAAAAAAAAACAAAACAAAACAAAGACAATAAGAGTTCAACTGAATACACATATATCACCACCTACGTAGTCCTGAAGCCCTAACATGAGTAGGATAATTATCTCTGGCAATGGGCTTAATCAAGGGGTCCGCAACCATGCGACTCGTAAGGATGTGCTCTAGGATCATTTCTTTTTGCGCCAAAATGTCTTTGATAAAGTTGAACCTCACATCAATATGTTTGGCTCTCCCGTGGTACTTAGGATCTTTAGCGTAAGCCAGTGCAACCGTGCTGTCATAATAGATAGGCACAGGGTCTAAAGTGTGTGTGACAATATCCAAATGTTGAAGGAATCTCCTCAAGCAAACGGCTTCCTGAACGGCAGATGAACAAGCCACAAACTCAGCCTCTATAATCGATAAGGCGATACATGATTACTTCTTACTGCTCCAAGAAATGGCACCATCACTGAGCACAAATGCATATCTGTAACATGTTCGCGAGGGAACTCGCTAGTTACAGTTCGGACTCAATTTTTTGTTTTGTTGCGGTTCTTAATCTGAACCAAAGAGTCCAACGCTGGCAAATCGTTTTGAGAAAAAACAGATTTTGAAAAGAAGTGCCAAACATGGACTGCTTTGCCAGATACAGAGTCGCCACCTAAATATTTTTTAAAATGGGAAATTTAGGAAACCCTGACTCGGTGCCGAAGGCCACGTGTCCGTCATCACCAAAGTTGTCTTGGCTCAGGAGCTTGGGTACGATCGGGGAAGGTCAGCTATGAGCACCCCCTTTCGCCCGGTCCGAAGACCGGCCTCTACTAACCGTGATATCCGATTTTGAAAACATCACATGCTCTTGTTCCGGTTATTAGCCTAGAATTACTATGTTATGCGCACAGCAAACAAGTATGGACTAGATTGCCTAATTTGGAAACAAACATTGCATATCCGTTTGTTTTGAAAGCGTTTCGGGATTTGCTACTCGCAAGTAGGCTAAAACACGGATTTCAACGAGTTTTCCAACTCAAGCAATCCAACCTCCACCCACAGGCATTCAAACAGTTTATCTCATATACGCATTTAGCCACATGGTAATCATACTGTCATGTTAACATTCACACGCATGCGATATGCTAAAGCATAAATACTTACATCGTACTCCAAGCCAAAACAATGAAACTAGTTAGCAAACATGTATGCCCTAGTTCATGTTAGAATGACTAATGCATCGCATGCAGCATGTGATTAGGATAGGCTCGGCTAACCCTAAAATGGCATGTGAAATGCAATCATTCGGTGCACGTACTCAAGTTAGATTTGAAAATACAATGCGGTTTGTATGATGTACCGAGCCCGGTGCATGTCAACAAATGCATGGATGCACGCATGCATTGCATAAGGTATGCTAAAATAAACGTGCCCTAATCTACCATCGTAAGCAGGTAAATAAAAGGGAAGAAAGAAGTGGGGGTTGGAAGACATACACACCACTCACGCACGCTTATTACAGATTTGCCCTCGCTCGGAGGGACCAAAAGAATAATACAAATTAATTAACTACGCAAGCTAATTAAATATTACAAATTAATTAAATTAACAAATTAATTAATCTAAGAAAAATAGTAAACCGCCTCGGGGCGAGGGCTCAATGCATGCGCGCCCGGATTCCGCTCGGAATTGCACTGCCATGCCTAGCCTGCCTCTGTTTTCCCTGCTTTGTTCCTCTGAAAATTGCCAAAGTCTCAAGGATGCCTCTCTGGACACTGGAGAATCCCACCGGCTGGAGGAAATGACCACCAGCACTAGGATGTGGCCCATCGGCACAAAACATATCCACCGGCCATTGATTGACTGCCGGTCGGCACTAAATACTGCCGACCGGCAATGAATTCCTGCAGAACTTGCAACTCACAGCAGCAGAGGGCAGAATCTTGCATGGCAGCTCAATTCAAGCAATGTATGCACCAAACACACTCCCTATCATGTTAATGACTCAAGGGAGGATGTGCCTCGATTCTCGGGCCACCAATCACGCATTTCTATGCATGATGGCTCAAAGAATCAAGTGTGCAATTTTCATGTCAAATGAAATGCAAACTAAACAATCAAAGAGCCCAATCCCCATCACCAAATCAAGGGACAAGGTATGCATGCAAGATGCATTGCGACCTAATCATGTTAGCTAGGGATGCAACATAAGCATGTGAACAAACAATGCAAGCATACAAGCAACATGAGGTAAGCATGCAAACTACGCAAAGGAGTGGACTTAAACATGTCTTAGGCAACTCCAAATAGGCCTAAAATCAGTGGCCAAAACCAAGGAAATGAAAGCCAAAATGCACACACACATGTACGCGATCATGGTCCAAAACTTAAAGCATAATGGGGCGACTTTTAAACACATTTAAGAGGGCACAAATTGGAACAATTAGCATGCAAGTTGAGCCCTGAAATCATGTTATAAAAGGTGCCAAACCAACTCACACAAGACAAGCAAAAGCATGCAATTGGTCCAAATACTTGAGGCAAGCCAAGAGGTATTGAACTACACTTGGCAAGACCTATCATGGCAAGACTTAAGCAACTAAAATCTGAGTTTTAGCACACAAAATCAAGCCCCAAAGGACCACTTAGATGGCATCTAAATGGTTTGAATTCAAAGGCATGCATAATGGTCAAAACATAAGGCATACAACACATGCTCTCAAAGCAATAAAGAGGCAACTAAGGCAAACATATGAGCATGCCAAAGGGACTGAAATTACATGTTGGGTGGTTCCAAACCACCAAAATGATGCAAGCAACACAAGCTACACATTCACATACTTGAGGTATACAAGCCTAACAAGCTACGAATGCAAAGAAGCTATACTAAGCATGCCAAAATCAATCCAAACAACTATGGACAGACCTAAAGCGTGGAAAAATAAGCATAAAACATTCATAAGTCTAAGCCTAAATCATGCTCAAACAAAGGCTAACAACCTAAGGCATGTTAAGGGATCAATGAGGCATTACATGGTAACTATACTAAACAAGTATGGAGTACCAAAACCAACACACAACATGATTATATTATGGCATAATAAGCATGAAATGCAGCCTAGACATGATCAACACACACTTGAACAAAGGCTTCCTTAAGGGACCAAAAATGGTCCTTTTCAAGGACAACAAGGAGAGGGGGTGGCCCTCCCCTTTTGGAGACTTCAAGGCACCATCTCCACCACTGAAATCCCTCAAGATTTCAGTGGTGAAGAGGCCCAAACACCAAAGTCTCGAAACTCACCAAAATAGCACAAAATGGGGGCCTTTCAAGGCCTAAGAGGGGTCAAACTTCCCCAAACCACAAAACACTCTTAACAAACAATCAAGAGGGGTAAAAAAACAGAACTTTTTTATGTTATACACTAAACACAAAAACAGCTCTAAGATAGGTAGAAATAGGATGCAAAAATGGGGAATAAAAGGCTAGTTTCTTACCCTTGTTGACCTTCTTCACAAAGGGTACTCTTGTTGCCTCCTTAAGCTCTAATCCAGTCAAAAATGTCAAGAACAAGCCCTTAGAACCTCAGTAGCCCAAGGAAGGTGAAGCACTAGGTGCTTGTGTGCAATAGTAAGACAAAACACACACACTAAGCTTAAGGGAGAGAGAGAGATATAGGATAGATACACAAACCCTAACCTAGAACCAGAGCTCTCTCTGAGTTATTTCCTCCCTAAAAATGTCTAACCCCCAAGCCAAGAGAAGAGACCCTTCTCTTATAGGCAACCAAGTTGTAAAGCTTATACAACAAGCTTCCAAGGAGGGCATCCCTCCATACACGTGTATGGAGGGGAACCAAATGCCAAACAGCTGTCTCAAAATATCTCCAAAAGCAGCTGAACAGTAATCGGCTAGCCAAAAATGTCATTTTGACAAAAATGACTGCCGACCGGCAACAAAGAGTGCTGGCCGGCAATATATATTGTCGGTGGCAACAAAAACCAGCCGGTGGCCTCTAGCTAGTGCCGGTGGTGTGTGGGGAGGCCTCAAAAGGCATTCTCTGCCCCTCCAAGGAAAAACACAAGTGTTTGGTGCAAAACCAGACACAAAACAGTCGAGTTCGGAGATCCTGAGACAAAGCGCGTAGCCGAGAACTCCGGGAACTCCAAACAAACACAAACATGGATAATCACCGAGTGTTCAAACGGTGACGTCCAAGTCTTGAGGACGGTCAAAAATGGGGTGTCTACAGTTGCCCCTCTTTGACAGAACTCGAAAGTCATAACAATGACGGGAGTGAATATCAAAGCCCAGAGACGACCCATTTTTGACAAGGCCGAAGACTTGGACAAACATGCAAGACAAACAAGGTATGCGCCCGAAGGCAGGGGAAAAATGCAACTGAAAATGCAAGAAGCCGAGCATAACTTATGATCATGCAAAGAAAGCTGTAACGAAGCACACATGCAACAGTTATAAGCTAGCATACACTAGACTACACTACAATGCAGAAAGGATGTAAGAGAATTATGCAATTCTCAATACGTCTCACTCGGAGGATACAATACCTGTGCGGCTCGTCCGGTTGCACCGGCCTCAAATGAACCGTACATACAATATCGTGCCTAAAAAGGAAACAAACTTAACAGGTACAATGTTGTTAGCAACATGCATGACAATGCAATCGAAAGTGCGTGATAACGCATGCAACGTGTATAGCAAGATAGTGGGATTGAACACATGTGAGTAAAGCAATGCACGCATGCAAGCAATGTGTATATATAAAAGAAACTTGAACACATATAAGTAAAGCAATGCACACGTGCACGCAATGTGTATAAAAAGGAACTTGAACACATATAAGTAAAGCAATGCACACGTGTACGCAATGTGTATAAAAAGGGAACTTGAACACATATCAGTAAAGAAATGCACACGTGCACGCAATGTGTATAAAAAGGGAACTTGAACACATATAAGTAAAGTAATGCACACGTGCACGCAATGTGTATAAAAAGGGAACTTGAACACATATCAGTAAAGCAATGCACACGTGCACGCAATGTGTATAAAAAGGAATGTAAGACAATGCAAATGAGGCACGCATGCTGATGCAAATGAGGAGGCACACGTGCCGATGAAAATGGGGCACACGTGCCAAAGAGAATGAGGCACACGTGCCAATGCGAATGAGGCACGCGTGCCAATGAGGATGGGGAGGCACACGTGCCGATGAGGATGGGGCACACGTGCCGATGCAAAACGAGGAGGAACACGTGCCGATGAGGATGGGGCACACGTGCCTATCCGAATGAGGAGGCACACGTGCCGATGAGGATGGGGCACACGTGCCGATGCGAATGAGGAGGCACACGTGCCGATGAGGATGGGGCACACGTGCCGATGCAAAACGAGGCACACGTGCCTATGTAAAACGAGGAGGCACACGCGCCTATGAAAGCGGGGCACACGTGCCGATGCGAATGGGAAGGCACACGTGCCGATGTAAACGGGGAGGCACACGTGCTGACGAAAATCGAGGCACACGTGCCAATGCAAAACGAGGCACACGTGCCAATGTGAATGAGGAGGCACACGTGCCGATGCAAAACGAGGCACACGTGCCGATGCAAATGGAGGCACACGTGCCAATGCAAAGCGAGGAGGCACACCTGCCAATGCGAATGGAGAGGCACACGTGCCAATGAGAATGGGGAGGCACACGTGCCAATACGAGTGAGGAGGCACACGTGCCGATGCAAAACGAGGCACACGTGCCGATGCAAATGAAGGCACACGTGCCAATGCAAAGCGAGGAGGCACACGTGCCAATGCGAATGGAGAGGCACACGTGCCAATGAGAATGGGGAGGCACACGTGCCGATGCGAGTGAGGAGGCACACGTGCCGATGCAAAATGAGGCACACGTGCCGATGCAAATGGAGGCACACGTGCCAATGCAAAGCGAGGAGGCACACGTGCCAATGCGAATGGGGAGGCACACGTGCCAATGAGAATGGGGAGGCACACGTGCCGATGCGAGTGAGGAGGCACACGTGCCAATGAAAATGGGGCACACGTGCTGATGCAAACGGGGCACACGTGCCAATGAGAATGGGGCACACGTGCCGATGCAAATGAGGAGGCACACGTGCCGATGAAGATGGGGCACACATGCCAATGGAATGAGGCACACGTGCCTATGAAAACGAGAAATGATGCAAGTGTGACACGCATGCCACATGGAATGGAAAATGATGTAAACGATGCTTAATGAAACAAATGAGACACGCATGCCTCATAAGAATGTAAAATGATGTAAGTGTGACACACATGCCACACGGAATGTAAAACAACGCAAGTGTGACCCGCATGCCACACGAAATGTAAAACAATGCGAGTGTGACACGCATGCCATACGAAATATAAATCAATGCGAGTGTGACACACATGCCACACAAAATGTAAAACAATGCAAGTGTGACACGCATGCCACACGAAATATAAAACAATGCAAATGAACTCGTGTGCGCGACAACGCTCGTTCTTTCTTTTTGAAATGCATGATAATGCGAAACAAGGAGGTGCACGGCAACACAAATGATGTGCGAGGTGACGTATGTATTGAGGTGCATGACAATGCATGACAACGCTTGTAACAAAATGCATGACAATGCATGAGGGATGTTCATGACGGCGCGACGCAACGCACCGTACAATATGATGAATGCATGCAACGCACACGGGGCAACTTTTGAATCTTGTAAAAGGAAAAAGGATACAAAAGGATACAACCTTGCATGAATTTGAGTGCCACACACAGAAGACCCGGTCCAAGGTCAAAACGGAGGCCGGTTGAGCGTCGGAGATACACTTTCTTGCACTTTTTTGGGCTATGAAGACCAGAAACCACTCCTATGGCCTAAACAAGGCTGTGGAAACACCACCGGCCGGGCTAGGAGGCCACCGGCTGTCCACCGGCTAAAAATAAATTCCATCGGCACAATATTCTGCCGGCCGGCACAAAATGTTGCCGACCGGCAAAAAGTTGCTGAGTCGGGGCAAATTCGACTTTTCGCTTCGGGTCTTTTAAAATAGGGTTTCTAAACCCTATTTTCTTATTTCATTTCCGCCGAAAACCAACTCCTTCTCTCTCTAGAGCCTTTTTCTCTCCTCATTTGCTCATTTCTTTGTGTTTTCGCGCCTTTTTCATCGTTCGATTCGCGAAGTTCATCGCGTTTCGGACATTTTCGACCGATTGAAATTTCATTTCGGCACCCCTTTTGCTATTTCCGCCTTTTTGGGACTTGTTCCCCTCGATTTCCTCTTCATTTCCATACCCTTTTCCCATCCCGACCTTTCCGGCCATTTTCCACCCTCCCGGGGGTTGACTTTCGAGTTGACTCTTCGTATTCCGAGCCTATTTTCATTCCTCGACCATTTTCCCATCATTTTCGATATGGCCGACAACGTTCCCCGCGGCGGGACTCCCTCGGATCACGAGATGGATCCTGAGGTCGAGCTCCTCCCGTTGAGCGAGCGCCCTTTCGACCCGGCGACCTACCGGCCGGCGATTCACGTTCTACCACCCAACGGACTACGCCAGTTCAGGAGCTTTGACATGGCGTTGGATCCTGAGCTGCTGCTACGCGAGCCTGTCTCTCACCTATCCTCCGGCGCTTCCGAGGTAACTTTCTTTCTCTGCTTTACTTTTCGCGATGTAGAATGTTTAACTGCCGATTATCAAAACTGGCTGCATTCTTTAATTGCTTAGTTCCGATACACTGATATACTGTATATTGTAGTTGATTACAAACGCGTTTGCAACTGATTATCTGTTTAAGACTCACACGTGCACACACTGCACTAGCCTTGAACCACTCAAACCACGGCACACACCGTATTTCACTGCAAACACCGACACCCGATACCTGTCTGAATCTGAAAATATGCACGCATGCCACATTTGCACCGAGCCACACAAACATGCTGACGCATTATACGTTGTAGTTCACTGTAAACACACCGGCACCCGGTATCTGGTTGAATCTGAAAAATTTGCACGCATGCCAAATTTGCACTAGACCACACAAACACACTGACGCATCATATGTTGTAGTTCACTGTAAACACACCGGCACCCAGTAACTATTTGAATATGAAAATACGCACGCATGCTACACTCGCACTGAACCACTCAAACACGTTGACGCATCACACGTTGTAGTTCACTACAAGCACACCGGCACCCAGTAACTATTTGAATCTGAAAGTATGCACGCATGCCATACTTGCACTGATTTACTGTTTCTTCAAAACTGTACATTTTATTGCTTCGCAATTATTTGTTTGAAAACAGGGAGACTCCCATACCATCTGCGGGTATGGGAACACTGTTGCTCGCGAGTGGTACACCGAGCTACCCGACGCAGTTCGCCGCATCGTAGACCAGGCTGGCTTTGGCGCCTTTTGCAGGGGACTCTCCAGGCTCACGACATGTAGACCTCTCCTCGCCGCTCTGGTGGAGAGGTGGTGGGACACCACTGATTCGTTTCATTTGTCGGCGACCGGGGACATGACGATGACCCCTTATGACTTCTCGATGCTCACCGGCATCGGGGTAGGGGGTGATCCGATCCCCTTTGACACTGACATGGATGAGTGGACCGCAGCTCAGGTCTACTTACTTGGCGCGACACTGCCTCTCGCGCGTCTTGGCTTCGTCCGGTACTCCTAGTTCGAGGTGCAGTTCCGGGTCTAGCCTCTCCTCATTGATGCAGCTCCGATGACCCCAGAGGCCGTAGAGAGATATGCACGCGGTTTCCTCATGTTCCTATTCGGGATGACTATCTTCGCCGACCGGGCGAACACAGCGCATCTCTGCCTTCTCAGCGCACTGGTGGATGTCAGAGACATTCTGCATTATGACTGGGGTGGCGCCGCTTTGGCCACCCTTTATGGATATATGAGCTCAGCCTCCCGCAGCAGTGGACAGTTGCTCGGGGGTTACTGGCGTGCTTGGGAGGTACATTTCTTTTTCTGCCTTTCATTTCCGTTCTTTATTTTTTGTACTCTGCACACTGCACACACTGTAGTCTGCTTTACACTTGCTGTATACTGTACACACGGCACACACATACCCTGCTTTACACTGACTGTACACTGCTCACACTGTACACTCTGCACAATACACTACACAACACACGGCTCTGCTATTTCTGCCTTCTATTCTGTATTCTGCTTTATCTGATAAATGCACTGGTATTTATCTTGCAGTTGTGGGTTTATGCCTACTTTCCTTGGCTCGCTCCTGTACCCGATGCAGAGACCCCTCTGGTCGTCCCCTTTTCACGTCGCTTTGACGGGAGATGCACCCGGAGGCCGCGGGAGACATTCAGCTTCTTCCGCCGCTACTTCGACACCATCACTCCTGCTGAGGTATGTTTTACTTGCAGTTCATTTAAGCTTCGCCTTTCCACTGTATATTCGCAATATCAGTAGGTAACAAACTGTATTTCATTTTCAGATCACCTGGCGGCCGTGGGTTCCACTGCCAGCGATGATGAGGGATCGGTTTGCTGGTGCCGATGAGACCTCACGTTACCGGATTCTGCTCGAGGGCCCGGTCTGTCGGGCTTGGTACCTGGGTGAGCGTTTCTTGCGCCAGACCTTGGGCTTACCTGAGCAGATAGTCCCGGTGCACCCTCCTGAGCACATGTGGGATACTGAGAGGTTCACTGCTGAGCTGATGGCGGACTACACCATTGGCTGGGAGGCAGACGATTTCCGAGGCGAGGGCGATTACTCGGAGTACGTCCGGACCTTCATCATGCGACCTCTGAGCGGCGGCCACCGAGCAGAGAGAGAGAGACCTGCGGCGCCAGCGGCTGGAGCGGGAGCAGGAGGAGCGCCGAGGAGGGCCCGAGTCCGTGGTAGGGGCAGAGTCCAGCGGGGGCGGGGGTCCGGTTGGCCTGTTCTGCCCGCTTCATTGACTTTCCGAGGGCAGGATGGGGTGACCTACCAGATCCCCTTTGCTCCTCCACCGGCTGATCACGAGCTTGTCGGTGTCCCCGACTTGCCTCCGGTATGTATTACTTCATTCTTGTACGGTCATTTCATTTCGGTTTATTTGATATTCCACAGAATATTGATGCATCTGATACTTTTGCAGGCGTCTTCTGGGTACACCCGGCAGTCATTGGAGATGAATGCCTCCATGATGGGGATGCTACAGCGGACATTCGACCTCCTGGCCCTCTACAGCATTCGGGTATGTTCTTCCTGACCATAGCCTCAAACCATATACAAACTGCTTTACATAATCTGATGCATAACACAATATCTGGTAGACTGCTCACTGCATCTGATACACTGTACTCATACATTGCATTCTGCACTGATTCACTGCTCACGGCACCCATATACTGTACTCATACACTGCATTCTGCACTGATTCACTACTCACGGCATTCACATACACTGTACTCATACACTGCATTCTGCACTGATTCACTGCTCACGGCACTCACAGACTGTACTCATATACTGTATTCTACACCGATTTACTGCTCACAGTATTCTGATGCATTCGCCTTTCTTGTTTTTCAGCCTCCCTTCCCGATTCCTCCGGTAGGTGGCGCTCCAGCTGGACCTCCCATTTCTACTTGGGATGGCAGAGTATATCCCCGCACCAGAGGAGGGCGCACTCATGTCGGGAGCAGCTCGCGGGCTCCGGTTCCGGATGACGAGTCTGAGGTAGAGACAGAGGCGGAGGAAACTGGTGATGGCTCGGACTCGAGCTCAGGGGGCGATGCCCCTGTTGATGACGCTCTTGGACCTTCGTCCAGGAAGAGGACCAGGACAGATTGACGGCCCCAGAGCCATTTTGACATTTGATACAGATTTTCACTGTTTTCTTTTTCTTTTCCTTTTTTGCATTTTCCCCTTTTGGCTAGTAGTTAGGGTACTTTTGTACTGCCGCAGGCAGATTTTGTTTCCCAAAACTTATGTACTTGAAAAAATGATATGAAATGAAACAAACTTTTTGTCTGAAAAAGTGTTTATATTTGTGTATATTTCATACCCTGCACTGTATTGCATCATATTACACCTCAAATGTAAATGATATTGATCTGTTGTCTGAAAAGTGAATACTTGTAATTTGAGCACTTGCACTATGATAATCGGATAACCAACCAACTAACAGCAAACAACTCATACAAACCACTACTCAAACTGCATAATACAGCCCATACTCTACTGGGGATTGATCTGCATACAGCCCATGACAGTTTAAGGTTTGCTTGAACAAATAGCCCAATCTGACAAGACGGATCACAAAAACTGACACGGTCGCAGTTGGAACACACTCGGATGTCCCGAATTTTCCCTCTCCTTCTCTTGCTTTGCACGAATGTAGAGAATGACACAGCATTCTGAGCACAGACGATTTTTTGAAATAAAGAAGGGTTTTCCATCAGGGTGTCGAGCCTACCACAGAACACAGCGGAAGGACTCAAACAAAGAAATAAAAGGCACACGACCTAACACAACGCGACACACTTGGAAAAGACTCGAAGCCAAAATTGAGACCGACAAATCAAAAGACACGACACACGGACATGTTTACAAAAAGACCTCAAATCTTGAGGAGCCAATTCCTCCGGGTAGTATTCCCACCCCTTTCTGATTTGTGATACTCACATCACTCGGCCCTCATGCTTGGTTTTTCTCTCAAAACCCTTTTCTCACTTCTCTCTCTGCTTACACCTCTTTATTCTTCATTCTCTCATTTTTTATCCCTCCCCAGGGTGGTTAATGGACGAATAGGAAGTCGCAGGTTCACACCCAGCACTGTTAGCTCACGGCTATTTTTCCCAGTGGATAGAGTTCCTTTCTGGTAAGTATGTTAATGGGGGAAAGACAGAAGACCTGACTCAATTGTGTCCCTAGTTCGTCACTTTGACCATTTTTTGTTTTCTAAAACAGTTTTGATAAAAAATGAGAGTTGGATTAACACACTTATTCGATTTTTGATTTGAAAATCATGTGAATCAGGCTGTGAGCACTGAAAATTCTCCTTTTTGGGTCCAAACATGGTCTAATTTTGGAAAATGAAATAGTTTTCGAGAAAATAGTCAACTTCAGTAAAAATTTTCAAAAACTATTTTTGTAAACAATCAACGCTCAACGAGCGCGAAACTTACCCTCAAGATATGCAACCTCGGATCGGAGGTAATGGAAAATTGTCCCTGGCTTAAAGGGGGGGATAAGGCAACAGAAAGTTGCCCCTGGTTTGGACAGCAACTCAGGGCAACTTATGGCACTGCATGGCAACGGAAAGTTGCCCCTTGTTTGGATGATGCCACGGCACATTGCAAGCCAGTCCTTGTTGACGACGATCGGATCCTCGGACGCGGAGGAGACGAAGACGGTTTGAATCGATATATGGACACAGTCACCTGGAAGGTGTTGGTGGTTTGGACTTCAAGAGGAAGTTAATCACGTAGTTCCAAGTTGCCACAACCGAGACCTTGGATTCGAAGGAGGCAAAAGTAATCAAAATCATGACATGGACTGAGACGCTATGGAAGCGTTGGGGGCTGGACTTCAAGATGAAGTTGCCTACATATCCCAAACATGGGAATCAAGCCTTACGTAGTTCCGGTTAAGGTACACTCGGGTATTTTAACCTTCACTGTTTAGGCTCTAACTTTTGCCAAGGTGCCCAATGCGGGTTTTCGACCTTACGAGCCATGTTTTTCTTTTTCTTTCTTTTTCTTTTCTTTTGCATTTTCATTTCTTTTCTTTCTTTTCTTTTGATATTATTTTTTGTATTTTTCTTTTCTTCTTCATTTCTTTTTCATATTTTTCTCTTTTTTCTTTTCTTTTCTTTGCTCTAACTTTTGCCTGGGCCGCCCTTCCGGGTTTTCGGCCCAGCGAGCCTCTCAAAGGGGTAAAAAAAAAGTGTAGCAAGCCCATGCCAAATGGTTTTGAGATTGAAGCCTATCTGTGTCGAGGAGAATGACTGTTGTGTTGATTTGCAGGAAAGTCCATCACGGTTGCTTCACGAGCCTTCCTTGGTGGAATTTGATCTCCTTGATCTGACTTTGGCGCCTCTTGCTCGAGGGCTGCCTCAAAATGGGCCACACAGGCGTTTCATGGCACTGAATGTTTTGAACGGACTCCAGGTTTGAACAAATAAGTTGAATCTTGAGGCTGAGAGCGATCCTAGGCTGCACAATCTCAAGAGCGATTCCACACAGATCTTCACAAGACCGCGCAAAACATTTTGTTTTTGAAAGTTTTTAAGAAAGCGACAAATCGCTCACGTGGAAGATAGTGTGGAACCAGTCTGGATCGAACTAGGGTTCTTCTCAGTACTCACGCCGACAAGCATGATTTCATTCATTAAAAGCTTAGCATGCCTCTCTTTCTCTCCAAAATGATCAAAATTTTGCAAAACCCGAGGAATTACTTCCTCTTCGTTTTCATCACCGCAGTGTTCGAAAAGGGGTTTAATGGAAAGCTTAGGTCATCACGACGATGTTTAAGGTACAATAGAGTAGGCAAAATGTACTGTCGTTCCATTCACATCTTCTGGCACGGCTAACTCAAATAGCAACAAATACGGAACGTGATAGCCACAACTGTTTCATTCAGATTCTCTGATTGCGATTGGCTTCTCAACAGAGACAGACTCAAAAGGAACACGAAGGAAGTAAATATAAAGCAAAACGGTGTTCGAGGCAACAACCCCGGAATCACCTGGTATTCTATACAAGAGGGACTAACTCATTACAAAAGAACAGACCCATAAGCAGAAGGACTGACTCAAAACAATGAGATAGACTCAAAACAAAACAAAAGACAGACTCGACACCCAAGTCAGATTTTACAAAACTAACATTAACAGATGCCCAAAAATGCGTGCCAAACGCCACATCCAAAAATGCGCCAGGCACTGCCCACAAGCGGTTCACCTTCTGATTACATACTCGCAGTATCTGTGTCCTCAAAATCCAACAGCTGGGTGGTGACGGACTTTGCTGAGGTGGGGGGAAGGATAACCTTGTTATCAATCAAATCTTGCACCTCATGACGGAGGCGGAAACAATTGTCGGTAGCATGGCCTGTCTGCTGGTGGTACGCACAGTACTGACTAGGGTCATGAGTATCAGGGAGATTCTTTGGGAGAGGCCGAGGCTCCAGGGGTTTAAGGTGTCCCCTCTCGGCAAGGATTTGAAGTGCCTTGGACAATGGCATGTAGAGAGCATGGAAGACCCTGCGCCCCCGGGGCAGGTACTTTGGAGCCTGAGCACTCTTGTTAGATGCACTAGTGAACGGATCGGCGGGTGCGGCCTTGGATTTCTGATCCTTTCCGGATGCGAGGTTGGGAGCGGGAAGAACTGTTTTGGCATGACGGGGCCTATCCCGATTCTCTGATTGACTGGAATTGCCCTCAGGCGGAGTAGGGAAAGCATCCTCCACAGCTTTTGACATAACTGCGGATATCTGTTGCTTGTTCATTCCCCCGGCTTTCAAAGCCTCTACTACCCACAGCGGTTGTTCGATAGGGTCGGCATCCGCCTTCATCTTGCCTTTGTCTCTGGCCTCAGCCTGATCTAGAGTTTGGTTTGATGCGTCATTGCCATAGCTGGAGGCCACCTCCGGTTGGCTGAGTTCAATTACAATGTGTCCCAATAGCGGGGGCTCCTGGGGTATAAAGCCTCCGACATATGGTGCGGCTGGTGGCAAAACAGACATTCCATATGCGAGATCCGCCACGGATCTTTGAAGATCGCCTATCATTCCCATTAGTTCAAATGTAGTAGGCTCGCGAGCCTGATACAGTTGAGGGGTCCAAATTGGATGTGCGGCAGGCGACCTGGGTGGATGCGGCATGTCAACAGTAGTCTCACCCTGTGGGGTGATTCCTTGACTCAACGCGGCCGTCATGACCGCAATCTCTTCTGAGTTTTGCGTCATGTTCAGTCCTGCCTCAGCAAGGAAAAGACACTAGCTGTTCTGGATCAACCCTCTGAATCTCTGAACTGAAACGGAAAACAAGCAGTATTTCAGCCCCAAACAGATCAAACACGGGTGTAGCCGAACAACTGTACCCTACTTCTGATCACCGTTCCCCAGAATCACTGTTCAAAACTGAACTGATACCCGCAAACGTAACTGATTCTCAACAACACTGATACTAGTGCCCTCGGGCCTGATGCTCAAACTTTGCAAACTGATATATGCATTCCCTGCAGAGATACACTCTAAAAGCACATGGCATGTAAAAGAGAGCCAATACACCCCTATGTTGGGGTAGGGTTTCCCTGTCCTATTTTGTCAGGAGCTAGGGTTTCATTACACACACAGCGGTTTCAAACAACCTATATTGGGTAAGCAACCTGTCCTAGTTTGGAATGGTCACTATGGATCCGAATATGCACTAGGTCGAATGGTCGAAAAGGGTGCCCCGGTAAAACCGGGGTTTGTGATCCCATACTGGCAGAGCCCGCAACCGGTCAGCCTTATGGTCATGCCTTGACAAGACAAGCCTCCAGCAAACCGCTCAGGAATAGCAGATGGCCAACACGGTGTCCTAGGCGCACCAATGCACATGCAATGCAAAGAAACACATAAGTGTAGTCAAAACAGGATATCACGAGTTCGAGTAAAGCTCTCTAAGAATCCCCAGCAGAGTCGCCAGACACTGTAACAGGTCCGCGGGGGAACTCGCTAGTTACAGTTCAGACTCAATTTTTTGTTTTGTTGCGGTTCTTAATCTGAACCAAAGAGTCCAACGCTGACAAATCGTTTTGAGAAAAAACAGATTTTGAAAAGAAGTGCCAAATATAGACAGCTTTGCCAGATACAGAGTCGCCACCTAAATATTTTTTAAAATGGGAAATTTAGGAAACCCTGACTCGGTGCCGAAGGCCACGTGTCCGTCATCACCAAAGTTGTCTTCGCTCGGGAGCTTGGGTACGATCGGGGAAGGTCAGCTATGAGCACCCCCTTTCGCCCGGTCCGAAGACCGGCCTCTACTAACCGTGATATCCGATTTTGAAAACATCACTTGCTCTTGTTCCGGTTATTAGCCTAGAATTACTATGTTATGCGCACAGCAAACAAGTATAGACTAGATTGCCTAATTTGGAAACAAACATTGCATATCCGTTTGTTTTGAAAGCGTTTCGGGATTTGCTACTCGCAAGTAGGCTAAAACACGGATTTCAACGAGTTTTCCAACTCAAGCAATCCAACCTCCACCCACAGGCATTCAAACAGTTTATCTCATATACGCATTTAGCCACATGGTAATCATACTGTCATGTTAACATTCACACGCATGCGATATGCTAAAGCATAAATACTTACATCGTACTCCAAGCCAAAACAATGAAACTAGTTAGCAAACATGTATGCCCTAGTTCATGTTAGAATGACTAATGCATCGCATGCAGCATGTGATTAGGATAGGCTCGGCTAACCCTAAAATGGCATGTGAAATGCAATCATTCGGTGCACGTACTCAAGTTAGATTTGAAAATACAATGCGGTTTGTATGATGTACCGAGCCCGGTGCATGTCAACAAATGCATGGATGCACGCATGCATTGCATAAGGTATGCTAAAATAAACGTGCCCTAATCTACCATCGTAAGCAGGTAAATAAAAGGGAAGAAAGAAGTGGGGGTTGGAAGACATACACACCACTCACGCACGCTTATTACAGATTTGCCCTCGCTCGGAGGGACCAAAAGAATAATACAAATTAATTAACTACGCAAGCTAATTAAATATTACAAATTAATTAAATTAACAAATTAATTAATCTAAGAAAAATAGTAAACCGCCTCGGGGCGAGGGCTCAATGCATGCGCGCCCGGATTCCGCTCGGAATTGCACTGCCATGCCTAGCCTGCCTCTGTTTTCCTTGCTTTGTTCCTCTGAAAATTGCCAAAGTCTCAAGCATGCCTCTCTGGACACTGGAGAATCCCACCGGCTGGAGGAAATGACCACCGGCACTAGGATGTGGCCCATCGGCACAAAACATATCCATCGGCCATTGATTGACTGCCGGTCGGCACTAAATACTGCCGACCGGCAATGAATTCCTGCAGAACTTGCAACTCACAGCAGCAGAGGGCAGAATCTTGCATGGCAGCTCAATTCAAGCAATGTATGCACCAAACACACTCCCTATCATGTTAATGACTCAAGGGAGGATGTGCCTCGATTCTCGGGCCACCAATCACGCATTTCTATGCATGATGGCTCAAAGAATCAAGTGTGCAATTTTCATGTCAAATGAAATGCAAACTAAACAATCAAAGAGCCCAATCCCCATCACCAAATCAAGGGACAAGGTATGCATGCAAGATGTATTGCGACCTAATCATGTTAGCTAGGGATGCAACATAAGCATGTGAACAAACAATGCAAGCATACAAGCAACATGAGGTAAGCATGCAAACTAAGCAAAGGAGTGGACTTAAACATGTCTTAGGCAACTCCAAATAGGCCTAAAATCAGTGGCCAAAACCAAGGAAATGAAAGCCAAAATGCACACACACATGTACGCGATCATGGTCCAAAACTTAAAGCATAATGGGGCGACTTTTAAACACATTTAAGAGGGCACAAATTGGAACAATTAGCATGCAAGTTGAGCCCTGAAATCATGTTATAAAAGGTGCCAAACCAACTCACACAAGACAAGCAAAAGCATGCAATTGGTCCAAATACTTGAGGCAAGCCAAGAGGTATTGAACTACACTTGGCAAGACCTATCATGGCAAGACTTAAGCAACTAAAATCTGAGTTTTAGCACACAAAATCAAGCCCCAAAGGACCACTTAGATGGCATCTAAATGGTTTGAATTCAAAGGCATGCATAATGGTCAAAACATAAGGCATACAACACATGCTCTCAAAGCAATAAAGAGGCAACTAAGGCAAACATATGAGCATGCCAAAGGGACTGAAATTACATGTTGGGTGGTTCCAAACCACCAAAATGATGCAAGCAACACAAGCTACACATTCACATACTTGAGGTATACAAGCCTAACAAGCTACGAATGCAAAGAAGCTATACTAAGCATGCCAAAATCAATCCAAACAACTATGGACAGACCTAAAGCGTGGAAAAATAAGCATAAAACATTCATAAGTCTAAGCCTAAATCATGCTCAAACAAAGGCTAACAACCTAAGGCATGTTAAGGGATCAATGAGGCATTACATGGTAACTATACTAAACAAGTATGGAGTACCAAAACCAACACACAACATGATTATATTATGGCATAATAAGCATGAAATGCAGCCTAGACATGATCAACACACACTTGAACAAAGGCTTCCTTAAGGGACCAAAAATGGTCCTTTTCAAGGACAACAAGGAGAGGGGGTGGCCCTCCCCTTTTGGAGACTTCAAGGCACCATCTCCACCACTGAAATCCCTCAAGATTTCAGTGGTGAAGAGGCCCAAACACCAAAGTCTCGAAACTCACCAAAATAGCACAAAATGGGGGCCTTTCAAGGCCTAAGAGGGGTCAAACTTCCCCAAACCACAAAACACTCTTAACAAACAATCAAGAGGGGTAAAAAAAACAGAACTTTTTTATGTTATACACTAAACACAAAAACAGCTCTAAGATAGGTAGAAATAGGATGCAAAAATGGGGAATAAAAGGCTAGTTTCTTACCCTTGTTGACCTTCTTCACAAAGGGTACTCTTGTTGCCTCCTTAAGCTCCAATCCAGTCAAAAATGTCAAGAACAAGCCCTTAGAACCTCAGTAGCCCAAGGAAGGTGAAGCACTAGGTGCTTGTGTGCAATAGTAAGACAAAACACACACACTAAGCTTAAGGGAGAGAGAGATATAGGATAGATACACAAACCCTAACCTAGAACCAGAGCTCTCTCTGAGTTATTTCCTCCCTAAAAATGTCTAACCCCCAAGCCAAGAGAAGAGACCCTTCTCTTATAGGCAACCAAGTTGTAAAGCTTATACAACAAGCTTCCAAGGAGGGCATCCCTCCATACACGTGTATGGAGGGGAACCAAATGCCAAACAGCTGTCTCAAAATATCTCCAAAAGCAGCTGAACAGTAATCGGCTAGCCAAAAATGTCATTTTGACAAAAATGACTGCCGACCGGCAACAAAGAGTGCTGGCCGGCAATATATATTGTCGGTGGCAACAAAAACCAGCCGGTGGCCTCTAGCTAGTGCCGGTGGTGTGTGGGGAGGCCTCAAAAGGCATTCTCTGCCCCTCCAAGGAAAAACACAAGTGTTTGGTGCAAAACCAGACACAAAACAGTCGAGTTCGGAGATCCTGAGACAAAGCGCGTAGCCGAGAACTCCGGGAACTCCAAACAAACACAAACATGGATAATCACCGAGTGTTCAAACGGTGACGTCCAAGTCTTGAGGACGGTCAAAAATGGGGTGTCTACAGTTGCCCCTCTTTGACAGAACTCGAAAGTCATAACAATGACGGGAGTGAATATCAAAGCCCAGAGACGACCTATTTTTGACAAGGCCGAAGACTTGGACAAACATGCAAGACAAACAAGGTATGCGCCCGAAGGCAGGGGAAAAATGCAACTGAAAATGCAAGAAGCCGAGCATAACTTATGATCATGCAAAGAAAGCTGTAACGAAGCACACATGCAACAGTTATAAGCTAGCATACACTAGACTACACTACAATGCAGAAAGGATGTAAGAGAATTATGCAATTCTCAATACGTCTCACTCGGAGGATACAATACCTGTGCGGCTCGTCCGGTTGCACCGGCCTCAAATGAACCGTACATACAATATCGTGCCTAAAAAGGAAACAAACTTAACAGGTACAATGTTGTTAGCAACATGCATGACAATGCAATCAAAAGTGCGTGATAACGCATGCAACGTGTATAGCAAGATAGTGGGATTGAACACATGTGAGTAAAGCAATGCACGCATGCAAGCAATGTGTATATATAAAAGAAACTTGAACACATATAAGTAAAGCAATGCACACGTGCACGCAATGTGTATAAAAAGGAACTTGAACACATATAAGTAAAGCAATGCACACGTGTACGCAATGTGTATAAAAAGGGAACTTGAACACATATCAGTAAAGAAATGCACACGTGCACGCAATGTGTATAAAAAGGGAACTTGAACACATATAAGTAAAGTAATGCACACGTGCACGCAATGTGTATAAAAAGGGAACTTGAACACATATCAGTAAAGCAATGCACACGTGCACGCAATGTGTATAAAAAGGAATGTAAGACAATGCAAATGAGGCACGCATGCTGATGCAAATGAGGAGGCACACGTGCCGATGAAAATGGGGCACACGTGCCAAAGAGAATGAGGCACACGTGCCAATGCGAATGAGGCACGCGTGCCAATGAGGATGGGGAGGCACACGTGCCGATGAGGATGGGGCACACGTGCCGATGCAAAACGAGGAGGAACACGTGCCGATGAGGATGGGGCACACGTGCCTATGCGAATGAGGAGGCACACGTGCCGATGAGGATGGGGCACACGTGCCGATGCGAATGAGGAGGCACACGTGCCGATGAGGATGGGGCACACGTGCCGATGCAAAATGAGGCACACGTGCCTATGAAAGCGGGGCACACGTGCCTATGTAAAACGAGGAGGCACACGCGCCTATGAAAGCGGGGCACACGTGCCGATGCGAATGGGAAGGCACACGTGCCGATGTAAACGGGGAGGCACACGTGCCGACGAAAATCGAGGCACACGTGCCAATGCAAAACGAGGCACACGTGCCAATGTGAATGAGGAGGCACACGTGCCGATGCAAAACGAGGCACACGTGCCGATGCAAATGGAGGCACACGTGCCAATGCAAAGCGAGGAGGCACACCTGCCAATGCGAATGGAGAGGCACACGTGCCAATGAGAATGGGGAGGCACACGTGCCAATACGAGTGAGGAGGCACACGTGCCGATGCAAAACGAGGCACACGTGCCGATGCAAATGAAGGCACACGTGCCAATGCAAAGCGAGGAGGCACACGTGCCAATGCGAATGGAGAGGCACATGTGCCAATGAGAATGGGGAGGCACACGTGCCGATGCGAGTGAGGAGGCACACGTGCCGATGCAAAATGAGGCACACGTGCCGATGCAAATGGAGGCACACGTGCCAATGCAAAGCGAGGAGGCACACGTGCCAATGCGAATGGGGAGGCACACGTGCCAATGAGAATGGGGAGGCACACGTGCCGATGCGAGTGAGGAGGCACACGTGCCAATGAAAATGGGGCACACGTGCTGATGCAAACGGGGCACACGTGCCAATGAGAATGGGGCACACGTGCCGATGCAAATGAGGAGGCACACGTGCCGATGAAGATGGGGCACACATGCCAATGGAATGAGGCACACGTGCCTATGAAAATGAGAAATGATGCAAGTGTGACACGCATGCCACATGGAATGGAAAATGATGTAAACGATGCTTAATGAAACAAATGAGACACGCATGCCTCATAAGAATGTAAAATGATGTAAGTGTGACACACATGCCACACGGAATGTAAAACAACGCAAGTGTGACACGCATGCCACACGAAATGTAAAACAATGCGAGTGTGACACGCATGCCATACGAAATATAAATCAATGCGAGTGTGACACACATGCCACACAAAATGTAAAACAATGCAAGTGTGACACGCATGCCACACGAAATATAAAACAATGCAAATGAACTCGTGTGCGCGACAACGCTCGTTCTTTCTTTTTGAAATGCATGATAATGCGAAACAAGGAGGTGCACGGCAACACAAATGATGTGCGAGGTGACGTATGTATTGAGGTGCATGACAATGCATGACAACGCTTGTAATAAAATGCATGACAATGCATGAGGGATGTTCATGACGGCGCGACGCAACGCACCGTACAATATGATGAATGCATGCAACGCACACGGGGCAACTTTTGAATCTTTTAAAAGGAAAAAGGATACAAAAGGATACAACCTTGCATGAATTTGAGTGCCACACACAGAAGACCCGGTCCAAGGTCAAAACGGAGGCCGGTTGAGCGTCGGAGATACACTTTCTTGCACTTTTTTGGGCTATGAAGACCAGAAACCACTCCTATGGCCTAAACAAGGCTGTGGAAACACCACCGGCCGGGCTAGGAGGCCACCGGCTGTCCACCGGCTAAAAATAAATTCCATCGGCACAATATTCTGCCGGCCGGCACAAAATGTTGCCGACCGGCAAAAAGTTGCTGAGTCGGGGCAAATTCGACTTTTCGCTTCGGGTCTTTTAAAATAGGGTTTCTAAACCCTATTTTCTTATTTCATTTCCGCCGAAAACCAACTCCTTCTCTCTCTAGAGCCTTTTTCTCTCCTCATTTGCTCATTTCTTTGTGTTTTCGCGCCTTTTTCATCGTTCGATTCGCGAAGTTCATCGCGTTTCGGACATTTTCGACCGATTGAAATTTCATTTCGGCACCCCTTTTGCTATTTCCGCCTTTTTGGGACTTGTTCCCCTCGATTTCCTCTTCATTTCCATACCCTTTTCCCATCCCGACCTTTCCGGCCATTTTCCACCCTCCCGGGGGTTGACTTTCGAGTTGACTCTTCGTATTCCGAGCCTATTTTCATTCCTCGACCATTTTCCCATCATTTTCGATATGGCCGACAACGTTCCCCGCGGCGGGACTCCCTCGGATCACGAGATGGATCCTGAGGTCGAGCTCCTCCCGTTGAGCGAGCGCCCTTTCGACCCGGCGACCTACCGGCCGGCGATTCACGTTCTACCACCCAACGGACTACGCCAGTTCAGGAGCTTTGACATGGCGTTGGATCCTGAGCTGCTGCTACGCGAGCCTGTCTCTCACCTATCCTCAGGCGCTTCCGAGGTAACTTTCTTTCTCTGCTTTACTTTTCGCGATGTAGAATGTTTAACTGCCGATTATCAAAACTGGCTGCATTCTTTAATTGCTTAGTTCCGATACACTGATATACTGTATATTGTAGTTGATTACAAACGTGTTTGCAACTGATTATCTGTTTAAGACTCACACGTGCACACACTGCACTAGCCTTGAACCACTCAAACCACGGCACACACCGTATTTCACTGCAAACACCGACACCCGATACCTGTCTGAATCTGAAAATATGCACGCATGCCACATTTGCACCGAGCCACACAAACATGCTGACGCATTATACATTGTAGTTCACTGTAAACACACCGGCACCCGGTATCTGGTTGAATCTAAAAAATTTGCACGCATGCCAAATTTGCACTAGACCACACAAACACACTGACGCATCATATGCTGTAGTTCACTGTAAACACACCGGCACCCAGTAACTATTTGAATATGAAAATACGCACGCATGCTACACTCGCACTGAACCACTCAAACACGTTGACGCATCACACGTTGTAGTTCACTACAAGCACACCGGCACCCAGTAACTATTTGAATCTGAAAGTACGCACGCATGCCATACTTGCACTGATTTACTGTTTCTTCAAAACTGTACATTTTATTGCTTCGCAATTATTTGTTTGAAAACAGGGAGACTCCCATACCATCTGCGGGTATGGGAACACTGTTGCTCGCGAGTGGTACACCGAGCTACCCGACGCAGTTCGCCGCATCGTAGACCAGGCTGGCTTTGGCGCCTTTTGCAGGGGACTCTCCAGGCTCACGACATGTAGACCTCTCCTCGCCGCTCTGGTGGAGAGGTGGTGGGACACCACCGATTCGTTTCATTTGTCGGCGACCGGGGACATGACGATGACCCCTTATGACTTCTCGATGCTCACCGGCATCAGGGTAGGGGGTGATCCGATCCCCTTTGACACTGACATGGATGAGTGGACCGCAGCTCAGGTCTACTTACTTGGCGCGACACCGCCTCTCGCGCGTCCCGGCTTCGTCCGGTACTCCTAGTTCGAGGTGCAGTTCCGGGTCCAGCCTCTCCTCATTGATGCAGCTCCGATGACCCCAGAGGCCGTAGAGAGATATGCACGCGGTTTCCTCATGTTCCTATTCGGGACGACTATCTTCGCCGACCGGGCGAACACAGCGCATCTCTGCCTTCTCAGCGCACTGGTGGATGTCAGAGACATTCTGCATTATGACTGGGGTGGCGCCGCTTTGGCCACCCTTTATGGATATATGAGCTCAGCCTCCCGCGGCAGTGGAAAGTTGCTCGGGGGTTACTGGCGTGCTTGGGAGGTACATTTCTTTTTCTACCTTTCATTTCCGTTCTTTATTTTTTGTACTCTGCACACTGCACACACTGTAGTCTGCTTTACACTTGCTGTATACTGTACACACGGCACACACATACCCTGCTTTACACTGACTGTACACTGCTCACACTGTACACTCTGCACAATACACTACACAACACACGGCTCTGCTATTTCTGCCTTCTATTCTGTATTCTGCTTTATCTGATAAATGCACTGGTATTTATCTTGCAGTTGTGGGTTTATGCCTACTTTCCTAGGCTCGCTCCTGTACCCGACGCAGAGACCCCTCTGGTCGTCCCCTTTTCACGTCGCTTTGACGGGAGATGCACCCGGAGGCCGCGGCAGACATTCAGCTTCTTCCGCCGCTACTTCGACACCATCACTCCTGCCGAGGTATGTTTTACTTGCAGTTCATTTAAGCTTCGCCTTTCCACTGTATATTCGCAATATCAGTAGGTAACAAACTGTATTTCATTTTCAGATCACCTGGCGGCCGTGGGTTCCACTGCCAGCGATGATGAGGGATCGGTTTGCTGGTGCCGATGAGACCTCACGTTACCGGATTCTGCTCGAGGGCCCGGTCTGTCGGGCTTGGTACCTGGGTGAGCGTTTCTTGCGCCAGACCCTGGGCTTACCTGAGCAGATAGTCCCGGTGCACCCTCCTGAGCACATGTGGGATACTGAGAGGTTCACTGCTGAGCTGATGGCGGACTACACCATTGGCTGGGAGGCAGACGATTTCCGAGGCGAGGGCGATTACTCAGAGTACGTCCGGACCTTCATCATGCGACCTCTGAGCGGCGGCCACCGAGCAGAGAGAGAGAGACCTGCGGCGCCAGCGGCTGGAGCGGGAGCAGGAGGAGCGCCGAGGAGGGCCCGAGTCCGTGGTAGGGGCAGAGTCCAGCGGGGGCGGGGGTCCGGTTGGCCTGTTCTGCCCGCTTCATTGACTTTCCGAGGGCAGGATGGGGTGACCTACCAGATCCCCTTTGCTCCTCCACCGGCTGATCACGAGCTTGTCGGTGTCCCCGACTTGCCTCCGGTATGTATTACTTCATTCTTGTACGGTCATTTCATTTCGGTTTATTTGATATTCCACAGAATATTGATGCATCTGATACTTTTGCAGGCGTCTTCTGGGTACACCCGGCAGTCATTGGAGATGAATGCCTCCATGATGGGGATGCTACAGCGGACATTCGACCTCCTGGCCCTCTACAGCATTCGGGTATGTTCTTCCTGACCATAGCCTCAAACCATATACAAACTGCTTTACATAATCTGATGCATAACACAATATCTGGTAGACTGCTCACTGCATCTGATACACTGTACTCATACATTGCATTCTGCACTGATTCACTGCTCACGGCACCCATATACTGTACTCATACACTGCATTCTGCACTGATTCACTACTCACGGCATTCACATACACTGTACTCATACACTGCATTCTGCACTGATTCACTGCTCACGGCACTCACAGACTGTACTCATATACTGTATTCTACACCGATTTACTGCTCACAGTATTCTGATGCATTCGCCTTTCTTGTTTTTCAGCCTCCCTTCCCGATTCCTCCGGTGGGTGGCGCTCCAGCTGGACCTCCCATTTCTACTTGGGATGGCAGAGTATATCCCCGCACCAGAGGAGGGCGCACTCATGTCGGGAGCAGCTCGCGGGCTCCGGTTCCGGATGACGAGTCTGAGGTAGAGACAGAGGCGGAGGAGACTGGTGATGGCTCGGACTCGAGCTCAGGGGGCGATGCCCCTGTTGATGACGCTCTTGGACCTTCGTCCAGGAAGAGGACCAGGACAGATTGACGGCCCCAGAGCCATTTTGACATTTGATACAGATTTTCACTGTTTTCTTTTTCTTTTCCTTTTTTGCATTTTCCCCTTTTGGCTAGTAGTTAGGGTACTTTTGTACTGCCGCAGGCAGATTTTGTTTCCCAAAACTTATGTACTTGAAAAAATGATATGAAATGAAACAAACTTTTTGTCTGAAAAAGTGTTTATATTTGTGTATATTTCATACCCTGCACTGTATTGCATCATATTACACCTCAAATGTAAATGATATTGATCTGTTGTCTGAAAAGTGAATACTTGTAATTTGAGCACTTGCACTATGATAATCGGATAACCAACCAACTAACAGCAAACAACTCATACAAACCACTACTCAAACTGCATAATACAGCCCATACTCTACTGGGGATTGATCTGCATACAGCCCATGACAGTTTAAGGTTTGCTTGAACAAATAGACCAATCTGACAAGACGGATCACAAAAACTGACACGGTCGCAGTTGGAACACACTCGGATGTCCCGAATTTTCCCTCTCCTTCTCTTGCTTTGCACGAATGTAGAGAATGACACAGCATTCTGAGCACAGACGATTTTTTGAAATAAAGAAGGGTTTTCCATCAGGGTGTCGAGCCTACCACAGAACACAGCGGAAGGACTCAAACAAAGAAATAAAAGGCACACGACCTAACACAACGCGACACACTTGGAAAAGACTCGAAGCCAAAATTGAGACCGACAAATCAAAAGACACGACACACGGACATGTTTACAAAAAGACCTCAAATCTTGAGGAGCCAATTCCTCCGGGTAGTATTCCCACCCCTTTCTGATTTGTGATACTCACATCACTCGGCCCTCATGCTTGGTTTTTCTCTCAAAACCCTTTTCTCACTTCTCTCTCTGCTTACACCTCTTTATTCTTCATTCTCTCATTTTTTATCCCTCCCCAGGGTGGTTAATGGACGAATAGGAAGTCGCAGGTTCACACCCAGCACTGTTAGCTCACGGCTATTTTTCCCAGTGGATAGAGTTCCTTTCTGGTAAGTATGTTAATGGGGGAAAGACAGAAGACCTGACTCAATTGTGTCCCTAGTTCGTCACTTTGACCATTTTTTGTTTTCTAAAACAGTTTTGATAAAAAATGAGAGTTGGATTAACACACTTATTCGATTTTTGATTTGAAAATCATGTGAATCAGGCTGTGAGCACTGAAAATTCTCCTTTTTGGGTCCAAACATGGTCTAATTTTGGAAAATGAAATAGTTTTCGAGAAAATAGTCAACTTCAGTAAAAATTTTCAAAAACTATTTTTGTAAACAATCAACGCTCAACGAGCGCGAAACTTACCCTCAAGATATGCAACCTCGGATCGGAAGTAATGGAAAATTGTCCCTGGCTTAAAGGGGGGGATAAGGCAACAGAAAGTTGCCCCTGGTTTGGACAGCAACTCAGGGCAACTTATGGCACTGCATGGCAACGGAAAGTTGCCCCTTGTTTGGATGATGCCACGGCACATTGCAAGCCAGTCCTTGTTGACGACGATCGGATCCTCGGACGCGGAGGAGACGAAGACGGTTTGAATCGATATATGGACACAGTCACCTGGAAGGTGTTGGTGGTTTGGACTTCAAGAGGAAGTTAATCACGTAGTTCCAAGTTGCCACAACCGAGACCTTGGATTCGAAGGAGGCAAAAGTAATCAAAATCATGACATGGACTGAGACGCTATGGAAGCGTTGGGGGCTGGACTTCAAGATGAAGTTGCCTACATATCCCAAACATGGGAATCAAGCCTTACGTAGTTCCGGTTAAGGTACACTCGGGTATTTTAACCTTCACTGTTTAGGCTCTAACTTTTGCCAAGGTGCCCAATGCGGGTTTTCGACCTTACGAGCCATGTTTTTCTTTTTCTTTCTTTTTCTTTTCTTTTGCATTTTCATTTCTTTTCTTTCTTTTCTTTTGATATTATTTTTTGTATTTTTCTTTTCTTCTTCATTTCTTTTTCATATTTTTCTCTTTTTTCTTTTCTTTTCTTTGCTCTAACTTTTGCCTGGGCCGCCCTTCCGGGTTTTCGGCCCAGCGAGCCTCTCAAAGGGGTAAAAAAAAAGTGTAGCAAGCCCATGCCAAATGGTTTTGAGATTGAAGCCTATCTGTGTCGAGGAGAATGACTGTTGTGTTGATTTGCAGGAAAGTCCATCACGGTTGCTTCACGAGCCTTCCTTGGTGGAATTTGATCTCCTTGATCTGACTTTGGCGCCTCTTGCTCGAGGGCTGCCTCAAAATGGGCCACACAGGCGTTTCATGGCACTGAATGTTTTGAACGGACTCCAGGTTTGAACAAATAAGTTGAATCTTGAGGCTGAGAGCGATCCTAGGCTGCACAATCTCAAGAGCGATTCCACACAGATCTTCACAAGACCGCGCAAAACATTTTGTTTTTGAAAGTTTTTAAGAAAGCGACAAATCGCTCACGTGGAAGATAGTGTGGAACCAGTCTGGATCGAACTAGGGTTCTTCTCAGTACTCACGCCGACAAGCATGATTTCATTCATTAAAAGCTTAGCATGCCTCTCTTTCTCTCCAAAATGATCAAAATTTTGCAAAACCCGAGGAATTACTTCCTCTTCGTTTTCATCACCGCAGTGTTCGAAAAGGGGTTTAATGGAAAGCTTAGGTCATCACGACGATGTTTAAGGTACAATAGAGTAGGCAAAATGTACTGTCGTTCCATTCACATCTTCTGGCACGGCTAACTCAAATAGCAACAAATACGGAACGTGATAGCCACAACTGTTTCATTCAGATTCTCTGATTGCGATTGGCTTCTCAACAGAGACAGACTCAAAAGGAACACGAAGGAAGTAAATATAAAGCAAAACGGTGTTCGAGGCAACAACCCCGGAATCACCTGGTATTCTATACAAGAGGGACTAACTCATTACAAAAGAACAGACCCATAAGCAGAAGGACTGACTCAAAACAATGAGATAGACTCAAAACAAAACAAAAGACAGACTCGACACCCAAGTCAGATTTTACAAAACTAACATTAACAGATGCCCAAAAATGCGTGCCAAACGCCACATCCAAAAATGCGCCAGGCACTGCCCACAAGCGGTTCACCTTCTGATTACATACTCGCAGTATCTGTGTCCTCAAAATCCAACAGCTGGGTGGTGACGGACTTTGCTGAGGTGGGGGGAAGGATAACCTTGTTATCAATCAAATCTTGCACCTCATGACGGAGGCGGAAACAATTGTCGGTAGCATGGCCTGTCTGCTGGTGGTACGCACAGTACTGACTAGGGTCATGAGTATCAGGGAGATTCTTTGGGAGAGGCCGAGGCTCTAGGGGTTTAAGGTGTCCCCTCTCGGCAAGGATTTGAAGTGCCTTGGACAATGGCATGTAGAGAGCATGGAAGACCCTGCGCCCCCGGGGCAGGTACTTTGGAGCCTGAGCACTCTTGTTAGATGCACTAGTGAACGGATCGGCGGGTGCGGCCTTGGATTTCTGATCCTTTCCGGATGCGAGGTTGGGAGCGGGAAGAACTGTTTTGGCATGACGGGGCCTATCCCGATTCTCTGATTGACTGGAATTGCCCTCAGGCGGAGTAGGGAAAGCATCCTCCACAGCTTTTGACATAACTGCGGATATCTGTTGCTTGTTCATTCCCCCGGCTTTCAAAGCCTCTACTACCCACAGCGGTTGTTCGATAGGGTCGGCATCCGCCTTCATCTTGCCTTTGTCTCTGGCCTCAGCCTGATCTAGAGTTTGGTTTGATGCGTCATTGCCATAGCTGGAGGCCACCTCCGGTTGGCTGAGTTCAATTACAATGTGTCCCAATAGCGGGGGCTCCTGGGGTATAAAGCCTCCGACATATGGTGCGGCTGGTGGCAAAACAGACATTCCATATGCGAGATCCGCCACGGATCTTTGAAGATCGCCTATCATTCCCATTAGTTCAAATGTAGTAGGCTCGCGAGCCTGATACAGTTGAGGGGTCCAAATTGGATGTGCGGCAGGCGACCTGGGTGGATGCGGCATGTCAACAGTAGTCTCACCCTGTGGGGTGATTCCTTGACTCAACGCGGCCGTCATGACCGCGATCTCTTCTGAGTTTTGCGTCATGTTCAGTCCTGCCTCAGCAAGGAGAAGACACTAGCTGTTCTGGATCAACCCTCTGAATCTCTGAACTGAAACGGAAAACAAGCAGTATTTCAGCCCCAAACAGATCAAACACGGGTGTAGCCGAACAACTGTACCCTACTTCTGATCACCGTTCCCCAGAATCACTGTTCAAAACTGAACTGATACCCGCAGACGTAACTGATTCTCAACAACACTGATACTAGTGCCCTCGGGCCTGATGCTCAAACTTTGCAAACTGATATATGCATTCCCTGCAGAGATACACTCTAAAAGCACATGGCATGTAAAAGAGAGCCAATACACCCCTATGTTGGGGTAGGGTTTCCCTGTCCTATTTTGTCAGGAGCTAGGGTTTCATTACACACACAGCGGCTTCAAACAACCTATATTGGGTAAGCAACCTGTCCTAGTTTGGAATGGTCACTATGGATCCGAATATGCACTAGGTCGAATGGTCGAAAAGGGTGCCCCGGTAAAACCGGGGTTTGTGATCCCATACTGGCAGAGCCCGCAACCGGTCAGCCTTATGGTCATGCCTTGACAAGACAAGCCTCCAGCAAACCGCTCAGGAATAGCAGATGGCCAACACGGTGTCCTAGGCGCACCAATGCACATGCAATGCAAAGAAACACATAAGTGTAGTCAAAACAGGATATCACGAGTTCGAGTCAAGCTCTCTAAGAATCCCCAGCAGAGTCGCCAGAAACTGTAACAGGTCCGCGGGGGAACTCGCTAGTTACAGTTCAGACTCAATTTTTTGTTTTGTTGCGGTTCTTAATCTGAACCAAAGAGTCCAACGCTGACAAATCGTTTTGAGAAAAAACAGATTTTGAAAAGAAGTGCCAAATATAGACAACTTTGCCAGATACAGAGTCGCCACCTAAATATTTTTTAAAATGGGAAATTTAGGAAACCCTGACTCGGTGCCGAAGGCCACGTGTCCGTCATCACCAAAGTTGTCTTCGCTCGGGAGCTTGGGTACGATCGGGGAAGGTCAGCTATGAGCACCCCCTTTCGCCCGGTCCGAAGACCGGCCTCTACTAACCGTGATATCCGATTTTGAAAACATCACATGCTCTTGTTCCGGTTATTAGCCTAGAATTACTATGTTATGCGCACAGCAAACAAGTATAGACTAGATTGCCTAATTTGGAAACAAACATTGCATATCCGTTTGTTTTGAAAGCGTTTCGGGATTTGCTACTCGCAAGTAGGCTAAAACACGGATTTCAACGAGTTTTCCAACTCAAGCAATCCAACCTCCACCCACAGGCATTCAAACAGTTTATCTCATATACGCATTTAGCCACATGGTAATCATACTGTCATATTAACATTCACACGCATGCGATATGCTAAAGCATAAATACTTACATCGTACTCCAAGCCAAAACAATGAAACTAGTTAGCAAACATGTATGCCCTAGTTCATGTTAGAATGACTAATGCATCGCATGCAGCATGTGATTAGGATAGGCTCGGCTAACCCTAAAATGGCATGTGAAATGCAATCATTCGGTGCACGTACTCAAGTTAGATTTGAAAATACAATGCGGTTTGTATGATGTACCGAGCCCGGTGCATGTCAACAAATGCATGGATGCACGCATGCATTGCATAAGGTATGCTAAAATAAACGTGCCCTAATCTACCATCGTAAGCAGGTAAATAAAAGGGAAGAAAGAAGTGGGGGTTGGAAGACATACACACCACTCATGCACGCTTGTTACAGATTTGCCCTCGCTCGGAGGGACCAAAAGAATAATACAAATTAATTAACTACGCAAGCTAATTAAATATTACAAATTAATTAAATTAACAAATTAATTAATCTAAGAAAAATAGTAAACCGTCTCGGGGCGAGGGCTCAATGCATGCGCGCCCGGATTCCTCTCGGAATTGCACTGCCATGCCTAGCCTGCCTCTGTTTTCCTTGCTTTGTTCCTCTGAAAATTGCCAAAGTCTCAAGGATGCCTCTCTGGACACTGGAGAATCCCACCGACTGGAGGAAATGACCATCGGCACTAGGATGTGGCCCATCGGCACAAAACATATCCATCGGCCATTGATTGACTGCCGGTCGGCACTAAATATTGCCGGCCGGCAATGAATTCCTGTAGAACCTGCAACTCACAGCAGCAGAGGGCAGAATCTTGCATGGCAGCTCAATTCAAGCAATGTATGCACCAAACACACTCCCTATCATGTTAATGACTCAAGGGAGGATGTGCCTCGATTCTCGGGCCACCAATCACGCATTTCTATGCATGATGGCTCAAAGAATCAAGTGTGCAATTTTCATGTTAAATGAAATGCAAACTAAACAATCAAAGAGCCCAATCCCCATCACCAAATCAAGGGACAAGGTATGCATGCAAGATGCATTGCGACCTAATCATGTTAGCTAGGGATGTAACATGAGCATGTGAACAAACAATGCAAGCATACAAGCAACATGAGGTAAGCATGCAAACTAAGCAAAGGAGTGGACTTAAACATGTCTTAGGCAACTCCAAATAGGCCTAAAATCAGTGGCCAAAACCAAGGAAATGAAAGCCAAAATGCACACACACATGTACGCGATCATGGTCCAAAACTTAAAGCATAATGGGGCGACTTTTAAACACATTTAAGAGGGCACAAATGTGAACAATTAGCATGCAAGTTGAGCCCTGAAATCATGTTATAAAAGGTGCCAAACCAACTCACACACGACAAGCAAAAGCATGCAATTGGCCCAAATACTTGAGGCAAGCCAAGAGGTATTGAACTACACTTGGCAAGACCTATCATGGAAAGACTTAAGCAACTAAAATCTGAGTTTTAGCACACAAAATCAAGCCCCAAAGGACCACTTAGATGGCATCTAAATGGTTTGAATTCAAAGGCATGCATAATGGTCAAAACATAAGGCATACAACACATGCTCTCAAAGCAATAAAGAGGCAACTAAGGCAAACATATGAGCATGCCAAAGGGACTGAAATTACATGTTGGGTGGTTCCAAACCACCAAAATGATGCAAGCAACACAAGCTACACATTCACATACTTGAGGTATACAAGCCTAACAAGCTACGAATGCAAAGAAGCTATACTAAGCATGCCAAAATCAATCCAAACAACTATGGACAGACCTAAAGCATGGCAAAATAAGCATAAAACATTCATAAGTCTAAGCCTAAATCATGCTCAAACAAAGGCTAACAACCTAAGGCATGTTAAGGGATCAAGGAGGCATTACATGGTAACTATACTAAACATGTATGGAGTACCAAAACCAACACACAACATGATTATATTATGGCATAATAAGCATGAAATGCAGCCTAGACATGATCAACACACACTTGAACAAAGGCTTCCTTAAGGGACCAAAAATGGTCCTTTTCAAGGACAACAAGGAGAGGGGGTGGCCCTCCCCTTTTGGAGACTTCAAGGCACCATCTCCACCACTGAAATCCCTCAAGATTTCAGTGGTGAAGAGGCCCAAACACCAAAGTCTCGAAACTCACCAAAATAGCACAAAATGGGGGCCTTTCAAGGCCTAAGAGGGGTCAAACTTCCCCAAACCACAAAACACTCTTAACAAACAATCAAGAGGGGTAAAAAAAACAGAACTTTTTTATGTTATACACTAAACACAAAAACAGCTCTAAGATAGGTAGAAATAGGATGCAAAAATGGGGAATAAAAGGCTAGTTTCTTACCCTTGTTGACCTTCTTCACAAAGGGTACTCTTGTTGCCTCCTTAAGCTCCAATCCAGTCAAAAATGTCAAGAACAAGCCCTTAGAACCTCAGTAGCCCAAGGAAGGTGAAGCACTAGGTGCTTGTGTGCAATAGTAAGACAAAACACACACACTAAGCTTAAGGGAGAGAGAGAGATATAGGATAGATACACAAACCCTAACCTAGAACCAGAGCTCTCTCTGAGTTATTTCCTCCCTAAAAATGTCTAACCCCCAAGCCAAGAGAAGAGACCCTTCTCTTATAGGCAACCAAGTTGTAAAGCTTATACAACAAGCTTCCAAGGAGGGCATCCCTCCATACACGTGTATGGAGGGGAACCAAATGCCAAACAGCTGTCTCAAAATATCTCCAAAAGCAGCTGAACAGTAATCGGCTAGCCAAAAATGTCATTTTGACAAAAATGACTGCCGACCGGCAACAAAGAGTGCTGGCCGGCAATATATATTGTCGGTGGCAACAAAAACCAGCCGGTGGCCTCTAGCTAGTGCCGGTGGTGTGTGGGGAGGCCTCAAAAGGCATTCTCTGCCCCTCCAAGGAAAAACACAAGTGTTTGGTGCAAAACCAGACACAAAACAGTCGAGTTCGGAGATCCTGAGACAAAGCGCGTAGCCGAGAACTCCGGGAACTCCAAACAAACACAAACATGGATAATCACCGAGTGTTCAAACGGTGACATCCAAGTCTTGAGGACGGTCAAAAATGGGGTGTCTACAATATCCTAAAGTGGACTTATGCTCATCTAAGTCTCCTTTCCAATCAGCATCACAATAGCCAACTAGATGTAAATCTGAACTTTGGTAGCAAAGTGTGTAATCTGCAATTCCTCTAAGATATCGTAATATCCTCTTAACTACTTTCCAATGAGCTGGTCCTGGGTTGGATTGGTAACGACTCACCAATCCGACTGCATAACAAATATTAGGGCGTGTACACATCATAGCATACATCAAGTTTTCAACAGCATTCGAGTAGGATACACGGGCCATCTTTTCTTTTTCTTCTGGAGTCTTAAGACCAATATTAAGGCTTAGACTCTCGCCTTTCGCAACAGGAGTGTCAATAGGTTTGCAGCTCTGCATCTGGAATCACTCTAGAATAGTCTTAATGTAAGTCTCTTTCATCTCAAATGTAGAGAACAACCACTTTTTAGTGGTGACAATCATCTCCTTATCATTTTTAGCCAATAATATGTCATCCACATATAATGAAAATATCAGAAAAATGTCCTTGGACCTGCTTAACATACACACAGTGATCTTCATCGATCATCGTAAACCCATTAGAAACAATGGCTCGATGAAATATCAGATTCCACTGTTTGGATGATTGCTTGAAGCCATAAATAGATCCTTGAAACTTGCAAAATTTGTGCTCCTGACCTACTGCCACAAAACCTTCTGGTTAATCCATATAGATCTCTTCATCCAATTCTCCATGGAGCAATGCAATCTTAACATCCATCTGATATAGCTCTAAGTCCAACTGAGTTACTATGGCCAGAATTAGGCGAATAGAGGAAAACCTCACAACTGGTGAAAAGGTTTCCTCATAGTCCACACCCTCTAATTGGGTGTAGCCTTTCGCCACTAGGCGAGTCTTATATCTTTCTATAGTACCATCCGTCTTGCGCTTGATTTTGAGAACCCATTTGTTCCCAATAATCTTGCGCCCTAGCGACAAATCAACCAAGTCCCAGACATGATTTTTCTTCATAACTCCATTTCTTCATCCATTGTAGCACTCCATTCTTTACTAACAGGGGATGAGAGAGTCTCTTTGAGATTCTTAGGCTCCATCTCATTACTCGGAGCAATCATGAATGCTTCCCTTTCAATCTCAAAATGATGACGGGGTATAGCTCCACGTTTGCTTCTACGCAGTTGAGAGTCTTGAGAATCCTCATCCATTGGATCTAATCCATGGGCAATTAAATCGCTCCCATTGTCCCTAGGAGCTTGAGGGATTATTTCCTCATTCTCTACTAGGCTACTAGGTGCGCCTTTATGTAGATCATCCATTTCATAGAGCTTTACATCTCTAGTTACCTCACCTCTGCTAGGGAAATCCTCCTCTAGGAAATCCACGTCTCGTGACTCAATTTCAGTCACACTTCTATTCGAATGCTCTCCAATAAATGCGTAACCCTTAGAATGCTTGCTAGAGCGAATGAAAATACACTTCTTTCCACTAGGGCCCAACTTCCTAAACTTATGAGAAGCGTTGTGTATGTAAGTTGCCAAACCCCAAGGCACAAATTGCCTATATCAGGCTTTTCGCCAGTCCATATCTCATATTAGGTGGAAGGAACTGATTTGGAGGGCACACGGTTAAGGATGTGGGCAACAGTTAACAAAGCATCTCCTCAATAAGAAATGGGAAGATTAGCTTGTGCCATCATAGATCTAACCATGCTATGCAATGTACGATTCCTTCTCTCTACTACACCATTTTGCTGCGAAGTCCCAGGAATTGTTAATTACCTTATAATTTCTTTTTCCTCATAGAGCACTTTAAATTGTTTAGATAGATACCTGCATCCTCGGTCAGTCCTTAGAGCCTTAATGCTCTTGTCAAATTTATTCTCAACCTCATTAACATACTGTTTAAAGAAATCTAATGCTTCTTATTTGTGAGAAATCAAATAGACATGGCCAAAACGTGTGCATTCATCTATAAATGTGATAAAATAAGGGGCTCCATGCCTTTCTCTCACATTTATTGGTCCACATATATCAGAATAAATAAGTTGTAATGGGACAGATGCCCTTTTGGCTTTCCCAAATGGTTTCCTTTTTGCCTTTCTAGCAAGATAGTGCTCACAAGTAGGCAAAGTGACTCTAGTGAATGAACCCAAAAGGCATTCTCTAGCCAATCTAGTCATCATGTCTTGCCCTATATGGCCTAATCTAGCGTGCCATCTCATAGAATCATTATCACAAATAGATGCAATATAAGAAATAGAGCCATTGGCATTATTATTAAAACTCGAATAATCCACATCCAAAACTAAGAAACCATCTAAAACATAACCAAACCATAAAAAATTGTACCCAAATAACTGCTAACACCATTATTCTCAAAACAAAAACTAAAACCAAGACTCATCATGCTAATAACTGAAACTAAGTTTCACCAAATATCCAGAGCATAAAGAACATCATGAAGATACAAGGTGTGCCTCGTCGCATTTCCAGCTTATATGTGCCAATGCCAGGCACCTCTACACTGGACTCGTTCCCCATGTAAACTTTTCTACTCCTAGCAGATACTCAGCAATACTCAATGAACACTACTCTATTCCTCGCGATGTGGTCTGTTATTCCTAAGTCTAGAACCCAAAAATGAAGAGAATGAGCAATTAATGCTTGACTAGAAACAAAGCATTGAATGTGAGAAATTAAGTAAGGGAGTACCTTCTTCTACTCATGGCAATCCCAAGCGAAGTGTCCTTTGTTGTTACAATTAAAGCATGTCAGTTTAGCCTTTACCTTCTTGCCACCTCTCTTGCCCCTACGCTTAAAATTTCTAGAGCCATTGGGCTTTAGCGTAGCTGGTGCTTATTTCTTAGCAGCACTCTTTTTTTCCACGCTTGAACTGAGAAGTCCTACGTGAGCTTGACTCAACCACCATAGCAAAACCATCAGACTAAGCTGCCTCTAAGCACTTAGCCTCTAGCTCCAAATGACATGATATGTCCTGGAATGTTTTCACACTCTTATTATACATCATATTCTACTTCATATGCTCCCAAGAATTTGGCAGAGAGCGAATCACAGCTTGAACTTGTTTCTTTTGAGTCAAATTATGCCTAACAGCCGCTAGGTCACGTATCATGGCTTACATGACCCTTGAATGCTGCTTCATAGAGTGATGCACCTTTTTCTGATAAGAGTCAAACTTCATAGTCAACCCACATAGCTTTGCCAAAAAGGTGACACCAAAGTTTTGCTTGAGAACTTCCCACATTTAAAATGTAGTCGGGTAATGCTCAAACTCACTAATCAAGTCGTTGTGCATACTGCTCAACATGGTAAAACGCACACACCAATCTTTGTTACGCCAAGTCTGATAGACTTTGAGATCATGACGATGTTGAGCAGTATTGCCCTATTCAGGCTCAACTATCACTTGGTCAAGTGTGTTTAAAATTTCTTGCTCATTGAGGAGATATTAGATCTTACGGCACCATATGTCATAGTTATCACCATCCAGTTTTTCTCCCTTAGTCAAGTCTGCCATAACTGTCTTAGCTTCTATTTCTACATATAGAGAAGAGAAAAAAAAAAAAGAAAAAAAAAAGGAAAAAAAAGAAAGAGGAACAAATGCGCAGGGGATATTTATTTTAGCAACACAAACTTATTTTGTAGCAAAAGAATCTAAATTAAATAATGAGAATATTACACACATCTCAAGATTAAAAATTTACTATGCTCGCAATCATCTCTTGCGCCTCTAGTGACAATTATCAAAACTTAATTTAATTCAACGCACAAAATTTTGGTTTTTGGGAGATAATTCCTAGAATCTTCTCATCCAAACAACCTCCCACTACTTATGGCATGTCTAAAGCATGATAATTAGTCTAATTCCATTCAATAGCATCTTAATGTAAATTCACAATCAACTCATGATATGTTACATTTAATAATGGAATTTAAATAATAATAAAAAACAACATGCTATTTTAATCACAACATATTAAAAACTTTAGGCAAAAATAACAATATGTCGTGTTTAATGTTTAGATTATGCCATAACAGAAAGTACACAACTTCTGAAATTTTCTGAAATTTTCATGACTTTTAAATAATTAATAAACACACATAAAATCAAAAATAAATATTCTAGAATTTGGGAAAGGGGAACAATCATACCAGTAAATAGTAAACCATTACAGTAATCTATAGTAAAAATTTCAACTTCAGAAACTTAGTCATCCAACACTAGAAACATTTTAAAGCAGAAATAATGAATTATTATCTCAGAAAAAAAAATATTTTTTTTTCATAAAATTTTTAAAATTTTACAGTAGATAAAAAAAATTTAATTCTAAGTCCAACAGTACCAACCACGCTCAAAACAAGGCTATAACGAATTACTTATAACCATTTAAAGCAATTTATAATTTAAAAAAAAAAAAAACAAACCAACAAACAAACAGAGCCTTACCATCCAGCATCCAAGCTGGCACGGAAAACGGTGCGACTCAGCTCGACTCGGCGCAACATGCGCCTAGCAGCCTACGTGGGCAACGCGTGCGGATGAAGTGACGACACGTGGCAAGCGCGTGACGCGCACGCGCCGCCTTCCGGAGTGATTTCTGGTCCAATTTTGGTACTGCCGGACTTGATTTTCCAAAATAAAAACAATGGTGGTCTCAAAATTGACATTTAATAAACACAAATGATAGGGTATATTACATACTCTCTCTAGTGAGAGTGGAAGTGAAGAATTTCTGCACTTTATCTTCTTCCTCAAGCCACCTAAAACTCACAAAGAACCCAATTTAGGGATTTGAGTTTTCTCATCAACCATAAGTCCAAATCTAACAAATGATATATGGTTTTGAAGTTCTTAAAACAAGGATGCTAGATATGTAAGATTTGTAGATTGAAATTAAAGCTTGTAAAACAATCATGCAAATAAAGTTTTGGGAATATAAAATGTGTCTCTATTTTTCTTGAAATCTAACCGTTTGATTTTTATGAAACTTTGTAGATATATTTTACATGAAATATACTATAACATATATAAATTTTAGGTTGATTGGAGAAAGTTCGAAAAAAAAATATTAATTTTCATACATATATCATGTATACATATATCAATAGTTATATACATATTTTAATGTACAAAAATAAGCACGAAAATATCCTATCAAGGCTCTGATTCCAATGTCGGATATATATAACGCAGCAAATAAACAAATATTCGACATACCTTGTGCGAATGAATCTGAAACGAAGAATTTTGTGGGTAAATCACGTGCTTCACAACTACGAACAAAACACTCAGCAATGGAGTGATATCACCAAGGATGGATCTAGGGGGAGGGGAGGCGGCCGCACCCCCAAAAATTTGAAAAATATCATATATTATACTAGAAATTTTAAAATAATTTAAAATTATAGGAGTTAGCACCCCCAAATTGTTTTTCAATAATTTCAAAATTATATAGAGTAGCCCCACCAATTTTTTTAACTATATGGAATTTTTGTTTTTTTGAATTATTTAACATATATAATAATCTATTTTAAATTTCATGTATATGTATTTTTTAAATTAGGTCAAGATGGAAGCAAAATTTTAGATACTTTAGTGGGTCAAAGTGTAAAATATTAAACTTTTACATATATATATATATATATATATAAGCTAAGACTTGCTGGAGAAGCTTTAAAGAAGCACTAAGATTAAAATAAAGTAAACAAAACAACTGAGAGGCAGCATAAAGAGACAAGACGAGCGATACGGTTATGGAGTGCAACGACGCCTAGCCCTTGTTGTCAAGAAGGTAATCAAATAAATTTGCTCTCAACTTTAATATTCTCATCTTTGATCTTTGTGGCTTTTTTGGGATTAAAGTTATATCATATATAGGTTTGCTTTAATTTGTTGATTTTGGATGCTTAGAGTGAAGGGTATTAAATAAATTTGCATACAGTTGGCTCAATTGTGAGATAGTGATGGATTGAGCTTATATTATACTCATATTTCTGTCTTTGTTGGTTGAAGTTTTAATAATTTATGTCTGAGATTAATTGGGATTTATGCAATATGTTTTCTTTTTTTTACTTCAGCAGGGTATTTTGTAAATTTGAACATGGGTGGCCCAATTGTCTGTTAGTTTTTTATTCAAATACAATTATTATTTATGTCTAAGAATTAATGGGCTTATTTGAGGAGATTATTTTCATATTTATGTCTGTTGATTGAAGTTTGAATATGGGTGGTCCAATTGTCTGCTAGTTTGTGATTCAGGTACAATTGTTAAGTTAATCATGGCGAACAAAAAAATTGATTTCTTCTTTAAGAAGAGAGGTTCTGAAAATATCGTTCAAACTTCCACCAATAATGTTGAAACTTCAACTCCTCTGGAACAACGTCCTTCTAAACTTCCAAGAGTCGAATCTAAAGATGTTGATACATCTTCTTTGGTGAGGGATCCGGGGTTGCATCAACAAATATGGGATTACCCGGTATCTGAACGTGATGAGATCAGATGTGCTTATATTAAGTCCGGGCCATATCAACCCAAGGCTCCGAACAATCAACCTTTTGAAACTGATAAGAATGAGTGTCGTTTTTTAGATTTTTGGTACAAGTTATTTCCAGATTGGTTGGAATACTCTCCAACAAAAAATCGTGCATTTTGCCTTCCATGTTTTCTTTTTACTAAGCCAACTGGACGCCCTGGATCTAGTGCTTTTACAGTCGAGGGATTTTCTTCTTGGAAGAAAGTCAATGAAGGGAAGAATTGTCCTTTGTTATCGCATATGGGCATGGATCCTAACTCATCGCATAGAGTTGCTATCAAATGTTGTGGTGATTTAACAAATCAAGCGCAACATATTGAGGCAATTATTGAAAAACAATCTTCCATACAAATTGCTAGAAATTGTTTGTGATTGAAGACCTCGATAGATGTGATTAAATAGTTAACATTCCAAGCCTGCGCTTTCAGAGGTCGTGATGAACACCACGAATCTAACAACTGAGGGAATGTTATTGAGTTGATAAAGCTCTTGGCTTCTTATAATGAGGATGTGGCAGCAGTGGTTTTGGAAAATACTCCTCAAAATGCTTCACATCATTCCTATGGGATTCAAAAACAGATTCTTAGTATTTTCACTGATAAGATACAAAGATTCATTCGTGAGGAGATTAATGATGGGAATTTTTGCATTCTAGTTGATGAATCTGAAGATGAATCGAAAAGAGAGCAAATGGCAATTGTTTTGAGATTTGTTGATAAATATGGTTTTATAAAAGAGCGTTTCTTTGACATAGTTCATGTGTTAGATACCACGTCGACAACTTTGAAAGAAGAAATTTGTATTGTCCTTTCTCGTCATAACCTTAGTGTGCAAAATATTCGTGGTCAAGGATATGATGGTGCCTAGTAACATGTTTGGAGAATGGACTGGGTTGTAGGCTCTATTTTGTGCTGAGTGTCCATTCGCATATTATGTTCATTGCTTTGCTCATCGGCTCCAATTGGCTTTAGTAGGAGCATCTAAACGGGTTATATCTATCAATCAATTTTTCTCTTACTTGACTCGAGCAATTAATATAGTTGGCTCATCTTGCAAATGACATGATCAATTAAGAGCTGCTCAGGCTGCAGATATTGCTGAAAAGCTTGCCATTGATGATGAATTCAAGACTGGTAAAGGAAAAAAATCAGATTGGAACATTGAAACGAGCTGGAGATACTCGATGGGGTTCTCCTTTGGGTTCTATTTGTAGTTTGATAAACATGTTCAGTGCTACTTGTGCAGTCCTAAGAAACATAATTAATGATGGAAGCAAATCGAATCAACGAGCTGAGGCAGATGGAGTTTATGATTCCATCATATCTTTTGAGTTTGTCTTCATCTTACATCTTATGAGAGATATCATGAAGATAACTGTTGATCTTTGCCAAGCTTTGCAAAGTAAATCTCAAGATATATTAAATGCAATGCATTTGGTGTCTACAACGAAGATACTTATTCAAAAATTTAGAGAAGATGGATGGGTTCCATTGTTGGAGAAAATTAAATAATTTCATAATGATCATGGTATACAGATTCCTGATATAAGTTGTCCTTATAAAGGAGGCCGAGGTCGGTCTCGTTCTGAAAGAGATCAGCTCACCATGGAACATCATTTTCGAGTTGATATTTTTATGGTTACAGTTGATTCCCAGTTACAAGAATTAAACAATAGGTTTAAGGAGGATGTAATGGAATTGTTTGTTCTTAGCTCAGCTTTGGATCCTAGGGATGGTTATAGATCATTCAACATTGAGGATATTTGCAAACTTGCAAATAAATTTTATCCCATGGATTTCTCCAAGCAAGAAAAATTGCATTTGAAGTATCAATTGGAAAACTATAAGCTTGATATTTCCATACTTCCCAAGTTTCAGAAGCTGTCAACCATTTTTGAGTTGTGTCAAATGTTGGCAAAAACAAAAAATTCGACAAGTTATCCTCTTATTGATAGATTGATCCATCTTGTGTTGACTTTACCTGTTTCAACTACTACATCGGAACGTGCATTTTCAGCTATGAAACTCGTTAAGTCTAAATTGGGCAATAGGATGGAAGATGGTTTTCTGGCTAGTTACTTGATTACGTACATTGAAAAAGACATTGCTCGAGGGTTTGATGTCGACTCTATCATCGATGCTTTTGATATTATGAAAGAGCGTCGAGCTCAATTGAAGATGCCTAATTTTAGTAAATAAATGCATGTAGAAATAGTTACTACTTTTTGTAAGTGAATATGTGCAAAACAATATTCTCAATTGTATGATCATCTTTTGGTACTCAATTATGTTGACAAGGAATATATAGTTCAATAATTTATCGTAACATTATTGATTTTTTTCATACTAGTAGAAATTGGTATTGACTTTAAAATTTTATTGGTTAGACGTTAAACGTACTTTGGCCCCCCCAAAATCATAATCCTGGATCCATCCCTAGATACCACAGTATGAGTATTACGCACTTTAGTCACAGTGCAAAGGCTTGATCATTCTCTGATGGAAGAGAGTTAGAGAGAGAGTATGGGAAAAAATGTTATGGATACCACCCTACATAACGTATCTGATATAATATATATATATATCAGATATATAACCATCTATTCATATCTCATAATAGGATAGGATAGATGTAGATAGAGAGTGGGTTATCCTAACAAATAAGATAATTAGAAATTCAAATTCAAATTACATCAATAATTTAAATGGGCCATGGGTCATGGGTCATGTCACATGGACGTCCAAATTCGGGTTCAATACCCGACCTAATTTCTAACAATAGGTCTACCTAGTGCGAAGAGTGACTGAATCTGCAATTATCTAAATCATCTTCCTCAAAGGTCCACGGCGATGGCGACGCTGCAATTGACGTCTAGGGAGGCGTAGTGCGACAGAGCTATGGATCTAGATCTCGCACTGGAGCAGTGATGGAAAAGGACAGAGGAGCAGCGCCAGAAGAACAGTGAGTGAGAGAGAGTTTGAAGAGAGAGAGAGAGAGAGAGTCAAGGTTTGGAAAGAAAAAGTGAGAGAGAGTGTGACAGGAAATTATTCAATATTTTCGGAGTATCACGTGTCCGTACTTTTTAACCAATTATTATTTAATATGCCTCATCATGTTCCTCAATCACTCCGCACAATATCTCACCCACTTACTTTCTCCACCAAGTATAATGTTATGAAATATCACGTGTCTATATTTTGAAATTACTGAATAATTACTCGAGTGTAACTGTGTGCAATGGGCATTTGTGAACATGTATATGATACATACATATATATATAAGGGTATTTTGGTGATTTTGTTTAGATTATTTTAAACAAAGTATTTCAATGCCTCAACTTTTGGATAAAGAAAATTTAAAATTAGATTTTTCTTCTGAATGCCCTACTAAAAAAACTAGTTCGTTTGGTATATTTACAACTTTTTTATTGAATTTTTAGAGTGACTAAAAATTATTTATTATTATTATTTTTTTATGAAAAATGAATGCGTGAAAAAATCTTTAAAAAAAAAAATAGCAAAATAAACTTTTTTAACCTATAAGCGAAATGAAGGCTTGCCATTTTGTTCTCTTTCTCTAGGTGGTGTGGTCCCGCTGCTCCAAAGCTAACATCAATTTCACCCACAAAAAATATGACTAGAACACTTGCAAAAACCAACGATCACCTTTATGACTATGTACTTTTCTGTATTAATTTGGATACGTAAAATTACTTTTCTGACACTGTAACCCACAACGAACTGATTAGTTATTTTATATTTTATTTTTTATGTGATTTTTTTTTATTCTATTAGGCCACGTTTGTTTGGCAGATTAGGTTGGATGGGATTATGAGTACGGTGGGATTGAGTGAGGGGATTAGTAATGTGGTGGTATTAGATTGGAGATATAAGGTAAAGAGTGTTTGTTTGTATACCATTGGATTAGTAATACCATAGCAATTATTTTTGTTTGTTTTGTTATTTTTAAATGGGATTAATATGTGAAATTTCATAAATGCCCTTCTTCAATTGACAATAAAATTTGGGCAAACAAATGCATGAGAACAAAATTGGGCAGGTTACATGTTGAAATATATTCACCACTAAAAAATCTGGGCAAACAAAATTGGGCAGGTTACATGTTGAAATATATTCACCACTAAAAAAATCTGGGCAAACAAAATCACCAACTATTGAACAAAATCTGGGCAAACAAAATAACTAACCATTGAACAAAATATGGGCAAGCAAATGCATGAAGAACAAAACACCATCTTCTGAGAGAGAGAGAAAACAATAATATTCACCACTAAAAACATATATTCATTTATAACATAGTCCAGTAACATGTCCAAAATATATGAAACTGACTATTCCCATACTTACAAAAAAGTGAGGCCTTTTATCTCACAGCTTGGAATATAAAAATTTCAAAACATACCAGTAAGTCCATAACAACCAGTGTTGTTGACAATTTCCATGTGAAATTATGCACTATATTGTGCCTTCCTAGGGGTCATTTGCTGAAGTTATATTACATAATCATTGAGGACCATCATACAGCTAATTCAAAAGGACCATCATACAGATAATATATTACATATTCAAAAGGACCATCATATAGCTAATTCCATACTCAAATAATAGACCCTTCCAACAACATACAAACCCATTCCATCTTGTCATCCTCCTCTAGACTGAAGAACAAATCAACCCGCTCCTCATCTTTGACTATCATTGATGCTACCTTCAACCTTTGGGCAGTACTCATTGGTAGTTTCAAGAGTTCTGTATTGACCAATCTCCTTTGCTGGGATAGGTCATGTGAATACCCTATCCTATGAGCTATCTCTGCCATCCTACTGTTAGTATTTTCAAAGAATGCTCCAAAAGTAACAGCCATCTCAGATAGTCCTTGGGAAATCCCCGCAGCAGGTCTAACTCGTTTTTTTCCAGCTTTAGACGAGTCAGGAGGTTTAGACGAGTCAGCAGGGTTGGTTATATTACCTGAAGGTGACATTGAATAGTCAATGTCAGTTTCATTAAACCAGAATTGTTCCACCGGGGACTCATCTCCTTTTCCTCTAATTGTTTCCTCATTCTCCATGGCTGCAACTGATTCAGCTGGACCTTCAGCTAACTCACCAGTGGCCCTATCCTTGCCAAACAGAATAAGCCAGTCTTCATAATATGGAAATGGCTTGTTTCTCATTCCTTTTGCGTCCGACACTCTCTGCACAAGTGATTTTTAAACTATCACAATTCAAAGTTTACTAAGCAAAAACCAATAAATTCAACTTTAAAAAGTAAACAAATAGAAATTGTTTATACCTTAACATAATTTGACCAAACATCATCACTATCGACAAGGACCATCTTCTCACAATCATCCCAGCCAAAACCACTAGCATTCACCATATCATAGAGAGTGCTATATTGTTTCCTCCACAGCTTAATCTTTGATTCGATATGAGGAGAGGCTCGGAGATCGGTTCCAGCAAATGCTAGTAAGATTTTCTTCTCGCATAAATTGTAGAAGCCTGGCCTAAATTGGTTATTATCACGCTTCCACTTAGGATCACTTAAGAATACATCTTTCATAGCCCCAATGAGAAAATCCTCCTCATGCTTGTTCCAAAACCTTCGAGTTGCTTTTGCATTGTTCTTTGATTTTTTGGTACCTGTGTTATCCATACCTATATGCATATCATAACATCAACATCTCTCATAAATAAAAAAAACAACGTAAACAATATCTATTATAAATACCACAAGAAAAATTTTCAAATATTTCAATTACATGTCTTATATTAAATATCCAATAACAAGAAAAAAGTTCACATAACAATATTTAACAAAATAATATTCATTACAAATACCACCAGCAATATTTTGAAATAGTTGAATTACATGTCTTCTAGTGAACATCCATGAGATATATTAAAAGGTTTCATTCAACAATATTTAACAAAAAAACATTTCTCCATTTATAGGTTATTTCCCTGGCCTCTGCTTGCTTGCCATTCATTAAACATCTGGTTTGCCAAAGCAGTTCTCCAATCACTCCATTGATCAGATGTTTCTGCAACGTCAATGAATTCATCCCCTAATTCAGTTGGGGGAGGAATTAGGGGATAATGTTCTTCATCATCAAGTGGATCCACGGGCATTTCACGTTTTTTGAGGTTGTGGAGAAGGCAACATGCGGTAATAATGCGGAATTGAGTCTTGATTGGAAAGTAAGAATAGGACCTCAAAATTGCCCACCTCATTTTAAGTAACCCAAAACACCTCTCAATGACATTACGAGCAGAAGAGTGTTTCATGTTAAAAAACTCTTCTGGAGTTGTGGGAGCACCCCCTTCTCTCCATGTGGAAAGGTGGTAACGCTGTCCTCTATAAGGTGCAAGGAAACCCTCCCCATTTGTGTAACCTGCATCTACGAGATAGTAGTAGCCTGTAATTGTATAAAATAATTTCACTACGTAAGTAAGAAAATTTTAAGTTATAAAAATATATGCTATTTATATAAGGATTTGTAATTATCATACCAGTGGGCACTTTCAACCCATTTGGTCTACTGATTGCATCTCTAAGTACCTTAGAATCAGAAGCAGACCCTTCCCATCCAGGCAAGACATATATGAATTGCATGTCTTGGGAGCACACACCTAATACATTTGTGGCAATTTCCCCCTTCCGTGTTCTATACCTTGGTTTGCCTACTGCAGGAGCACGAACCTTAACATAGGTTCCATCTAAAGCTCCAAGACAATTCTAACAATAAAAAATAATATAGAAATTAACACATTTCAAAAAAAAAATAAAATTATTGTTTAAATCAATTTGCAAATAAGTTATACCTGAAACCACCTCCATCTATCATCTGTGCAATTAGCAATTATTGGCTCGGGCGCCTTAAGTAGGACACCTTGGAGACGTAACACAGCCTTGAGAACATCATTGAAATACTTACTAACTGTTTGACCACTCCGCATGAAATTAAATTTGATTTTGCGGTTTTTAGTATGATGTGCAAGGACATTCAAGAACATAGCTACTTTCTCTTCTAAGACAACATATTTGGAATCTCTTAATCCAGCATTTCGTACTAATCCACACAGCAACATGAATGTAGGCCTATTCATTCGTAGCATATCATGACAACTTACTTCACTATTTCTGACCAACCTATTCAAATGGTCAATTTGTGTCCTGTATGGATGAGGTGATCTATGCAATTGCAACCTAGCTTCGTTTGTCTCCATGGCCGCATGTAACATTACCATGTACACAGCAAATGCATAATTAATGGATGCAACAATATGTTGAAGTGATACAAATGCATGCATGAGGTCCTTCTTCCCTTTTGCAATAGGATAATTATTATCCATCTACACACATAATAAAACATTGAATCAAACAATATAAAACCAAAATTAGCACCATAACAAAACAAATGAATATACATATATGTTAGTATTGAGGGAAAACACAAGTAATTTGTGGCTGATTGAATTACTTTACCATGAGATAATACCAACCACAAGATTCAAGGTAACACCTTGTACCAAACATTGAATCAAACAATATATAACCAAAATCAGCACCTTAACAAATTCAAGGTAACACCTTATACCAAACAAAGATGATTATCTGATTATGTTTTTCTGCATATATATGTTTCTAATAACTAGGCCAACAAATTTGTAAAACAACAAAATCATGAATATTATGGTTATCCAACTATCATCTAAATAAAGTAAGAATAACATGTGGAGAAGTGAAGAAACTGTCCCTGGATACATTACAATGAAAAAACCCATCTAACTAAGTTGTGTGATATGCCTTGTTAGCAAGCCTCAAAATGTTCCACTGGTAGTACTAAATTTACTCAATATTTCAGTTGCTTTTGTCCTTTGTCCTGCTTTATAATGTGGTGGTGTTTTCCTACCCTTGCTTATCTCAAGTTGATCAAGTAAAACAATGAATTACTGCTTGTATTTTGTGTATAGTGTCCTTTTGTTATTTATATATTCTATCTTACATTGAAAAACTAATAAATCTCTCTCTCTCTCTCTCTCTCTCTCTCTCTCTCTCTAATTGAGTTGAAGAAACAAAGTTCATGTGCAATTCAACTTCACAATATCTCTAATCAATATGTAGCTTTCAAGGTATGGTTATTTTTTTGCTTTAACTATCATCTAGTTATTTTTGGTTAAAGCATGCTTTATATTATGTTATCAGTTTTGTATAAATCTTATCTCCTCTCTACTTTATATAATGTAGGACTCAATTTATTGATCTAGATACAACACATAAGCACTCATATGATGATGACATTAAAGTGAAGATAATTTGTTTTGAAATGGAGACTTCTGGAAGTTCATGTAATTGGAAAATCATATTAGCAGGTGAAGACTACATGGACTACATCTCCAAAGAAATATTGTGTGTGACCCAACATAGACATCATCAAACCGAACTCAAAATGTGATTTCATGGGTATATACATACATACTCCACTTTCTTTCTTTTCCAGAATTTTATTTTTGTGTTTCTATTACACATGAAATTGTGAATAGTACCACCTTTTTGCTTAAGTTAAATACTTTTCCCAAGGCTTTGTTATGTAAAGTCATCATTAATGTGTTTCTAGAACAGAGAAATCCATACTCAAATTAAGAATTTTGATTATGTAAAAGAGAACAAAAAATCAACATGCAACTGATGGAAACTCCAACTTCTCTCACCCATCAAACTCAACTAAAGTGAAAGAAATATTTAATGATATCAAACCCACACTATTTTTGGAAAACATACAAACAGCAAGCATGCACCAGTGAATCTTCCATTACCAACCAATATAAAAGAATATAGAAAATAAACTTACAATTGTAGAAAACCTATAACAGAACTAGGTGCAACCCATAACAAATAATGGAAAATTGACACAATCAAGTAAAATATTTAAACATATATAAAACAGAAGAATGAAAGCCTCATTTCCAAAAACCATTGCAGAGAGTTTCTAGAACAAAATTGAGGATGAACTTACCCCCTGTTTTTCAAACAAAATATATACATTTGTTGTTTACAAATAATAATAATAATAATCACAAGTAAAAGCACAATCGGTACCTCTTGAAGGGAGAAAGAGAGAGAGAGAGAGACATTTATAATCGGTACCTTTTGAAAAAAATCGTTCAAGAATCCCAAAAATTGGACTCATAATCGCAATACACACTCCATCAACCCACAAACCATTGAAACATCAACCAGTAAAAAAAAAAAAACCCTAACCATCACATGTATATCAATGGAGAAGAGAAGAGAAGATAATTCTTTTACAAAATCAAGTATTATCGTAGTTGATTGTTGATCCGATGTTCTTCTTGGCCAAGATTTCCCGCCGTTTCCTTGTCGCCACAGATGTGTTTTTCCCGCTATTTCCTTGCTGCCCAACACACACACACACATATATATAGGCAACAGTTGAGGGCAAAAGTGTATTTCAATCTCTAAGCCAGGGGATTGATTTTTCAATCCCAGCTCATCTGAAGGAAAGGTAATCCGGCTGGGGTGTAGGAGTAATACTCCAGGTGGAGTAGCAGTCCCACTCAATAAGGAAGAAAACAAACACGTTATTGTGGACCCCACTTCACTACTACTCCAATCCTACACTCGAATCAGCGAAACAAACATGGCCTTATAGTAAACAAATTTTTCGGAATTCATTTATAACATTTATTGTTGGAGACTTTAGTCAAGGAATTTTTTATTTTTATTTTCTTTTGGTCCTTTGTATGAGGGGAATATTTTCTAAACCTTTAGACTTTTTTTTCTTTTTCTTTTTTTTTAATTTACAATTGGGGCCTAGGGGCCTTGAATCAAGAAGAGTTTATTTTATTCTATGGCCCTATTTAGATTTATTATGGATTTTTTTTTTTATAAGAAATATGATTTTAGCATATATGATTAAGACTTTTGATAATAAGAAGATTTTTTAAATAAAAATTTAGTGTCAAGAATTTAGACTTCATGGTTTGTCACTTGGTGGTCCTTCATAAATTTTTTAAAGCAAATGGCCCTCCATGGATTGTGTACCTAAATTTGTTTTTTTATGTGTCATCGTATTTCTCATTAGTTTGAATTTGTTAAAGTTGAACATGTGAAATCGACACATTGCGAGATTAATTTGTACTTATCTAAGTAATTTAAATTATTCATCTTGTATGATAAGTTGAGAAAACCATACATATAAAAATTAAATTAATCAGGCATAAGTAATTATATGATCAAATTACAAATATATTTTAACAAATAGATAATTTATTATTAAAAATATGTATGACATATTGATAAAAATAATTTGATGATATGATAATTCATGTTGCATCAATTAATTTTTTTGCACAGATAATTTTTTCAATTAAGTATATGAGATGGGATAATTTAGATATTAAGATTTAGGAAAATGTTTGGGATCCCCTTTTAGGGAGGCTCCCACTACTTCTATAGTGATGTAAATTAATGATGTGTTTGTATTTTTTTTTTTTTTCTTTCTCTTTTTTACTTAGACCAATTACAAGTGAATAAGAATTGTAAAAGTGACATTTTGTGAGGGTCTGAATTATTACCATAAGATTTATCAAATTAATCCCAAGTGAACTTGAATGTCAAATCAAGACTCATACATACCATCGAAATTGTAAACCTCGGATAAACTTATGTTTTAACTAACGCGTTGATTACGTAATGCATGCATAATTATAAAAAAAATGTACATATAATATTTGTTATTCAACTAATAAAGGTTTGCTTCATGAAACCTATGATCTTGGTACATCAACTACAGTAATATTTTGAAAAAAAAATATACATATAAGATATAAATGTGTCAACACCACCATCAATTTTCATTTTATATATTAAAATAGATATTAAAAAAAATTCATTATACGAATTGATCTGATCTTTTTACAACTATTAAATATTCATGTAATAATGAGAATCTGAATTCGTGAATCTAGTTCCAAGTTATATCAATTTCTCTCAGATAAAGGAAACATAGATTTAAAACACAAAATATACATTTTGAAGTTGAAATTTATTTTAAATATAATCCACACACTTTAATATGGATTTTAATTACACAATACATTTGTGTTTTTAATTTGTGCAATTAACATTATTGGTAGACAAAAATAAAAGTTAAAAATAAATAAATAAATTTTTTTTTTAAAAAAAACTAGAGCGACTCACTCTATGTGTTTTATGTACTTTTCTGTGGTTGGTTTGTAAACTTATTGGTTGTGTTTTGGTATTGTTTTTTTATTCTTAAATTTTAAATTTTTATTGGAAAGTACAATTTTTTTTATAAAGATCGAAAAAAAATATATCATACCAAGGGTATTTCCCAAGACAAAAAAGGGGTGGTGAAAGCCATCCAGACATTAAAAAAAATAAAAAATAAATAAATCTATTGACAAAATCCAAAAAGTGAAACAAAAAAATTGCTTCACAAACAACTTTCAAAAATAAATATTTCTAATTTAGTAACCATATTAACTAGTTCTTGCACTCTCATTATTTCTATTTCTCAAAACACCAAATACAAAAACGAAAATAGAACCGAAAACAAATACCAAAATGTTGAAAACAATGTTTCGTCAGGACATCAGCGTTTTTAACGTGGTAGACCATGTTTGTTCATGACATTTGCCTTTATAAATAGGCTCCTTAATTTCACATAGATCACCACAACTTTCCCACCTCTTCTTCCCATTTTTTAGCAACCTTAAACATTGTTTTATTTTCTGTTTTTTTTTTTTGGTCTTTGTTTTAAATTAGCTAAAAAAAGGCCATAATGGATTGTAGTAAAGGAATGCTAGCAGATCAACAACATGTTCTACAATGCCAAAGGAGGTCAGCCAATTACAAGCCAAACATTTGGAAATATGATCTTCTACAGTCTCTTACAACTCAATACAATGTGAGGATTATATTAAATATATATATACAATGTGAGGATTACAACTCAATCAATTGGGCGTTTCTCTTTAACATGCTCTCAAAATTTGGCTTCGGATCTAGATGGGTGAGTTGGATGAAAGCGTGTGTATCCTCTGCTAAGATCTCGATCTTAGTTAATGGGTCACCAACACCTGAATTTTGCCCACAAAGGGGCCTTCGTCAAGGTAATCCATTGTCACCGTTTTTATTCAACATTGTAGCAGAGGGTCTCAATATATTGCTAAGCAGGGCAAAAGAGTTAAACTTAATCAATGGGGCTGAGATGGGGTCAAATGGCTTAAGAGTAACTCATTTGCAATTTGCGGATGACACGATTTTGTTTTGTGAAGCCAAGAAGGAGGAAGCTTGTAATATTAAAAGAATCTTAAGATGCTTTGAAATAGCCTCAGGGCTGAAAATAAATTACCACAAGAGTGTCATTTGTGGTGTTGGGGTTGATGATGGACTATTGCAAGAGTTTGCCTTTAGTCTAAATTGCCTTTATCAAAAGCTACCTATAATGTATTGAGGTTTGCCATTGGGGGTCAACCCAAGTAGGAGAAGTACTTGGAAACCTGTTCTTGTCAAATTCAAGCAAAAATTGGCTAATTGGAAGAAAATACTACTTTCTTTTGCCGGGAGATTAACTTTAATTAAGTTAGTTTTGTCCAATCTGCCTATTTAGTATTTATCATTGTTCAAGATTCCTGTTGTGGTGGCTAAGGAGATTGAGAAAATACAATCGGTTTTCTTGTGGGGTGGATCAGACCTCAGAAGAAAAGTGCATTTAGTCCGTTGGGAGGTAATTGCAAAGAATAAGAATCTAGGTGGTTTGGGGTTGAAGAGGATTAGAACATTCAATGATTGTCTGTTGCTGAAATGGTGGTGGAGGTTTGGAGCTGAGAATCACATACTCTGGAAAGAAGTGATATGCGCAAAATATAATGTTCAATATGGGAAATGGTTGCCAACTTTGGAAGGTAGAGGTTCTAAGATCTGGATTGATATAATTAATGTAGCTTTGCTGAATCCTGACTTGCATAATTTTTATATTCATAATTCTCAAATAGCTTTGGGGGATGGGAGTAGAGTTCACTTTTGGTTGGACAAGTGGATTGGTAATGTATGCTTAAAGGAGGAATTCAATAAACTCTTCTCTCTATCTAATAATAAGCATGGGGTGGCGTAGACACCCCATTTTTGACCGACCATAAGACTCAGACGTCACTGATTGAGCGCTTGGTGATGTTGCATATTGTACTCGATCTGAAGTTTCAGAGTCTCGACCACGAGCCTTGCCTTCGGACTTCCGGACTCTTTTTTTTTTTTTTTTTACCTTGCCTCGGTTTGCGAACCAGGTCCCGTTTTCTCCGTTTTTTCTTCCCGAAGGGAGGGAGAGGTCTCGTAGATCATCTCTCAGCGGCCGTAGGCTACGTTTCGTGGTCGTAGGCCATTTTTCCCGTTTGGAGCCCGGTTTCTAGTTTTTCGGAGCCATCGGCCGTGTGCCTTGGTTCGGGACCACTTAACCACCTCCGTTTGCTCCGGTTTTTGGCATACACCTTATTTCCTCCCTTTTGAGGGACACTGTGGCTCAAGAGACCAACTTCGTGATCAAACGCCACCTCCGGTGTTTAACAGTCAGTTTTCGGGGCCCCGGGCTGTGCGTTTTGGCCCCCGAACCTTCGTTTTACATCGGTTTGGGTTCATTTTTGGTGGAGACCTTGTTTTCATTGTTAGGAAGGTTGTAGAAGGGTGGAAGGCCAGCAATTGTTCTGAAGACTAGCTTTATTCCTTCATCGCTCTTCATCGCCCGTTTTCTTCACTAGAAAGCTGACTTTTTCCATTCTCGGGCCACTTTTTCTGACTTTCCTCCACACCATTGTGTTGTACACACCTGGGAGGTCACCAATATGGATAGGCCGGCCATCAACTCTTCCTGACCCTTTTGAACCCCTCTAAAAAGTTGGTTTTTCTCTCTCCTGGGTTATATTTCCTGGTTTTTCTTTACATAGCTGTGTTGTACACACATAGGAGGCCACCTTTCTGGGGTGGCCGGCCAACAATCTTGCATGACCCTTTTGAACCTGGCCGGCCGGCCAGGGGAGGTGGCCGGCCGGCCACCTGAACCTCCTGAACCTGGCCGGCCATGTTCCTTTCTCCTGGTTCCTTACAGCTGTACCCTCTGTTTTGACCTAGACCCCTGCCCGGGGATCTGCCCTTTTGGGGGGAAAATTTGAATTTGATTTTTTCCCCCAATTCTCCACCCCTCTCCTCTATAAAACCAGCACCCCAGATCTATTTTGAAGGGTTACAAAAATTGTTTAGAGCCTTTACATACAACTCTCCCTTTCCCTTTCTTCCAACCCTCCAAACCCTAAAACTCTTGCATCATTTGCACTACAACCCATAGCACCACACCTTCACACTCCATTCCAGCCCTTTGAAGCTGATTTCCAGAGGTTGAGAGCTCACAAACCTAGTCCAAAAGCTGCTGAAGTTTGGTTCTACAAGGATAAGTCCTTTTTTTTCCCTTTTCTAGTCCTTTCTTGCTCCATCTATAAGCCATACTTGCTTACATTTTTTGGCTCCGACCCAAACTGGAAATGGTCTTATTTTGAGCTTATTTTCATGTTTGATCAAGGGTTTTTCTCTGTTTGAGGCCATATACTATCCCTTTCTCTTTTATCTCTCTTTTGGGCCTTTTCTTGCATGATATATTAGCCCTGTTTGTAAGCATTTCTGGGCTTTGAGCCAAACTGTAAAGTGCTTTATTTTGAGCCCCTCTTAAACTTTGTTGAAGGACTCTTTACTGTTTGAGGCCATCTACTGCCTCTTGCTTTCTATCTCTCTTTTAGGGCCATTTTTACATCATATTGTAGCCTTACTTGTGAGCATATTTGAGACTTGACATAAACTGTAAAGTGTCTTTTTTTGAGCTCCTCTTCAACTTTGTTGAAGGGCTATTTTCTTTTTGAAGTCATTTACTACCCTGTTTGTTCATCCTCTCTTTTAGGGTTGTTTTTGCATGATATATTAGCCCTATTTGTGAGCCTTATTGGATCTCAACCTAAACTGAAAATAGTCTTATTTTGACATCATATTCATGTTTGATTAAGGTCTATTCTCTGTTTGGGGCCATCTTCCCCTATGCATGCTTTATTCTTCCATGATTAGGGCCATGCATTAGAGCACTTGCATTGGCCATGGTTTGGCCTCTTAGCCACTGAAATCTAGTGGATTTTTAGTGGCTTTGATGCATTTTTGAGCCTCAAAATCAGAGGGGGGTGACCCCCTGTAGACGTCCCCGAACGCATCCCGGGGGAAGGGAGTGCGAGTCCCCCCCCCCCCGGTTCTAGTTCGATATTGGGTCACTACAGTTCGAAGGACTCAAATGTCACGGTTCTCAATCTTGAACCGAAGAGTCCAAATCCGGCAAATCGTTTTGAAAACAGATTTTTTGAAAGAAGTGCCAAACATGGACTGCTTCGCCAGATACAGAGTCGCCACCTAAATATTTTAAAATGGGAAATTTAGGAAACCCTGACTCGGTGCCAAAGGCCACGTGTCCGTCATCACCAAAGTTGCCTCGGCTCGGGAACTTGGGTACGATTGGGGAAGGTCACTTCGTGAGCACCCCCGCTCGCCCGGTCAAAGACCGGCCTCTACTAACCATGATATCTGATTTTTAAAACATTGTGAGTTCTTATTCCGGTTATTAGCCTAGGTTACTATGTGATGCGCACAGCATACAAGTATAGACTGAATCGCCTGAATTGGAACAAAACATCTCATGTTTGTTTGTTTGAAAATGGTTTGATGGTGCTACCCGCAGGTAGGCTAAGACGCGGATTTGCCACCCTCGGGTGGGCTTAAAAAAAATATGATTTTGCTACTATCTAGTGGGCTTAAAACAAACAGTTGATGAATTGTCCCAATTCAGATAACTCAACCTTCACCCACAGGCATTCAAGGCAGTTATATCACATAAGCAGTTAGCCTCATGGTAAGCATGCTATTCATGGCAACACTTACACGCATGCAAGGATGCTAAAGCATAAAACTCACCGAGTACTCCAAGCTAAAAAACAGAAGCTTATTAGAAATCCATGTATGATCCTAGATGCACAGGATTGCCTAATGCAACACATGCAAAGATGCAAACTATAGCAGGCTCGGCTATTCTAAATATGACATGTGAAATGCTACAGCTATCAAGTATTCAACTTGGAATTGAAATACAAATGCAGTTTGTATGATGCGCCGAGCCCGGTGCGTGCAAAACAGATGAATGATGCAAACATGCTGTCATACTGTATGCTAATTGAAATATGCCCTATATCTAACCATCGTAAGCGGGTAAATAAAAGGGAGAAAGAAATGGGGGTTGGAAGACATACATCACACTCACACACCCTTATTACAATTATGCCCTCGCACAGAGGGTCCGAATAAATAATACAGTCCGAAATAAAAGAATAATACAGTCCAAAATAATACAGTCCGAATAATACAAATTTCTAATTAATTAACAAATTAAATAAGAAAGCTGTAAAATGGCATGCAAGCCAGGGACTGCCTTGACTCCACTTCAGATAATGAAATGATGCATGTTGGGCTGCTTTGCGCAGAAATCCACTGGGATGCCCCAATTAGCCTTTGTTTGCAGTATTTCTCGAAATGCGTGCCAAGTCTCGGAAAGTTGCTGATTCTTCGTTTTGCTGTAACAGAGAGCAAGAAAGGGGCATAGCAATGTATTTCACAAATATATGCATGCCTCGATTCTCGTGCCACCAATCACGCATATCGATGCATGATGGCCGAGGAATCGGATTGCACAACTCAATATGGGGTGAATGCAGATGAATGCTATAACAAAACCTAACTCCATCATGGATAATCCGGAGTGTCGGTGACTTGGGAATTGAGACCCGTTCCATCACTCGGAGTACGAAACGTGCCTCGTTTCCTGTGCCCGGGCCAATTCCTATCCCGAACACGATGCAATATGCATGATATGCATGAAATGCGGCTAATATGCAATCCTAACATACGTAATGCTATGAAAATGAAATGCCTCGAAATGCGTGCGTGCGGGCACGCAAACCGAGGCGATGATCCTGAGGCATGAGATGGCATACGCAATGCAATTGGACTTACACTAACATGAGTGGACCTCAGCCACACTCACATAAGAGGCCGATGGATGAGAATGGAGTGCCTCGAAATGCGTGCACACGGGCACGCAAACCGAGGCAATGGCATAAATGCATGAAATGACATGAAATATGATATACAATGAGACTAAAATGAGATGTCTCGAAATGCGTGCCCACGGGCACGCAAACTGAGGAAATGGCATACGGAATGCAACAGGACTAAAATGAGATACAGAATGCGAAATGGACTTACACTAACATGAGTGAGCCTCAGCCACACTCACGTAAGAGGCCGTCGGATGAAAATGAGGCGCCTCGAGATGCGTGCACACGGGCACGCAAACTGAGGCAATGGCCCTAAGGCATGAAACGGCATGCAAATGTAATGATGGGCTTATACCAACATGAGAGGGCCTCAGCCACACTCACATAGGACGCCGGAGGATGAAAATGAAGTGCCTCGAAATGCGTGCACACGGGCACGCAAACCGAGGCATGGCCCTAAGGCACAAAAATGGCATGCAAATGAGACGTGGCAAATGGCATACGGAAAATGTAAATTTCAGCAGCCAAAATGATGCAAAAACAGCCCCCGAATTATGACAAAATTACACCCGATGCCCGAAATGCTACGTTAAGCACCCGAAATGGCCTACAGCCCTATTAAACATGCATAATTGGTATATGACATGTAAAACAGTAGCAAGGCAGCCCCTAAACTAGCATTTTTTCAGTATAAAGGATGGCCAAACAACAATCACAAGTATGGCAAAAGTAGCATGCAAAAATGGGGGAAAAGAGGGGAACAATGAAACAAGTGATATGTACAATGCCCAAACTGAAAAAAAACAGTTCTACAACATTAAAGAGGGACCAAAAATATGCACATTTACAAGAGATGACATTCCCCAATTCAGTATGTAGATATGCTCAAAATAGCATGCAAAATATGAGCCAACAAAGGCTATAACATGAGGTATCAAAAGGATGCACCAAACAGCCTAAGACCCTTAACAAAACATGAAGAATGAGTTATTTTAAGACTCTTTACAAGCCTGATGAAGGCTCAGAAACAGAAGCATGATGAGCTAGCAAGGCATGCAAAAATAAGGGGGTATAAGAGGGTATAACATGAAGTACCAAAAGTATTCACCAAATAGCATAAGACCCTTAACAAAACATGACAAGAAGGAAAAAATAAGGCTCTTTTCAGGCCTGATGAAGGCTGAAATCAGAAGCCAAATAAGCTTAAAAAAGGCATGCAAAATGGGGCCAAAGAGAGGTACAAAGAGAGGCCATGCATGGAGGCCCCAAACAAGATTTATCCCTTCTACAATGTTGTATAGGGACCTAAAATAAGCTCAATCTCAGTTAATGGAATGCTCAAAATCAGACTTCAAATAGGCTAAAGAAACCATGCAATTTTACGGTAAATTGGAAGAATTACAAAACAAGTGCATGATAGAACCACCAAACATGGTTGAGCCCTTCTTCAATGTTGAAGAGGGGCTCAAAATAAGCCCACTCACAGTTTATATGATGCTCAAAAATGGATCACTCATAATCCAAACAAAGCATGCAAAATATTGGCACAAAGAGTGATATTGAAAGAGGTGCATCATCGAGGTGCCAAACAAGGTTGAGCCCTTCTACAATGTTGTAGAGGGGCTCAAAATAAGCCTAAAATCAGTAGGGTTCGGAGCCCAAAACAGAGAGCAAGTAGGGTAAAGAATTGATGCAAAAATGTGCTCAAAAGGGGAAAATAGTGACTTACCCTTGAAGATCAAGCTTTTGTTGCTTCTTGGCTTCAATTTGTTTCTTCTTAGCCTCTGAAAAATCCTCCTTTTCTGCTGGAATGGAGGTGGTGATGGTGAAGCTTAGGGTTGATGAACAAGTGGGCTAGAAACTTGAAGGTTTTTGGAGCTTTTGGAGAGGGAAATGGAGGCAATGGGAGATATGCTCTTGAGAAGAAAATTGCTAACCCTAACAAAGAAGGAGGTCAGCCCCTTAAATGGGCAAGAAAGGGGTGTAAAAGGGAGGGAAATGCATCCAAGCTTTCCCTCCCAAAATATCCCTCGGAGGCAAAAGATATTTGGAAAAACAGCTGGACAGCTGTAAAGTGGTCAAAAGCAGGAAGCAGGCCGGCCATGTGCTTTTCTTGAAGATGGCCGGCCGGCCACCCCACTGGTCGGCCAGCCACTCCCCATGGCCGGCCGGCCATGGCCAAAAATGAAGTGAACAATTAATGGCCGGCCACCATATTTTGGTGTCCTCCCAGGTGTATAGAACAAGACCCCATGGTTGGAATTTGGCAACTCTGAAACAGGAGGCACAACATTCAACTTGAAAGAGAGGCTCAAAAATGAAAATAATAGTTACTGGCCGACCACCACCTTTTAGGGTCCTCCCATGTCCCCTCATCACAAATATGTAGTCTCGGCTCGAAGAAAATATCCCTAGGGTGTTCAACATTAGCCCGGAAATGAGCAAAACGGACGCCGGAGGAGCGAAACTGGTTTTCTGAGACAATTGCTGTCCTCCCACCCTCCAGTGATCTTCCTGGTGCTAAAACAGAGGTACCTGCCAAATTTGAACAAAAACTAATGCAAAATGAAAGCTCGGGGCCCAAATCACGTAGTTCGGGGTCCCGAAAATGGGCTGTTGGGCATCGGGAGTGGTGTTTGACCACGAAGTGGGTATCTGAGACCCCAGTGTCCCTCGGTATGGAGTAAATGAGATGCATCCCAAAAATCGGACAAATCGGAGATGGTTGGGCGGTCCCGAGCCGAGGCACACGGCCTGACGGCTCCGAAAATCGGGAACCGGGCTCCGAAATGGGCAAAATGGCCTAGGGCCACGAAATGTAGCCCACGGCCACCGAGAGATAGCCTACAGGACCACTCCCTTCCCTCAGGAAAGAAAACAGAGAAAACCGAGTCTGGTTCGCAAACCGAGGCAAGGCACAGAAGAGAGTTCGGAAGTCCGGAGGCAGGGCGCACGGTCGCGACTCTGAGACTTCTGAACGAGCACAGTATGCAACATCACCAAGCGCTCAATCGGTGACGTCTGAGTCTTAAGGTCGGTCAAAAATGGGGTGTCTACACCCCCTCTCACTTTGTTTTGTTTGATGGCCATTTTGGCCTTTCAAAGGGACCCTATCTTGCATGCTTTGTTGACTGATTTTAGGACCAATTTGATGAGTTTTGGGACTATCATATTTGATTTTCAGAGTTGATTTGGCTATGCTAAGTGTCCTTGATGCATGCGCTTAATAACCCCTTTGTATGCCCTCTAAAAGAACCCATCATTTGTGCATGTGTTGGTTGCATTTCAGAGGTTATTTGGGCATGTTTTGTTCACTGATTTTTGCTGGTTTGATGAGTTCTCACTTGCTTCATGTACATGCCATGTAAACCATGTTTGCTAGTCAAAATTGCATGCTATGTTAGGCCATCTTGATAGCATCTTTTGGTCATGTTTTGAACTAGAAATGTTCATGTTTTGGGACCGCCTTGGTTCTTCTTTATACTTCATGATCAAATAATGCATGCTTGGTATAGCTATAGGTCAATGCATGTGCCTAGTTTTGTGTTTCGGGACCATTCCATGCATCGGGTGCCATTTATTCATGTTTCGGGATCACTTTGTATCACATTTCAGTGCTAAAACTTGCATGTTTGTATGCCATATTTCATGCCTTGCCATGCCTTGTTAGAGTGGCATTTTGTGCCTTAGGTTCGGTCCTCGGTTTGCGTGTATGTGTACATGCATCTCGAGTGTCTCATTTCCGTCTCATGGCCATTGATGTGAGTGTGGCTAAGGTCCACTCATGTTGGTGTAAGTCCATTATACATTGTGTATACCATTTCAATTCATAGCATCGCGTATACTAGGTTGTATGTTAGAGCATTGTGTATGTCTTGCTACATCGTGCATTGTGTATGCCGTCTCATAGTATTGCGTATGCTAGGTTGCATGTTAGGATTGCATTCATGCATGTCATGCATATTGCATTGTGCTTGGGATAGGAGTTAGCCCAAGCATGGGAAACGAGGGACGTTTCGTACTCCGAGTGACGGAACGTGTCTCAATTCCCAGTCGCCGACACTCCGGATTATCCATGATGGAGTTTAGGCCTTGTTGTGTTTTCATGTGCATTCATTCCATATTGAGTCATGCAAATCGACTCCACGGCCATCATGTATCGAGATGCGTGATTGGTGGCACGAGGATCAAGGACTACACTCTCTGAAGAGTAGTCATGCATACATATGTGAAAATACTTTGCCATGCCCCTTTGTTGCTCTCTGTTGCAGCAAATTAGAAACCGGTAGTCTTCTGGAGCTTCGTGCAATATTCCGGGCTTAATTGTAAACAAAGGCTAATTGGGACATCGCAATGGATTTCTGCGCAAGGCAACTCAAGCATGCATCATCCATCATCCGGAGTAGAGTCGAGGCAGTCCCTAGCTTGCATGCTAATTTACTGCTTTCCTAGATTAATTTGTTAATTAATTAGGATTTTGTATTTATTCAGACTGTAATTATTCGTTTGGGACTGTATATTATTTATTTGGACCCTCTGTGCGAGGGCACAATTGTAATAAGTGTGCGTGCGTGTGATGTATGTCTTCCAACCCCACGTCTTTCTCCCTTTTATTTACCAGCTTATGATGGTTAGATTAGGGCATGTTTCATTTAGCATACAATATGATAGCATTTTTGCATTCATTCATCTGTTTTGCATGCACTGGGCTCGGCGCATCGTAACTCACTACATTGTATTTCAATTCCAAGTTGAATACTTATTAGCTGTAGCATTCCATATGCCATGTTTAGAATAAGCCGAGCCTATCTTAGTTGCATTCCTACATGTGTTGCATTAGGCATTTCTGCATAGTTAGGATCATGCATGGATTTCTAATTAGCTTCTGTTTTGGCTTAGAGTACTCGGTAAGTTTTTATGCTTTAGCATCCTTGCATGTGTGTGAGTGACTTCCATGATAGCATGCTTACCATGAGGCTATATGCTTATGTGATATAACTGCCTGAATGTCTGTGGGTGAAGGTTAGGTTATTTGGATTGGAACAAATCATTGACTGCGAGTCTTAAGCCCACTAGATAGTGGCAAAACCATGTTTTCTAAGTCCACCTAAGGGTGGCAAAATCTGCATTTTAAGCCTACTTGCGGGTAGCAAACCATCTTTCAAAAGAAAACATGAAATGTTTTGTTCCAATTCGGGCGATCCAGTCTATATTTGTATGTTGTGCGCATCACATAGTAAATCTAGGCTAATAACCGGAATAAGAACGCATAATGTTTTCAAAATTAGATATCATGGTTAATAGAGGCCGATCTTTGATCGGGCGAGCGGGGGTGCTCACGAAGTGACCTTCCCCAATCGTACCCAAGTTCCCGAGCTGAGGCAACTTTGGTGATAACGAACACGTGGCCTTAGGCAAACGAGTCAAGGTTTCCTAAATTTCCCAAAAATAAAATATTTAGGTGGCGACTCTGTATCTGGCAAAGCAGTCCATGTTTGGCACTTCTTTCAAAAAAAGTCTGTTTTCTCAAAATGATTTGCCGGATTTGGACTCTTTGGTTCAGATTACGAACCATGACAATTTGAGTCCGAACTGTAGTGAGCCCAAAATAAACGGAACGGGACCAATCCTCCCGGGGCGTTCGGGGACGTCTACAGGTGGTAAGGGTGTTTTTTGAGAATAGGGGTGTTGATGATGATTGAAACCTTGAGTTTAGAAGAACTTTGTTGGCATGAGAGGAGGAGGAAGTTCTTAGATTAGCTTGTTTGCTTAGGAGTGCACCAGCTCTTTGCAGTGAAAAACCAGATGTATTGAAATGGACAGCAAAGTCATCTGGTCTGTTTAGTGTAGCTTCAGCATATAAATGGAGTGAATCCCTTCTTGGTCCGGTTATGGCAATGGCAGGCTCTATATGGAATAATTTGCTCCTCCTAAAGTACAATTTTTTGGATGGTTGGCATGGCTTGGTAAGGTCAAAACTTCCTGGTTCCTTCACAGAATTGGTATACTTGATGGAAGTGTCAATCTTGAATGTGTGTTCTGCTATTATGATGTTGAAACCGTTGAGCATATTCTTCTTGTTTGTCCTTTTGTTTAGAGGCTTTGGTCAAACATTGTGAGATGGTGGGGTTTTCAATGGGTCATACCAGGTACTGTAGATGGACTGAGAAGAAAATCTGGATGGTCATTCCTATGGCAACTCTTTGGTCTATCTGGAGGCATAGAAACGAGTGTGTTTTCAAGGGATCACAACCAGATTTTGAAGCTCTATGCGATATTGTGAAAGTTCGAGTAGCTTTGTGGACTAAGGCATCGCCACTTCAGGTGGCAGCTTCCGTAAATGATCTGGTGTATAACTTGCAGCAGGTTAAGTTTTGCCTGAGGATTGGTGGTTGAGTGTGTATCTGTTATGGGAGTTTATTTGGTTGAGTCTTGTGTTTCTGGTATGTTCCTTCTGATTGCTTTATCTTTGTCATTTATGTTTATCTGGTATACATAATGGACTGAGGCATTGCTGCTATTGCTATTCTGTAAGCTCTGTATCAATTTGTTCTGTTTCTTCTGCTTCTGTGCTGTTCTTCTGCATCTGTAGAGCTTGTTTGATCTATTCATCTGGGTTGCTCTATGTTTTGTTTGAGCTGTTAATCTAGGCTTGTTTGCTGCTGTGATTGCTGATGCTGTGATGATATCTAGTATGGGCTGGGTGTTTTGTCTCAGGTATGTGTTAGTCTAATTTGCTGGTATGTCCTGCTAGTGGTTGGTTTGCTCAACTCTGTTGGCTGGTTCAGCTAACAGCAGAATTGGGGTGCTATGCTAGTTAGTTATGCTGTTGTGCTGCTGTGATGAATTTGATGTTATGCTGGTTAGTTGTGCTGCTGTGATTGTTGCTGCTGTGATGTTATCTGGTATGGGTTTGGTGAATGGCCTGCTGTATGTTGTAGTTCAGTGATGGTGGAAGCTGGTCTGCTCTGTGTAGCTAGATGATGGTGGTATGCTGCTCATAAAAGGCCTCAGAAAGCATGTCTGCTACTGGTTAGGGACTGTTAAGCTGCTATAAGGGACTGTTAAGCTGCTATAAGCTGTTATGGACTGATAAGATTTCTTCATCAGATGATTCTGCTGTTTCTGTGATTAAAACTACATGATGCTTGGAGTGCTCATCACTGGATGGAGATTATGCTAGCATAATGAGCTCAAGGACTTCAAAATGAGGTTGATTCTGGGTTGTTTCAGTTCTGCATTTTGATCTGTAGTATGTCGGTCTACTATGATTAGGTGTTACCTTTGGTTGGTTGGTTGCTCTGGTCTGTTCTTTTTTCGTTGGTCTCTCACCAACTTTGGAGTGCTAGCAAATGATAAGATGAGTTTTGTGGTGCCAACCTAGTTTGGATCATTTAGCTCATTGTGATGCTTTTGCACTTCCTTTTCCTTTATTGATGTAATCTGTCTTGTACCTTGTACTTGTTTATTCCATCAATAAAGTTTCTTTTTTTGCCGATCAAAAAATATTATATATATATATATATATATAAAATGCGGTTTTTAGTTTTAAGAATGTACAAGTATTTTAAACATTTTAATTCTAAAAATTGTGACATTTAATCCCTCTAGTTATGTATTGTGGCAATTTGTTTCTTTAGTTCTAATTGTAATGTCCTGAAGTTTTCATTTTATGTCCAGTTAGTCCAATAGATAAAAATGTCCATTTAAAACTAAACTGAAATCAAAAGGGGCGGAATAATCCACTTACTCTTCTCAAAGTGATTGAATGGTTGGCGTTCAATTTGAAACGGTCTATTCCACTTTGAATGAACTATATTACTCTTCATTTTTATCCAAATTTTTAATAGAAGTTATCAATTAGATTAAATTTGACACAAGAAACTACAAGTATAATTTTCTATATTATTTATTAAAAAAAATGAAAATGCTTATTATTTGTCAATGTGCAGGAAGAAGAATATAAAAGGCAAGTTGAGAAGCTGAAAGAGGAAGTTATGTGCATGTTCAGGGAAGCAGTGGACCTAGTAGCTAAGTTGGAGTTCATAGACAACATAGAAAAACTAGGTCTTGCCAACCTCTTTGAAATGGAAATCAAAGAAGCTCTAGACACCATTGTAGCTTTTAAGAACAACCATCCCATTACAGAAGAGGGTCTCTATGCTAATGCTCTATTCTTTATGCTCCTTAGGCAGCATGGATTTAATATTTCTCAAGGTATACAACTTCATTTCAAAAGAAAAATAACACAAAATAGTCCCAAAAAAAATGAGAAAAGTGTCCAAACTATTAAATTGGCGCCCTGCATTAATTTTGGATGTATTACTCTAGACTAAGATAAATGTAGTACTGTTTTGGACACTTTTCTACGAAAATTTTATAGTTTAGAACATTATTGAATAGAAGTCCACATTCTTCATTATGCTAACGCTTCATTTATTTTGGTAAAACAGTTTTTTTTTTTTTTTTTTTTCATATTTTCTAGACTTTATTTATTTTGGTAAAAACGTTTCTTTCTTTTTTTTGTTTTTCATATTTTCTAGACTTTAGTATGATAGAAACAAGTTTATTTGAATGAAAAATATTTTTTACAGCAGCCACAATAACTACCCTTCTCCCAACTAGCCATTATCACCTACCATCATTGTTGCCACCATTATTACTATCACCACGACCACCACCACCACTCTGCTACCCCTATCACCACCAATAATACAATTATTATCACACTTGTTTTAAGGTCGCAACGAAATAGAAAAACACATTTCTACAATATTTTTTGCCAGAACAAAGTAACTTTATGTGCTAAGCAATTTTTTACTCTCCTATACCTAAAGTGCATATCTTTTAATTCAGATATATTTAGAGGCTTCACCAGCAAGATGGGTACATTCATCAAAACCACAGACTGTGATACTAAAGCAATGCTTGAGCTTCTTGAAGCCTCACATCTAGCATTAGAGGGTGAAAACATACTGATTGAAGCTAAAGCATTCTCTACTGGGATTCTGAAGAATATCACCAATTCAAAAAATGTAGAGAACAAAGTTACCAAACAATTGAGCCATGCTTTGGAGCTTCCATTGCAGTGGAGAGTGCAGTGGTATGATGTCAAGAGTCACATCCATGAGCTTGAAAACAATGACAACATAAACTCAGTTTTACTCAAGTTAGCAAAGCTTAACTTCAACATGGTTCAAGCCACACATCAAAATGATATCAAGGAGATATCGAGGTAATGACAAAAATATGTATGATGATGTCTCCTGAGATGTGACTGTGTCCATTTTAATGAGATCTTGTCATTTTTTTATCAATTTTTACTTTTATTTTTTTTTAAATCATATAATTATTGAGCTCCTGTTATTAATTCGACACATCGGAATGAAATTTTCAAAAGACACCAAAAGGAAACATAAAGAGAGTAGAGAGAGGGTGTGGACACACTTTTTTAATACATTTTGTTTTTCTATGTTTAATGGACGCACACGTGGACTACAATTTCACTTAATAAACACTAATGGGAAGTGGGAAGGTGTTCGACGCACCATTTCTATATATATATATATATACTAGCATATCATCCGTGTTATGTACGGATTGTGTTTAGAATTATCTATATATATATGAATTGTGATTTTTAAATGTCTTTTTTTTTTAAATGCCTTCTTTTTTTCATTTTTTATATTATATTAAAGTTTAATATTTTGATAATAATCATGTGTATTAGACTTTTTAAGGAATTAAATGTCTTTTTTTTTTTAATTATATTATATTAAAGTTTAATATTTTGATAATAATCATATGTCTTGGACTTTTTAAAAAAAATTTATATGCTTGTTCTTAATGCATTAAAGTATTATTATGAGGGATAATAATCATATGTGTTGGGACTTTTCAAGAAATTCATATGTGTTGGATTTTAAAGAATTTTTTTATGTTTGTTATTAATGAATTAAAGTGTTATTATGAGGATAAGACTTGGGGGTTGGGAGAAGTTAATAAATGCTAAAGTTTTTTTTTTGAATAAAAAAATCAAGAAATTTAAATTGGGAGATTGGACCTCCCACAAAGCTTGGGGTTAAAAACCCTCTTTTGCTTAATATATAGTATAGATATTTTTTATCGGCGAAAGTGCGTTATTAATTATTAAATTAATATTTATGAGAGTTAATTTCTCTATTTTTTACAAAGCATTAAGTGCTTACCTCTTAAATTTAAATCTCTTTGTTTTTTTGTAAAGTATTAAGTGCTTGCCTCTTAAATTCAAATCCCTATAAGAAAAGTTAAACACATGACCTTCCCCTCGAAACTAAGCCCTTAGAAAAATCATTGTAACCAACTAGGTTCGACACATCCCTTATATGGTATATGGTATGTATGACATGTATTTTTGTTACGTATTTTTTGATATATGTCATATATTTTTGTGAGAAATGTTCTTAATTTTTTGGTTGAGCTATGAAATTTTTTAGTTCATAAATGAAATTACATATTTTTATGGTAGTGTTACGCATTATTATGATAAGTAACACATTTTGTGATTCAAAAAAAATTCGATTAAAAAATAGGTAACATCAATACAAAAATGCCTAACATTATTATAAAATATTAATTTTATTTTTGAACCACAAATTGATGTAATTCTGTCATGAAATTACATAACATTTGTTACAAAAATACGTAATATATCCCATAAAAATATATACACTATAGCATATAAAAGTTTTAGAAATCAAATTTTTTGGTCCCTATAAGTGAAAATTTTGTTACAAAAGATATTTATGGACCAATTTCTATGGTCATGAGAATAGTCGTTAAAAGGTCGTCTCCAAAAGTAAAAAATAAGGCTATTAGCTACAAAATTTTGAAAATGTCACTAATAAATATACTTTTAAGAACAAAATAATTTGGACTAAAAAATGTTTATTTTTTAAGACAAAAAATTTGGTCCCAAAAAGATAATATTTCATCACTAATACCTAATTTTTGTTGTTAAAAATATAATGACGACACTTTTCATAATAAAAATATTTGATCTACAAAAAATAATTTCATGTCTAAATTTTAGTTTGAGCAAACATATATCGACTAAATTAACAGCATTTAAATCGTAAAAATAGGCTTTAGTTTTCTCACTTTTTACCCTTTTCACACATACTTTAACACAATTTTGACTGATCCATTGAAAATGTTCTAATCGTAAAAATGTTCTGAGAGAATGGGTGGGCATGAGCTAGCAGAGGCGGCTCAAAATAGTTTGAAACCTAAAGAGACAATATAAAATGAAATATTAATATTTTTTAAAATTGCTGTAAATTTTTATTTAATGTTTTTTTTTTTTTTCAGATTTGGAGACACAAAATTAATAATTTAATTTTTATAATAATTTTTTTCTAACATATCATATTTAATTCATAGTATAACTGATACACTTACTCTTGTGAAATATTTGATCTTAGGTAGATTTTTTTTAAAATTTTGATTTTTTTTTCTTTATGTAGAAATAACAATTACATGCATTGCTAACAATATTTGTAAGTAATGCATGCATTTGAAAACAAATTTAATACTTTCATATAAGTAATGCATGCTAAAATATTTTTTTTATGATAAATAAAATATTAATTTTTTCCCAATAAAAAAAAATGGAGCATTTTTCTCTAACTTTAAAATATCTTTTAAAATTTAATATTAATTTTTTTTCTCATTTGTAAATTTTTTTTGTGTTTTATTTATGTATTGTTAGGATTTTTTGAGTAAATTAGAGCCAAACATCTTATTATTTTGTGTGATTCAGGTGGTGGAAGAATCTCTGTCTGGTAGAAAACTTGAGTTTTACAAGGAATCGACTGGTTGAAAGTTATTTGTGGGCAGTGGGAGTTGCATTTGAGCCTCAACACAAAAGTTTTAGAAAATGGCTAACAAAAGCCATAAATTTCGTCATAATAATTGATGATATTTATGGATCATTGGAAGAACTAGAGTGTTTCACCAATTCAGTTGAGAGGTTAGTCTTCACAAATATTCAACAAAGAGTAATTCTACATAATCAAAAAAAGGCACGAAATCTTTTGTCTTAAATTCCTATGTCATTCTATCTCAGAACACTTATAGTAATTAAATTATGTCTTGAGATTCCAGTATTTCAAAATTCTTACATGATTTAATAGTTGTGAATGTTTTGGAACAAGAGGTCACAAAGGTCTGGGAACACAAGATTTGTGGCCTTCAAAAAAGTATTTAGCTAGAAAATAATCGTGTACACGTTATATAGTGTTTTTTGGATGCTTATCTCGATACTTCTTTTTTGAAATTTTAAAATTACTTATAAAAGAACCATAGGCTACTTTTAATTGATGTTTAAGATTCTAATCAAAATCTTGATGTCAGGTGAGATGACAAGGAAATTCAACAACTTCCAGAGTGCATGAAGATTTGCTTTCAAGCGCTCTACAACACTACCAATGAAGTTGCTCATGAAATTCAAAAAGAAAAGGTTTGGAAGAACTCAATAGAAAATTGTTTGAGACCACTAAAATAAGGAGCTCTAATAGCTCTAAAAACACTGTGTCCTTAATTGATTTGATGTTTTACTCCTTGTTTTTTTTTTTTTTTTTTTTTTTTTTAATTTTCTGGACTGCCAGCTTATTAGAGCTAGCTTAGTGGTCCATTTTTAGTGGGATCTATCACCACTGAACTCAATATTACCTTATCTACACAAAGTGGTACTTTCATTTCTTCTTCTAATATTCATTCACTCGGCATGATTTATGTTGCATTTGTTTCAACAGAAACTGTTTTCTTAAAAATGACGAAAAATGTTTTAATGTTTTCATATTTTTTTGGTGTTTAGAATGACAAAAAAACAAAAGATATTCAATAGAAAACAAGCTTCTTTATTTGAATTTTTTTTTCCCCATATTCAATGGAAAATAAGCTTCCTTAGGTGAAAAACATTTGGTGTAAGTCTTTCTAAGGTATGCTACCATCATTGATACCCTATGACTCATGTAGCCACCTTCACTACCTCTGCCACTACCACTACCACACCCGCATTACCTCTATTACAATCACTGTCATATTATTTTTCAAAATATATTTTTTGTAAAAAAATGTGTACAAAGTTTGAATTACTTAGAAAAACGTTTTTCACCACCACCGCCACTATGGGTAGCTTAAGCTCAAAGCAAGTGAATCATTTGCGTTAAGCCTCATTGCTCTTCAAGGGGAACAAGGGGGTGTGCTATACTATAACGCACAATATGGTGCTATAAGGGCCCATAGGCCTTGTCCCAAGCCCATGTCGTTAATTCGAACAAATCATATTATAGAATTCTTTGAGTAGATCATTTCTAATAAAAAAAATTAAATAAATTGAATGGTTGTAAACTCAAAACAAAACCACATTTGTTTTCGAAAAAAATAAGTAGTTAAAATAATTTTGATAATTTATTTTAAAACAATTAAGACTTGATCATGGGGTTACACATGCTTGATTACCTTGATTTTTTTGTGTGGATAATATATTCAACAAAATTTACAATATGAACGATTCAAATAATCAAAATAAATATAGGACAAGTCTCCATTAAATCTCACAACATGCGTGTTGTGTCCCAAGACACAAGACGCTCCCTAGGTGCTCTTCAAAGCCCCATATTAAAACATGTTGTAAACCAGTTAAAAATAAAAATAAAAATAAAATAAAGTCATTATAAAAGGAATAATAACAATAATAATACATTTACAAAAACAAGTAACCACTAAGCACATGCACTTCTTAACAAAGGCATGTGAAAGACCCTACAAATCTACTCGAATAATTTTCTAATCCTTGCCTTCATTCAGTTTGATTAGAATAAAAAAATATTATGGAATACGCATTTCGTTAAGATGAAAATTTTGTTAGAGAATTGTAATAAAATTTGGCATCTAAGCTACTTTCACGAGAAAAACAAAATATTTTCACCATGTATTTCTAAACAATTTTTTTGAACATTTTCAGAATGCACTAAAAATTTGTTTCGAAAACTATTTTAATGCAAAAATGAAAATGATATTTGAATTTTTCATTCTTTTTTTTTTTCAAAAAAATAGAACCAAACAAGCCGCGTGGAACTGTTTGGTTCCAATTTTTTTTTTTTGGTGTATTTGTTTTCAATTTTTTACGAACACAAACTTGTTTACTATATTGTTTCTGAAAAAATAAAAAAATAATAAAAAAATTGAAAACAATCGAGTTTTAAGTAACACGTTTCTTTGAAATTCAAAAAAAAAAAAAAAAAATTTGCAAAAATAAAAAATAAAAACTTGGTGGGCCTTTTCAAACTTTTAATTGTTTTCCTTATGAAAATACAAAGAATTAAAATAAAAAAAGAAAAAAATTCCTATATAAGTACAACCCATATCAACATGGTAATTTGAATTTTCTTGCCCACAATACTAATTTTGGGCTCTGACTGAAATTGTTTCTTTTATAAGGAACTCACTATCTAATACATATGATCACCTATGTTTTTACGTGATTAATTACATGATTACTTCTTTCTTTTTTTTTTTTTTTTGATCAGCAAAGAAAAATTTTATTAAAAAGAATGAAATTAAAGGTACAGGAAGACGACATGCATTGAGAGAGATTCGGAAGTATAAAAATACCCCTACTACTGCTACTCGCACCCATACAACCAACCCCTAAGCCTCACGAATTTTTTTAACCAAAACAGCTAAGAAGAACTTAACTAGAAAATTTAAAATACAAGAGTCCCCACATACTCAACCCACCAAAACACCCAAAACTAACTAAAAGAACTGACCCATCACCCAAAAAAAACTAAAAACACTGATTCACTCCTCTGCAGCTACAACTTCCAACACGCTTCGGCTGCGTGACCTGACCCAGCACGCCTCTGCTACTCCAGCTACCCACTCAAAGCTGCTGCCCACGCCACCTCTAGGCACGCCTCTGCCGAGGAAACTCCATAGCCACCGCCCAACACCCACCGCCGGGAACACCACCCACTGCCGAATACTCCCACTGCCGACAGAAAACACCCCTGCCCACGCCCACTCTGCTAATCAGCCGCCAACACCCACCTCTCACAGCCCGCACCACCACCACCGGAAACCCAACTGGAGCACTACTGTAGCACCACTGCAGATCAACCCACCTACACACCTGCCAAAACATCAACTCCTATGCAACCTGCAGCCACCCTATGCTGCTGAAGCCACCACCGGAAAACACCCACCTCAGATCAACGCCCAAGAACCAGCCACTGCTACACTCCCGAACCCACTGCCACTGCTGATCAACAACTGCTGCCGAACAACCTGCCAGACTCCAACACCACCTGAAGCCTCCAACAACCAAACAACCCACCATTGCACTCTGCTACACTCCACAACTTGCTGCCGAACAACCTGCAGCACTCCAAACACCACCGGAAACACCAACAGCCCGCAGCACCACACACCATTGCAACTCCAGGCTACATTGCTACTCCGAACTCCAACCTCCAAACTCCGAAGATAGATTTTCACCCAACCTCCAAAACTCCAAGCTCCAGCCTCCACACTTGCTGCCGAATACTCCCACACCCACACCCACTGCAGCTCCACACAGAACAACACCCGAAGGCATATCAACACCCACACCCATTGCAGCTCCACCACCCACTGCCGATTCAAACACCAACCAACACTTCGACGCCCAAGATCCAGCCACTACTGCACTCCCGAACCCACTACCACTGCTGATCAACACCTCCACAGCCACCACTGGGACACCACCCACTGCCGATCCAAAACACCAACCAACACTTCCACTTCCAATGCCAGTCCTTCTTACACCCCTCAAACTCATCCACGAAGAGGAACGCTCGAGTGAACCAGAGATCACCCCTCAAGTTCCTACACATGAAAGAGCGCTCGAATGAAAGATCAGCTAACACGGCCCGGAATCACCACCAAAAAACACACCACCGCAGCGCACCACACACACCTAGGTGGGAAGATAACGGGGGACTCCAGTTTATTAACGATGTACAAACACGGGGGAAAGCTAGCCTAGCCGACCGCCATAGCCAAAGGCGGCCGGCCGGCCCAAAGAGAGGCCCGGGGGAGGAGGCCCGTAGACTTATTACTTTCATATTAAACAAATACACAACATTTTTAGATTTTTATTCTTTTCCTGCACTTTTTCACCTCTTTCACCATAAATAAACTCTGTTTTTTTGGGATATTAGTGCCATGCTTTTGAACATTATCGATTTTAACTGCAGGCAGAACTAGAGAGAGGAGATACTCCATCATCAATCCTTTGTTTCATGAGAGAAGCCAATGTCTCAGAGGAGATAGCCAGGAAGAAGATTAGAACCACAATAAAGGATACATGGAACAAAATTAACCATGAATTCATCACCCAATCTCTTTTTTTGCAACCATTTGTCAAATACACTGTCAACACAGGTAGAGTGGCTCATTTTATTTACCAACATGGAGATGGTTTTGGTAATCAAGATCGCGAGACTCGAGCCCATGTCCTCTCTATGCTTATCGAACCTTTCAAGTTTAATTGAAATGGCAGTTTTTAGAGTAATTGCTCAGTAGTTTCTGAGTACAAACTCAATATTTGAAGCAATTTAATGGTGCTTGTTTAATTAGAATAATCAACTTCTTTCTAGCTCGGATATAGACTAGAGAGGTTCAGTTCAACCTATTGGACCCCCACAGGTCTCACCTAATAATTTGAGTCTTTTTAGAGTAATTATTGAGTAGTTTTGAATAGTTTGAGTGTGTTTATTTAGTTTAAATTAATGTCAGATGTGTGTATATGTTTGCATAATAAATAAACATTGTATTCCTGTCAAAAAAATAAAAAGGAAAATTTACTCATAAGTCCTAGTTTTTGAAACGTTGAACCATTTAGTCCTAAAAGTTTTCTTATGCTCCATTTAGTCCTATTTTTACATCAACATGATGTAAATGATGTAAATGATCTGATATTTCATTCTATAATTTCAAAATTTATTGAAATCTGATGAACATTAAATGTTTTTCATCCTATATTTTCAAACATTATTGAAATTTGATGAACATTAGATGTTTGAAATCTAATGTTTGTAACATGACTCTGATGTTATTAACATTGTATCTGATGTTATTAACATTGTAATAGGACCTTTCAGTCTATAAGAAAACTTTTAGGACTAAACAGTGCATAAGTTATTAATTTGGAATTTATTGGTACATCCCCCAAATAAAAAATAAACATTGTGTACAATTCTATAATTTAATTACGTCCTAATAAAAAAACTAATATCAGAAATTGAAGGAAAATAGGCCATCTCCTAGTAAAGCTACATTCTCTCTTGGCCACTTCTCATTAATTTATTTGTGGTGTATTCATTTTTTACTCCTCATATATCTCTTACATCAATAATATTCTCTCTTTTGCCTAAAAAAAATTAAAAGATTGAGAAATATTTGATACATACAATTTCCTCCCCCCACAATTTTCACAAATGAAGTGGCGACATAATGCAATTTCTATACCAATTAGAATGTAGGTCAACATTTAAAATATTACTTGCCACCTCATTTGTAGGGATTGTGAGGGAGGAACTTGTGTGACTAAAACATGAGAAATTATTCAATAATCCCGAAACATTATGTGGCCATATTTCAAATCAATTACCAATTACTTAGCTCCATGTTGTTCCTCCATCCCCAACATAAATTGTGGGCCCCTACCCCTCTTTACGAATCAAAATTTTATAGAATACCACGTCTCTATACTTCAGGAATATTGTATAATCACCCCTATAACATTGTTGTTAAAAATTGGCTACCAAATTTAAAGAATTAAACAAAGTGGTGAAAGTGTTGTTTTGTTTGGATATTAATAAAAGGACTAAATATTACAATATTTTCTTACTCACTGGTATGTCACTTGTCAGATTGTTGAAGTTTTGCTTCAAATTTCAAAATTTATTTATTACATAACACGTGACTTAGTAAAAATAAAGTAAAATCCATTCACATGTACGACTTTTTTTCTAATAAGAACATGCATTGGGCAACTATTGGATAACTATTTTTTTTTAATTGAATCCAACGACTGCTGTAAACAAGAGAGAATAAATTACCACATTGGTCTAAAAAATTACGTGAATGCCTAATCAATGGTATTTCTTATAATTTGCTCACCATTATTTTTATTCTTTAACCATATAAACATATAATTTATTATTATTAGTTGAGCACACCCAACCAAAGCAATGTAATTTACTCATCATTGGTTATTGGTTTGAAGCATTGTTCTTAGTCTTGGGGGGAATTCATATAGTAGAACTAGCAAAACAGTGACAGATGGACCAAATTAGAAAAATGAAAATAAAAAAATAAACAAATTATTTTTTCTGTATAGAGTACAAAATATTAGGTTGTCGTGATTAAACATTGCTATAACTTTATATGAAAAATTACGGGCTCGAGAATTAAGGAGTGGATCAATGGTTAAATGTTCTATTTCTTTTTGCATCATGAGTTTAGGCTCAATAATAATTACTTGATATTATATATGTAGAACAAAGAGATTATAGTACTCAAGAAAGTCAATCCCTAATCTTTTTAAAATAAAATTGAAGAGATTATAATACTTGAAAAAGTCGATCCATACTCTTTCTGAAATAAAATTAAAGAAAAAAGAAACAAAAGAATACGAGATGAACCTCATTTACTATAAGACTTTGGTTTAAAGATTTGGAAATAGAAAGGGAAAAGATAAGTAAAATATAAATAAAATATATCCATATTTCATCTATGTTGTATTTGGTTGGAAAATTTATGAAGGGATTTGGAAAGAAAAAGAAAAAAGACGTGTGAAACTAAATGTAAGTATATTCCATTCATATTTCATCTACATTTTCCCTTTTCTTTTCTAAATTTCTTCTCAAATTTCTCAACCAAACAGAATGTTAATTTCACACATTTTACCTTCTTTTTCTTTTCTTTTTTTTTTTTTAAATTCTCTTTTCAAATATATAAATCAAACACAATAATATATCGACTAGGGTTTTGTATAAGGCCGATCAAGCCCCCACTAGCCAACCCAAAACTATGTCCAGGATCAGTGCAACCCATTAATTGACAAACCGATCCAATTACTATGTATTAGGCTAATGAGGTCATAGACAACTACTCAACTTTTCACACACAAACAAAAGACGTTCTAAATAAGATTGGACTTCGCTTTTGTTTAAATTTGAATTTGAAAACACTTGTGAGACCCATAAAGTTCACGATCAGTCTTATTGTCTTATTTTGATAATTTAAATAATTTATTTTATAAAATTTTTATGTTGTATTTAGTTGGAAGATTTGGAAAGAGATTTAGAAAATAAAAAGAAAAGATATATAAAACTAGGTGAAATGTAAGTATATGTTATTCATATTTCATATATCTTTTTTTTTTTCCTCTCCAAATTTCTTCTCAAATCTATCAACCAAACATACCGCAAGTGTATATCATTTGTAAAAAAAAAATTAACTTAGTCCGATAACCGTAACATTTTATTTTATCATATTTATCTTCGAAAAAATAGACAACAAGTATATATGTTTTAAAAAATAGATCATTTATATTTTTAAGACAAACATAATAAAATAAAAAAACTAACACATCATATATATACATATTTTTTTTCCTGAATCATTCTAACCTAGATCCGAAAGTAAAAGAAAAGAAAATCACCCTTACACTCCCTATGGGACTCGAACGGACAACATTAAGGTCTCGTTTGGCAAGTGACTTTTTTAGTTAAAAAATTAAAAGTTACCAAAAAAATTAAAAAGCCAATAACCTATATCAAAAAGTCAAAGATTTCCTTTTTCTTTCTATTTTTTATATATCTTTTCGTAAAAAATAAAAAATTCATCCGAAATATACTAATTTTTTTTCATCATATTTTAGCCAAAAAACTAAAAAATTACTAAAAAGTTTGTTCCCAAACGAAGTGTTACTATGAGAATTGGAAAGCATACCACAATGACACAGACAAGGATTATTTACTGGGATTATTTACTTGAATTTGAATCTTGCTCTTACTATGGTTGCTTTCCTTTCTTATTGTTGTATGGAAAATTAAGGATTAATTAAAACACAATAACAAATTGCATCTAATGTGATTTATTGGAAAAGTTATATTCACAGTTCGCCTTAACCTTTTAAATTCTCTCTTATTTTCTTTTTCTCTTTTTTTCTTTGTTTGGGTGCCTCTTTGGTAGAGTGAGAGAAGTCAAAAGGTTCAGTATAAATTTCGAGTTTCCAATTTATTAGTTGAAGGTGTTTCTCTCTAGGTGGTCCCCCCATATATTTATTGAGTAAATTATATTATGAAAAATGTTAAAAATCTTTAAAAATTTATCAAAATTTTTGCTAAATATTTCACATATGTGTATAAAGGTCCTGTTTGATGTAGCTGTTAAAATAGATTATAAATTATAACTTAATAGATTATAGATTATGACTTTTATCAGAAGCTAACATCTGTTTGGTGTAACTGTTGCATTATAGATTTAAGTTGTTGAGTAGTGTTTGTTAAATAAGCTGTGAAGTAGCTTTTTCAATTAACTTTTATTTTTTATTATTCACTATTTGTCTACATTTCTCATAAAAAATAATAATAATATTCTATAGTCCATTTACATCTTTTTTTATTTTTAAAAAAATAAAAAATAAAAAAATCTAAGAGTATAACCGTGAATTAATATGTCCACAGCATAAGCTAATAATCAGAAGTAAGGGGTGAGCAGCTTTTTAGAATCAGCTTTTTTGACTTAAAATAAGTTATTAGAATCAGAAGTTATTTGAAATAAGTTTAATTAAACAGTCCAAAATAACTTTTTAAAAGTCAAAAGTCAAAAGCCATAAGTTGGCTCAAAAAAGTCTCATCAAACACCCCCAATCTACACCATGTGAGTCTCACCCCTATATAAGACATTTGACAAAAAAAATTTGATAAATTTTGGTATGTCTAGCATTATTATTATACTATTGGTCCACTAACTTGAGTAAGGCCAAGTTTGGCATGATTGAAAAAAGATAAAAAGTCAAAAAGTCACTATCTTATTTAAGTCACATCATCTTATTTAAGTCACATCACCTCTCTAACACATCACTTCAAACCCAACCCAAACCCAACCCATATTTCATAAAAAGTCAAAAAGTACACTTATTTAGTCTTCCCAAACTAGGCCTAAAGTTTCACTTTGGTATTCGTGGTTTTAATTTGAATAATTTGAATCTTACATTTTTAATTTTGATACAATGTGATCTTTCTGTTATGTGTCATCAATATTTTCAAAGGAGAAACACAGCGTGCAAAACTAAGGTGACCAAAGTGGTATTCAAAAGAAATTATAAGGATCACTAGTGTAATTTATTCATTACATTGGTGATCTTTGTAGTTTGTCTTAAATTCCATTTCAGTTTTCTGATTATGCATGTGATCTTTCTCTATTCAAAAATTTTAACAGGTAATGATAGAGAGATTACATTGCAATAAAATTAAAAATATAGGATTCAAATTGAAATTATAAAAATTAAAATAATACTTCACTTAAATTACTAAAACTAATGATATAATTTATCCTAAATTTATTTTGGTATGTATGTTTTTTTTTATTTTTAAGAATAAAAAAATACATTTTATAATAAATTTATGTTTTTTTTGCGCCAAACGACCCATTTTGGGAACCTTTCACCAATCACAAATATATATGTCCCTATTGTTTCTCAAACACACAATATAAATGTAATGGATCATATTGTCAAAGCTAATTATAATAATAAAACAAAAATGCTAGAGATATCAAAAGTTTTATCAAAATTTTTACAAAATATTTCACATGGGTATGGAATTTTTGTATGCGAGTAGAGTATATGTCATGTGATATTTTTTATTATGAGTAATGGTAAAGACTTTAAAATTTCTACCAAATGTCATATGAGTCTCACATCCATATGAAATATTTGATAAAAATTTTGATAAAATTTTTAAAATCTTTATCATTACTCATAATAAAAAATATCACATGACATATCCTCTAATTGCATACAAAAATTACTCCTAAACGACCCAATTTGACCGAATTCGTAGGCATGTGGGAAGATGACCTTGTTTCTCGCTAAGTCATAAAAGGCGGGCCATCGGCCCACAAGAGCAGCCTCACTTGATATTTTTGAGAGTTCTATTCCAGCCCAACTCGTTTATTGATAAAATATTAATTATAATTTTACATTATTTTAATTATGCAATAATGTATATACACTCTTTTTTTTCTAAAGTTTAAATAAAAATATTTGTTAGAATTTATATTTTATTTTATCATTGAATTTTATTAACGTTTTAAATTTAAATAATAAATAAAAAGATCTAAATAGTTTAATATCCATTGAAGCTAAAAATAAAAAATAAAAATTAATAGCTCATATCTATGGGTTTTTTTAAGTCACATCTTTTCTCTACTTTTTTATACGTTTTTTCACAAAAAAAAAAAAGGGACAAATTATATTAAACCATGTCAAACTATCAACCATTTACATTTTATCTCCATAATGTTTTAAACTTAACAATTATCCTGCTCAACTATTTGAATTTAAATATTAAATCTTTCTGTTAGTTATATGTTAGATGTTTAGATGAAAAATTGTCAAGTGATGTGCATATGACGATTATATTAAATGTTATGACCAAATTACATTATTTTATTTTTTGTAAAAATTTAATATAATCATCATATTCACCACACTTGATAATTTTTCATTCAAATATCTAACAGATGATTAACAAAAGGATTTAATGTTCAAATTCAAATAATTTGAGCGGGATAATCGTTGGGTTTAAAATATTAGGGGGATATGGTGTAAATGGTCGATAGTTTGAGAGAGTTTAATATAATTTGTCCTAAAAAAAATCAATAAATTAACTTTTAATTTACTTTCCAAAATAAGCTAATTGACCTATTTAATCTATTATTATTATTATTATTATTATTATTATTATTATTATTATTATTTTGTAGTTTTTTAATTCCAACTAACTTCCAAAACAGGGACATAATAATATATTTATTTTTTTTGATCAAATAAAAAGGATGTTCTGAGGTGTCATCACTACATCCATAGACCCAAGCTTCGTCGTAGCGGGTTGCCAGCTTGATTTAACCCAATCTATAAGAAGAGACCCACTACCAAGACATCAGCAGAGCTCATAATAAATTTAGAATTAAAAGTTGGAAGACTTTCAAAATCAAAAGCTTAAAATGAGCGACTTAATGGTTGTTAGTCCTGATTGTGATCCTCTCTATTTATAATTGGGAGATTCCATTATATTATTCAATAATAAGTGTAGTTATCTTTTTTAATTTAAAATAATTTTAAATTTATATTCATATTTTATATTTGTCAAATATATAATGAAAATTTTTCATTAGATACATGAAAGGGAGAGAATCGAATACTATAAAAAATTAAGATTTTAGAAACTAAAATTTAGAGACAATTATTTTTTAAGAATTAAATAATTTTATTACGAAAAATGTCGTTATCATATTTTTAGCAACAAAAATTAGACATTAGTAATGAATTATTATTCTTTTGAGATCAAATTTTTTATCTCAAAAAATAAATCATTTTGATATCAAATTATTTTGTCTATAAAAGTCTATTTATTAGTGACATTTTCAAAATTTTATTACTAAAAACCTTATTTTTTACTTTTCAAAATGATTTTTTAATAACTATCCTGATGACAATAAAAATTAATCCCTATATATTTTTTATAACAAAATTTTCACTTTTTATAATCAAAACATTAATGTCTAAAATTCTTTGCAGTGGACATCCGGCTCTCCCGAGGCAGGTAATTGTGTTTCTCGCTGGTGGTCCCCATAGATTTTGTACATAAATTTATTATCTATTTTATTTTTATTTATTTATTATTTTTGTTGAAATGTAGTTTATCTGATAAAAGAAAATGCAATTTTTAAGGCCGCTTTTGTTATTCGTAATTAGTTAGGCTTGTGTTTGGCCTTCGAACTTTGCTATATATATATATTAGATTTAGTCAAAATTCTCTTATAATAAAATTTTAATGGATTAACAATAATTATAAAAAGTTTTTTTTTTTAAATTTAACAAATATTATTATTATCAAAATATTAAACTTTCAAATAATATAACTTTTGATATAGATATCGATTTTTAATAAAATTAATATTTTTAAAATTCTCTCATCAAGATCTATCAAATAAGATCCACATTGAATATGAAATTCTTAAATAAAAAAAAAAATTATGACCGTTAAAATTGATTTAAATAGTAACAGTAACATATTACTTTGTGTCACAGTAACATGTTCCTTTGTTTGACAATTACTCTGTTTGACAGTAACATGTTACTTTGTATCACAGTCAATGATGGATCTAAGGGGGGTAGCCGCACCCTCAAAAATTTGAAACATATCATATATTCTATTAAAAATTTTAAAATAACTTAAAATTATAGGAGTTTGCACCCCCCAATTTTTTGTAGATAATTTTAAAATTATATAGAGTAGCCCCCAATTTTTTAAACTATAAAGTAGCCCCCCCTCCCCTCCCCCCCAAAAGACATAATCCTAGATCCGTCTTTGATCACAGTAACATGTTACATTTTTTGATAGTAACATGTTACTCTGGCAATATTGTCCAAGAAAAAAAAAAAACATATTTTTTACTTTGTCTTTACTCAATTATATGTTTACTCCTTAGGGGGTTCATGAAGCAAAATAAATTGGGTTGTCATTTTCACCAAACAATGATCCAATGGAGGGGTTTTGGCTAAATTTCTTTTTTTTTTTTTTTTTTCCTTCTCTCTTGTTTTTCTTGTTTTATTGGGGATTTTTTTTAAGGTCTCTGGTATTAAGATTTTATAACATAAAAGACATTTAATATTTTCATAATGTCTAAGGTTCCTCAACATTGATCTAGAGAAATTCTAGAGTTCCCAAAAAATTTCTCTAGGTTCAAACTTGAGAAAATTGAAATTTCTCTGAGTTCAAACCAGAGAGAATCCAAAGAAAATTGAACAATATAGAGAAAATTAAATAGGGTAGAGAAAATTGATCAGAACAAAATACAAACAAGTTGGAGACCGTCAATTGCCATGACACACACACAAAACCACATCTTGAGTTCCCACTAATTTTTTAACTACAACCATCTCATCTCTCTCTCTCTCTCTCTCTCTCTCTCTCTCTCTCTCTCTCTCTCTCACACACACACACACACACACACACACACACACACACACACACACATTGCTCAATCACCATGACTGTTGAATGCTCAAAAATTGAAGGTGTGTTCTTGTAGACGTCCCCGAACGCATCCCGGGGAAGGGAGTGCGAGTCCCCCCCCCCCCCGTTCTGGTTCGATATTGGGTCACTACAGTTTGAAGGACTCAAATGTCCCGGTTCTCAATCCTGAACCAAATAGTCCAAATCCGGCAAATCGTTTTGAAAACAGATTTTTTGAAAGAAGTGCCAAACATGGACTGCTTCACCAGATACAGAGTCGCCACCTAAATATTTTTTAAAATGGGAAATTTAGGAAACCCTGACTCGGTGCCAAAGGCCACGTGTCCGTCATCACCAAAGTTGCCTCGGCTCGGGAACTTGGGTACGATTAGGGAAGGTCACTTCGTGAGCACCCCCGCTCGCCCGGTCAAAGACCGGCCTCTACTAACCATGATATCTTATTTTGAAAACATTGTGAGCTCTTATTCCGGTTATTAGCTTAGGTTACTATGTGATGCTTGCAGCAAACAAGTATAGACTGAGTCGCCTGAATTGGAACAAAACACTTCATGTTTGTTTGTTTGAAAATGGTTTGATGGTGCTACTCGCAGGTAGGCTAAGACGTGGATTTGCCACCCTCGGGTGGGCTTAGAAAAACGTGATTTTGCCACTATCTAGTGGGCTTAAAGCAAATATTTGATAAATTGTCCCAATTCAAGTAACTCAACTTCCACCCACAGGCATTCAAGGCAGTTATATCACATAAGCACGTAGCCTCCTGGTAAGCATGCTATTCATGGCAGTCACTCACACGCATGCAAGGATGCTAAAGCATAAAACGCATCGAGTACTCCAAGCCAAAACAGAAGCTCGTTAGAAATCCATGCATGATCCTAAGTATACAGAAATGCCTAATGCAACACATGCAAAGATGCAAATTATAGCAGGCTCGGCTATTCTAAACATGGCATATGAAATGCTACAGCTAACACGTATTCAATTTGGAATTGAAATACAAATGCAGTTTATATGATGCGCCGAGCCCCGGTACGTGCAAAACAGATGAATGATGCAAACATGCTGTCATACTGTTATACTAATTGAAATATGCCCTATATCTAACCATCATAAGCAGGTAAATAAAAGGGAAGAAAGACGTGGGGTTGGAAGACATACATCACACTCACCCACACTTATTACAATTATGCCCTCGCACAGAGGGTCCGAATAAATATACAGTCCCGAATAAAAGAATAGTACAGTCCAAATAATACAGCCCGAATAATATACAAATTCCTAATTAATTAACAAATTAACTAAGAAAGTTGTAAAACTGGCATGCGAGCCAGGGACTACCTTGATTCTGCTTCGGATGATGGAATAATGCATGTTTGGGCTGCTTTGCGCGAAAATCCACGGCGATGCCCCGATTAGCCTCTGTTTTGCAATGTTTCTTGAAAAGCGCGCCAAGCCTCGGAAGACTGCTGATTCTTGATATGCTGCAACAGAGAGCAGGAAAGGGGCATAGCAATTCATTTTCACAGATATATGCATGTCTCGATCCTCGTGCCACCAATCACGCATATCGATGCATGATGGCCGAAGAGCCAAATTGCACAACTCAATATGGAATGAATGCATGTGAATGCTACAACAAAACCTAACTCCATCATGGATAATCCGGAGTGTCGGTGACTCGGGAATTGAGACCCGTTCCGTCGCTCGGAGTACGAAACGTGCCTCGTTTCCCGTGCCCGGGCTAACTCCTATCCCGAACGTGATGCAATATGCATGATATGCATGAAATGCAGCTAATATGCAATCCTAACATACACAATGTTATGGAATGGCATACACGCTACACGAGGTAATACACAACCGGGTATACACAATGCTATGGATGAAATGGCATACGCAATGCAATAATGGGCTTACACCAACACAAGTGGACCTCGGCCACACTCATATAGGAGGCCATCAGATGAAAACAAGATACCTCGAAGTGCGTGTCTGCGGGCACGGAAACCGAGAACGGATCCTCAGGTACCGAAATGTCACTTTAATGAGACATGACAAAGACATGGAATATGATATGAAAACATACAACAATCAGTGGCAAAATGAGGGGAAAAACAGCCCCGAAATGAGGCGAAATAATACCCGATGCATGAAATGATCCCGAAATGCGAAGATAAGTGCACGAAATGGCTTACAGCTATACAATACATGCATAATTGATACATGACATGAAAAAGAAGAAGAAAGGCAGCCCCAAAACTCACATTTTTACAGTACAAAACATGGCCAAACAGCAATCACAAGTAGGGCTAAAATGGCATACAAAAATGGCTCCGCAAGGGAGGTCATGAAGCAAGTGGTAGATGTAAAGCCCAAATGGAAAAATACCCTTCTACAACACTGAAGAGGGACTAAAAATATGAACATTTACAGTATATGACAAGCCTCAAATCAGTATGAAAACATGCTCAAAATGCAATGCAAGAAATAGGCCAACAAGAGGCTATAACATGAGGTATACAAAGCATTCACCAAACATCTAAAGACCCTTAATGAGATATGCCAATGAGGTCAAAATATGGCCATTTTCAGTTCTGATGATGGCCGAAAACAGAAGCTAGATAAGCCTAAAAAAGCATGCAAAAATGGGGGCCAAAGAGGGGTATAATGGTAAGTGCTACATGGAGGCCCCCAACAGTGTTGATCCCTTCTACAATGTTTTAGAGGGGCTCAAAATAAGCCAATTCACAGTTTATATCATACTCAAAAACAGATCACACATAGGCTAGGAACATCATGCAAGATTATGGTATTTAAGAGGGTATTGAAGCAAGTACCAAATGGGGGGCTCAAACAGGGTTGAGCCCTTAAACAAACATGAATAATGGCTCAAAAAAATGACCCTTTCAGTTAGGGTCGGATCCCAAAACAGTAAGAAAATAGGCCTAAGCAATGGTGCAAAAAAGTGCTACAAAAGAGGGAGATTGACACTTACCCTTGAAGACCACTTCTTTGCTACCTCTTGGACCAAGGAATGTTGCTTCTAAGCCTCTGAAAGACCTCTCCTTGCTGCTGGAAATGGAGTGGTGATGGTGGTGCTTGGTAGTGATGAAGAAATGGTACCAAGCTTAGGGATTTTTGAGAGAAATAGAGAGATATGTATCTATGTGCTCAAAGCAAGTTTTTCCACCCTCAAAATAAAGCTTGAGCTGCTGTTATGTAAGCAAGAATGGTGGGGCAATGGAGGGAAAAAAGTGTAGGAATCATGGATTAAGTTTCCCTCCTCAACAAAAGTCCCCCGAAATCAGATCTTTTGGGGAAAAAAGCTATACAGCTGTAAAGTACACAGCATGGGGATCATGGCCGGCCAACTTTTTGGGCTGCAGGTGGCCGGCCGGCCACCCCCTATGGCCGGCTGGCCAAGGGTCAAAATGGGCCAATTGAATTAGTGGCCGGCCATATGAGATTAGTGTCCTCCCATGTGTGCTGAACATAACCCTATGGTTCAAAATTGGAAACTGTAAAACAGGAGAGAGAACAAGCCATTTTTAGGAGGGGTTCAAAAGGTTCAACAATAATTAGTGGCCGGTCATAGCATATTAGGGTCCTCCCATGTGTGTACAACACAAATATGTGGTTTGGGGTTGAAGAAAATGGCCCTAGGGTGGTCAACATTGGCTCGGAAGTGAGAAAAACGGGCGTCGGAGGGCGTCGGAGGAATATAACTGGTTGCTGAGACAATTGCTAGTCTCCCACCCTTCAGTGACCTTCCTGGTGATAAAACAGAGGTACCTGCCAAAAATGAACGAAAACCGATGCAAAACGAATGCTCGGGGGCCAAAACACACAGTTCGGGGTCCCGAAAATATGCTGTTAAGCACCGAAAGTGGCATTCGACCACGAAGTGGATCTCTCAGACCTCAGTGTCCCTCAAAAGGGAGTAAATAAGATGCATGCCAAAAACCGGAGCAATCGGAAATGGTTAGGCGGTCCCGAACCGAGGCACATGGCCTGACGGCTCCGAAAACCGGGAACCAGGCTCCGAAATGGGAAAAATAGCCTACGGCCACGAAATGTAGCCCACGGCCACTGAGAGATGATCTGCTAGACCTCTCCCTCCCTTCAGGAAAAGAAACAGAGAAAACCGAGTCTGGTTCGCAAACCGAGGCAAGGCACAGAAGAGGGTTCGGAAGTCCGGAGGCAAGGCTCACGGCCACGACTCTGAGACTTCTGAACGAGCACAATATACAACATCACCGAGCGCTCAATCGGTGACGCCTGAGTCTTCAGGTCGGTCAAAAATGGGGTGTCTACAGTTGCCCCTCTTTGACAGAACTCGGAAGTCACAAGTGACGGGAGTGAATGTCAAAGCCCAGAGACGACTCATTTTTGACAAGACCGAAGACTTAGACAATCATATAAGATGAACAGAGATATGCCCGCAGGCGTGCCCGCAGGCGGGGGGCAAAATGCAAAGCGATATGCACGGAGCCAAATGTAACTTAATGATCATGCAAATGCAGCAAGCTGTAATGGGGCAAGTATTTGCAAAGAGATGCAACAGTTTTAAGCAAGAATGCAAAGCAACAACTACATTTCATGCAGTTAGGAATGCAGAGAATTATTCAATTCTCGTCGCGTCTCACACGGAGAAGATATAATACCTGCGCGATTCGTCTGGTCGCACCAGCCTCAAATGAACCGTACATACAATATCGTGCCTGCAAAAGAAAGAAACTCAACAAGCACAATATGCTAACAACATATATTCAATGTGATTTCGAAAGTTTGGCACGCGCGGTGCCGTCGGGTGAATGCATAAAGCAGTGTGATACAAGTAAGGTGCGCAAGATAGCGCGATGCAACGCACTAACAAGTGCAGGTGAGATGCGCAAGATAGCACGAATGATACAATGCACAAAATAGTGCGATACGCTAAACAGCGCGATTGATTTGTAATGCACTAACAAGTACAGGTGAGACGCGCAAGATAGCGCGAATGACACAATGCACAAAATAGTGCGATACACTAAACAGCGCGATTGATTTGAAATGCACAAGATAGTGCGATGTGATATGCAAAGCACAGGACAGTGCGATTGAGTTGCGCAAAATAGCGCGAATGATAAACTGCACAAAACAGTGCGATGCAGGTGCGCAAAATAGCGTGATTGATTTGAAATGCACTAAATAGCGCGATACGCTAAATAGCGCGATTGATTTGAAATGCACAAGATAGTGCGATACGCTAAACAGCGCGATTGATATGCGATGCACAAGATAGTGCGAGTGAGATACAACTACAAGATGCACAAGACAGTACAAGTGAGATACAAAGTGTAAGTGCACAAGACAGTGCGATAAAATGCATCTTCTATGCAAGTATGGAGGCATTTTCTATGCAAAAGATACGGGCATTTTCTATGCAAGTATGGAAGCACAATTTATGCAATATTGAGAGCACAATTTATACAATATTGAAAGCAAGCATATTCTATGCAAGAATCATAACGATGCGCGGCACGCATGCAACAACAGTGTATATGAAAGTTCACATTCTATGCAATAGAGGATCATCAAATATGTACTCTGGTGCCTTTGATTTGCCTCTTAGAGGACTTTGCAACACCCTCAGCTCAAAAAGGGCACACCCTGCTCATATTGGCGAGAGATAACATCTGCATGTGAAACCCTCGGGTGCTGCTTAGACTGCCATTCTGACTTGAAACAGGCTTACACTTGGGGTCGAGATACACTATACTCCAGAGAAACGGCGAGGCCTGAGAAGGTGCACCTGGAATGCAGTCTCGAATTTTGCTAAGGTTGAAACATGCTAAGATGCTCCAAATTTTCCCTCTTTTCTTTTGCTTTACAGTCCGGAACCTAAATAGCTTCAGATAGATCCTTGTTTTACTGTTCTGACATGACCTGGGTTGAACCCTGCGGCTTTACAAATACTGTTTTGAACAAATGTGGAGAACGGCACGGCACTCGGAGCACAAAATGATTTTATTTTCGAAATTGAGAGATGAGTTTTCGACCAGGTATTGAGCCTACGACTGAACACAGCAAAACGACTCAACACAGAACTAAAAGGCACACAACTTAGACACATCGAGTAACACTCGAAACGACCCAAAACAAAACCGAGATAAAACAAAAAGACACGACACTAAGACGTGCACAGGGAGCCTGTTTCACCGGGTAGTGTTTCCCACCCTTTCTCATTTGTGGTTCTCACATCACTCGGCCCTCAAGTTCTGTTTTTCTGAAAAAGCCCTTTTCTCACTTTTTCTCTCATCGCACATCTCTCTATTCTTCAATCTCTCATTTTTCAATCCCTCCCCTGGGTGGTTGATGGATAAACAGCAAATTGAAGGCTCTCGCCCCTAGCACTCAGCTAGATTCTTCTTTCTTCCGCTCACAGCTAGTGAATTCCTCCCACAGAGGGGTTGCGTTACAACTGGGTGTGTAGCAAATCTGCAGCTAGCATCGGTTGACGATGCTCTGCCGGGGAGTTTGGACGTGATAAGATCTGTCCAGATGATGGAGTGGAATATCTTGCCTTATTCCAGTTCGTGCTTCGCACTTGGCTCGACACCTTGTTGCTTGGAGGATACAAGAGCTTTCAGTCCTTTGTCGTTAACTTTAATTACGCCCTTCTTGGCAGGTAGAGTGCCCTTCTTGGCGAGTAGGGTGCCCTTTCTAGCGAGTATGTTGACAATGGGGAAAAGACAGAACACCTGACTTAACTATGCCCCTAGTTCATTATTTCGACCATTTTTTGTTTTTGCTTTCCACTAAAACAGTTTTGACCAAAATGAGAGTTAGATCAACATGCTTGTTCGATTTTTGATTTAAAATCATGCAAGTTAGACTATGAGCACTGAAAATTTTCCTTTTTGGGTCCATGAAAAGGGTCCAGTTTTGGAAAAGATAGAATGATTTTCGAGAAAATAGTCAACCTCAGTAAAAATTCTCAAAAGCTATTTTTGCAATCGGCCACTGCTCAACGAGCATGAAACCTACTCCTGAGATGCGCAACCTCGGATCCAAAAGAAAACTGCCCCGTGCTTGGAGAGAGCTACATGGCAACGGAAAGTTGCCCCTTGTTTAAACAGCACCGCGGCGCATTGAATGGCAACGGAAAGTTGCCCCTTGTTTGAATGGTACTGCAGCGCATTGTAGTTAGTCCTCAGAGCGACGAACACAACCAGACTCTCAGATACAGAGAAGACAAAGATGACCAGAACCATTGCATGGACACAATCAAATTGAAGTGTTTTACGGCTGGATTTTAGAATGAAGTTGCCTACGTATCCCAAACATGGGAATCAAGCCTTACGTAGTTCGGGGTCAAGGTACACTCGGGTATTTAACCTCTCCTTTTTATGCTCTAACTTTTGCCAAGGCGCCTGTTGCAGGTTTTTAACCTTACGAGCTTTGTCTTTCTTTTCTTTTCATTTTCATTTCTTTTATTCTTTTTTCTTTTTTTTTTCTCTTTTCTTCTCTTTTTTCTTTCTTTTTTTTTTTTTGTATTTTTCTCTTTCTTCTCTTTTTTCATTTTTTGTATTTTTTGTATTTTTTTTTTTTGTCTCGCTCTAACTTTTGCCTGGGTCGCCCTTCCGGGTTTTCAGCCCAACGAGCCTCTCAAAGGGTGAAAGTGTAACAGGTCCATGCCAAATGGTTGTAGGGTTTTGAAGCCATCCGTATCCAGGAGAGTGGTTGTTGATTTGCAAGAGGACTCATCTTCGGCTCTTCGAGCACATCTGACATCTTTGCCCCTAGTTCGAAGGGTGCTTCTGTTTTAGCTTTGCAAGCTTCTTCTGATCTTCTGATCTTCTTGATCCGACTTTCCTGGCCCCTTGTACGAGGGCTGCTTCAAATCTGGCCACACAGGCCTCACATTGTAGTTGACTGTTGAACCTTCTGAATTCAAGTTCAAGGTTTGGAAGCGAAGGGGTTGAGTCTCGAGGCTGAGAGCGATCCTAGGCTGCACAATCTCAAGAGCGATTCCACACAGGTCTTCGCAAGACTGCGCAGAACATTTTGTTTTTGAAAATTTTTAAGAAAGCAACAAATCGCTCGCGCTGAAGACAGTGTGAAACCGGTCTGGAGCAAGCCAGGGTCCTTCTCAGTACTCACGCTAACAAGCATGATTTCATTCATTAAGGGCTTAGCATGTCTCTCTTTCTCTCAATTGATCAAAGTTTTGCAAATCCCGAGGAATTCCTCCCTCTTTGTTTTCACCGCAGTGTTCACAAAGTTTTGGAAAACTTAGGTTGATGCAATGAATTCAAGGCACAGAAAAGACACGGCTTCTAGTCAAATACTGCCATCTCATTTGGAATTTCTGGTACAACTGGCACAAGGCAAAAGCAAATGCGAAAGCGCGAAAATCACTGCTGTTTCATTCAAAATCTGTTGGCACAACTGGCTCCCTGGCAAAAACAGACTCAAAACAAAACAAAAAGACAAACGCAAAACAAAATGGTGACGCCCGAGGTAACACCCCCGGAATCTCCCGACTCCTATATAACAAGACTGACTCGATACAACAAGACAAACCCAAAACAAAAGAGACTGACTCAAAACAAAAAGACAGACTCAAAACAAAACAACAAAACTGACCCAATACCCAAGTCAGAAAGCACAAAAACTGGTATTTGCACATTGCTCAGAACAGTGCGTGCCATTCCCATGTCTGGAGTAAATTGAGCGTCATCCACAGCTGGTTCATCCCCCGATCACATAATCACATTATCCCCCCCAAGTTCACTGATCAAATGCCGATAGACTTTGCAGAGCTTAGTGTGACAATGACCCCGTTGTCAATCAAATCTTGCACTTCGTGGCGAAGACGAAAGCAATTGTCAGTGCCATGACCGGTTTGTTGATGGAAGGCACAATACCGGACAGCATCATGTGTAGCCGGAAGAGGGTTCGGGAGAGGCCGAGGCTCAAGGGGTTTGAGATGGCCTTGCCCAACAAGGATTTGGAAAGCTTTGGACAAAGGCATGTGGAGGGCATGGAAGACCCTTTGACCTCGGGGTTGGTACTTCAAGGCTTGTGGATTTTTACTGGGCGCACCCGCAAAGGGATTGGTAGGTGCTGGCCTGGTTTGCTGATCTCTTCTGAGTGGAGGATTAGAGCTAACAGGATCGTATCTGGTATGACGGCCCTTTTCCCGGTTTTTCCTTTGATTCGGACTGCCCCTGACTTGAGTAGCGAAAGTGTCATCCACAGTTTTTGCAACAACTGCGAGGACTTGCTCTTTGTTCAGTCCCTCGGCTTTCAAAGCCTCAACAGCAAACATAAGATGTTCATGGGGATCCATGCCCGCCCCTGCCTTGTTCTTTCCACTTGCCTCCACTTTGCCAAGGGATTGGCATTCCTCAAATGTAGCCTGTTCCAAGACTGGGGAGCCTTTTGTCGTGAAACTCCTAATATGTGATGTGGTCGATGATGGAGCCAATGTCCCAGAGGCCAGATCTGTCACAGTTCTTTGAAGATCTTTTATCATTCCCATCAACTCAGAAGTAGTGGGTTCTTGGGTTTGAGATGATTGGGGTTCAGGTGCACCCATCATGCATAAGTCCATACTTTCTGGGATAAACACCTCAGGTTTGGGTAGATGGGCCAGGGTGATGTATATGCTGGGGTCATAGGTGGATGGCAGTATATGGATGAGATTGAGGTAGGCAAGAGATGTTTGGTCATTGGGGTCTAAAGGTGGAGCTATCGTCCGGTTGTCGATGAGATTTTGGACCTCATGGCGAAGGCGATAGCAACGGTCGGTGCCATGACCGCGTTGCTGATGGTACATACAGTACTTGGCGGGGTTATGTCTAGCTGGGAGTGGGTCGGGAAGAGGTTGAGGATCGAGGGGTTTGAGATGCCCTTTTTCTATCAGGAGTTTTAGTGCGCTAGTCAGGCTCATATAGAGGGGGGTGAAAGTTCTGCCCTGAGCTTGGGCTGGGCTGGCTGGTCGTAGGCTTGGTTCGGCAAAAGGGTTGGCTATGACGACTGTATTGATTTCAGTGGGTTCGAGAATAGTGCTACTTCCGGCATTGGTACTCCTTGAAATCACCCTCCTTGTCGGTTCACTTGTTCTGGGAATGATCCCGCTGTTGAACGCATTCTCGACCTGAACCCCCAGTTCATGCAAACTTTTGAAAGTGAATAGCGCAGCCACTATCAACTTTTGCAACATATCATGCTCGAGGTTTCGCACCATCATCTGCACTTGATCTCTCTCAGAAGGGCGATTTGTCATCTGTGCTACCTTTGCCCTCCACCTTGCAACAAATTCCACAAAAGGCTCTGTTGGGTTCTGGCGGGTTGTTTCAAGCTCTTGCATGGTCATTTCAACCTGGGTATTGTAAGAATACTGATTGACGAAGGCCTCAGCCAGTTCTTCCCAGTTTTGTTTCACTTTATCTTCCAACTTAGCGTACCAAGTGGCTGCTATACCCGACAGGGTTCTTCCATACAAAGAGAGTTTCTGTGGCTTAGTCAGACCCATCGGCTTCAGGACATCCAAGAAAAGTCGGATATGTACCATTGGATCTCCAGACCCGTCGAAACGGTCCATATATGGCATTTTGAATCTGTCTGGGAGCCGTACGGCAGACTCAGTGTGCCCATCATCAATGTCGGGAATGGAGTTAAGGCCCTGTGCCTTTTTGAATTGCTTCTCAAGGTTCGCAATTTTCACTGCGGTCAAATCGAGGTCATTAGCATCAAGGGGATAACGCCTCTCATTAGGCTGCACCAAGGGTCTGAAAACTCGGGCTTGAGCTAACCCTTCTCGAAGATCTGGACCCTGCAAATCTTCAGTTGGCGGAATTGGGTCAAAGTTCGGCTGGGGTCCCAAAGCTGGATGTGAGGCAGATGCCCTAGATGGGCACTGCGTTTCAATACTAGTCTCAGCCTGCATGGCAGTTCCCTGATTTGGCGCTGCTATCACGGCCACAAATTCTTCCGAACCCTGTGCCATCACGGGTCTACTGATGATGTGACTGGTGATTGTCAGATCAGATGAACCAATGAGCGCTGTCTGACCCTTCTTTGCCTTGCCTCAGCGAAAGAACACTGGTTGCCCTTGAATTGAATCTCTGACCTAGCAAAGTCTATCAGCACTAGTCCAATGTACCCGGGGGATTTCGGAGCCTTCTGAAGCTATGGTTCCAGGACTACCTAGCAAAAGGGAAAACATGCAGCATCTCAGCCTAACTTCACCAAAACAGATACGAGCATAGTAGGATGACTGTGCCCTCTACTGAATTATGCCCCCAAAATTCTGCCTGTAAACTGTTACCCTCAGGTAAACTGATTCTCAAAATACTGAACTGGTGCCCGCGGGCCTGATGCCCAAACTTGCAAACTGATACATGCATTCTCTGTAGAGACGCACTCTAAAAGCACATAACAAGCAAGTGAGAGCCAAAACACCCCTATGGAGGGGTAGGGTTTCCCTGTCCTATTTTGTCAGGAACTAGGGTTTCACTACGCACACAGCGGCTTCAAACAACCTATAAACGGATAAGCAACCTGTCCTAGTTTGGAATGGTCACTATGGATCCGAATATGCACTAGGTCGAATGGTCAAAAAGGGTGCCCCGGTAAAACCGAGGTTTGTGTTCCCATGCTGTCAGAGCTCAGAGCCGATCAGCTTTATGGTCATGACTTGACAAGACAAGCCTCCGGCAAATCGTTCGGGAATGGCATATGGCAAACACGGTGTCCTAGGCGCACCAATGCAAATGCAATGCAAAAAAACACACAAGTGTAGTTAACACCAGATATCAAGAGTTCGAGTCAAGTTCTCTAAGTCCCCAGCAGAGTCGCCAGAAACTGTAGACGTCCCCGAACGCATCCCGGGGAAGGGAGTGCAAGTCCCCCCCCCCCCCGGTTCTGGTTCGATATTGGGTCACTACAGTTCGAAGGACTCAAATGTCACGGTTCTCAATCTTGAACCAAAGAGTCCAAATCCAGCAAATCGTTTTGAAAACAGATTTTTGAAAGAAGTGCCAAACATGGACTGCTTCGCCAGATACAGAGTCGCCACCTAAATATTTTTTAAAATGGGAAATTTAGGAAACCCTGACTCGGTGCCAAAGGCCACGTGTCCGTCATCACAAAAGTTGCCTCGGCTTGGGAACTTGGGTACGATTGGGGAAGGTCACTTCGTGAGCACCCCCGCTCGCCCGGTCAAAGACCGGCCTCTACTAACCATGATATCTTATTTTGAAAACATTGTGAGCTCTTATTCCGGTTATTAGCCTAGGTTACTATGTGATGCTCGCAGCAAACAAGTATAGACTGAGTCGCCTGAATTGGAACAAAACACTTCATGTTTGTTTGTTTGAAAATGGTTTGATGGTGCTACTCGCAGGTAGGCTAAGACGTGGATTTGCCACCCTCGGGTGGGCTTAGAAAAACGTGATTTTGCCACTATCTAGTGGGCTTAAAGCAAACATTTGATGAATTGTCCCAATTCAAGTAACTCAACCTCCACCCACAGGCATTCAAGGCAATTATATCACATAAGCACGTAGCCTCCTGGTAAGCATGCTATTCATGGCAGTCACTCACACGCATGCAAGGATGCTAAAGCATAAAACGCATCGAGTACTCCAAGCCAAAACAGAAGCTCGTTAGAAATCCATGCATGATCCTAAGTATACAAAAATGCCTAATGCAACACATGCAAAGATGCAAATTATAGCAGGCTCGACTATTCTAAACATGGCATATGAAATGCTATAGCTAACACGTATTCAATTTGGAATTGAAATACAAATGCAGTTTGTATGATGCGCCGAACCCCGGTGCGTGCAAAACAGATGAATGATGCAAACATGCTGTCATACTGTTATGCTAATTGAAATATGCCCTATATCTAACCATCATAAGCAGGTAAATAAAAGGGAAGAAAGACGTGGGGTTGGAAGACATACATCACACTCACCCACACTTATTACAATTATGCCCTCGCACAGAGGGTCCGAATAAATATACAGTCCCGAATAAAAGAATAGTACAGTCCAAATAATACAGCCCGAATAATATACAAATTCCTAATTAATTAACAAATTAACTAAGAAAGCTGTAAAACTGGCATGCGAGCCAGGGACTACCTTGATTCTGCTCCGGATGATGGAATAATGCATGTTTGGGCTGCTTTGCGCGAAAATCCACGGCGATGCCCCGATTAGCCTCTGTTTTGCAATGTTTCTTGAAAAGCGCGCCAAGCCTCGGAAGACTGCTGATTCTTGATATGCTGTAACAGAGAGCAGGAAAGGGGCATAGCAATGTATTTTCACAGATATATACATGTCTCGATCCTCGTGTCACCAATCACGCATATCAATGCATGATGGCCGAAGAGCCGAATTGCACAACTCAATATGGAATGAATGCATGTGAATGCTACAACAAAACCTAACTCCATCATGGATAATCCGGAGTGTCGGTGACTCGGGAATTGAGACCCGTTCCGTCGCTCGGAGTACGAAACGTGCCTCGTTTCCCGTGCCCGGGTTAACTCCTATCCCGAACGTGATTCAATATGCATGATATGCATGAAATGCAGCTAATATGCAATCCTAACATACACAATGTTATGGAATGGCATACACGCTACACGAGGTAATACACAACCAGGCATACACAATGCTATGGATGAAATGGCATACGCAATGCAATAATGGGCTTACACCAACACAAGTGGACCTCGGCCACACTCACATAGGAGGCCATCAGATGAAAACAAGATACCTCGAAGTGCGTGCCCGCGGGCACGGAAACCGAGAACGGACCCTCAGGTACCGAAATGCCACTCTAATGAGACATGACAAAGACATGGAATATGATATGCAAACATGCAAAAATCAGTGGCAAAATGAGGGGAAACACAGCCCCGAAATGAGGCGAAATAATACCCGATGCATGAAATGATCCCGAAATGTGAAGATAAGTGCACGAAATGGCTTACAGCTATACAATACATGCATAATTGATACATGACATGAAAAAGAAGAAGAAATTCAGCCCCAAAACTCAAATTTTTACAGTACAAAACATGGCCAAACAGCAATCACAAGTAGGGCTAAAATGGAATACAAAAATGGCTCCGCAAGGGAGGTCATGAAGCAAGTGGTAGATGTAATGCCCAAATGGAAAAATACCCTTCTACAACACTGAATAGGGACTAAAAATATGAACATTTACAGTATATGACAAGCCTCAAATCAGTATGAAAACATGCTCAAAATGCAATGCAAGAAATAGGCCAACAAGAGGCTATAACATGAGGTATACAAAGAATTCACCAAACAGCCGAAGACCCTTAATGAGATATGCCAATAAGGTCAAAATATGGCCATTTTCATTTCTGATGATGGCCGAAAACAGAAGCTAGATAAGCCTAAAAAAGCATGCAAAAATGGGGGCCAAAGAGGGGTATAATGGTAAGTGCCACATGGAGGCCCCCAACAGTGTTGAGCCCTTCTACAATGTTGTAGAGGGGATCAAAATAAGCCAAATCACAGTTTATATCATGCTCAAAAACAGATCACACATAGGCTAGGAACATCATGCAAGATTATGGTATTTAAGAGGGTATTGAAGCAAGTACCAAATGGGGGGCTCAAACAGGGTTGAGCCCTTAAATAAACATGAATAATGACTCAAAAAAATGACCCTTTAAGTTAGGGTCGGAGCCCAAAACAGCAAGCAAATAGGCCTAAGCAGTGGTGCAAAAAAGTGCTACAAAAGAGAGAGATTGACACTTACCCTTGAAGACCACTTCTTTGCTACCTCTTGGACCAAGGAATGTTGCTTCTAAGCCTATGAAAGACCTCTCCTTGCTGCTGGAAATGGAGTGGTGATGGTGGTGCTTGGTAGTGATGAAGAAATGGTACCAAGCTTAGGGATTTTTGAGAGAAATAGAGAGATATGTATCTATGTGCTCAAAGCAAGTTTTTCCACCCTCAAAATAAAGCTTGAGCTGCTGTTATGTAAGCAAGAATGGTGGGGCAATGGAGGAAAAAAAGTGTAGGAATCATGGATTAAGTTTCCCTCCTCAACAAAAGTCCCCCGAAATCAGATCTTTTGGGAGAAAAAGCTATACAGCTGTAAAGTACACAGTATGGTGATCATGGCCGGCCAACTTTTTGGGCTGCAGGTGGCCGGCCGGCCACCCCCTATGGCCGGCCGGCCAAGGGTCAAAATGGGCCAATTGAATTAGTGGCCGGCCATATGAGATTAGTGTCCTCCCATGTGTGCTGAACATAACCCTGTGGTTCAAAATTGGAAACTGTAAAACAGGAGAGAGAACAAGCCATTTTTAGGAGGGGTTCAAAAGGTTCAACAACAATTAGTGGCCGGCCATAGCATATTAGGGTCCTCCCATGTGTGTACAACACAAATATGTGGTTTGGGGTTGAAGAAAATGGCCCTAGGGTGGTCAACATTGGCTCGGAAGTGAGAAAAACGGGCGTCGGAGGGCGTCGGAGGAATATAACTGGTTGCTGAGACAATTGCTGGCCTCCCACCCTTCAGTGACCTTCCTGGTGATAAAACAGAGGTACCTGCCAAAAATGAACGAAAACCGATGCAAAACGAATGCTCGGGGGCCAAAACACGCAGTTCGAGGTCCCGAAAATAGGCTGTTAAGCACCGAAAGTGGCATTCGACCACGAAGTGGGTCTCTCAAACCTTAGTGTCCCTCAAAAGGGAGTAAATAAGATGCATGCCAAAAACTGGAGCAATCGGAGATGGTTAGGCGGTCCCGAACCGAGGCACACGGCCTGACGGCTCCGAAAACCGGGAACCGGGCTCCGAAATGGGAAAAATGGCCTACGGCCACGAAATGTAGCCCACAGCCACTGAGAGATGATCTGCTAGACCTCTCCCTCCCTTCAGGAAGAGAAACAGAGAAAATCGAGTCTGGTTCGCAAACCTAGGCAAGGCACAGAAGAGGGTTCGGAAGTCCGGAGGCAGGGCTCACAGCCGCGACTCTGAGACTTCTGAACGAGCACAATATACAACATCACCGAGCACTCAATCGGTGACGTCTGAGTCTTCAGGTCGGTCAAAAATGGGGTGTCTACAGTTCTCTTCTCTCTCTTTCTCTCTTCTTTATATCTGACATGTAACGAAAATTATCAAAGTCATCCAGATTGTGACAATCTTCATATCTGACATGTGACGAAAATTATCAAAGTCATCCAGATTGTGACAATCACGGAAAGAGAGAGAGAGAGTGAGAGAGAGAGAGAGAGAAAAAAAAAGAGGGTTTAGTCGATCTCAGATCTGAGGCGATGATGGAGATATCGGCGACAACAATGAGAGACGTTGGTAGTGGCTGGAGAAGAAAGTAGAGGAAGAGACAATGATGGAGACGGCGACGACGATCGCAATCTGAGGCGATGGTGGTGATTGTGATTTGAGGTGATGATGGAGATGTCAGCGACAGCAATAAGAGACACTGGTGGTGGCTAAAAAAGAGAGTGGAGGAGGAGACAATGATGGAGACGGCGACGGCGATCGCGATCGCAATTTGAGGCGATGATGGAGACGGCGACAGCGGTGAGAAGTCGAAGATGAGAGAGAGAGAGAGAGAGAGAGAGAGAGAGAGAGAGAGAGAGATGAGGGTTGGAAGTCGTGAGATATATCAAATTTCTTTATGATATATGGGTGTGGGGTTGAGGGACCTTAAACATCATAAAATGATATTGTGGATCTCTTCCATTACTCAAGATGAGAGAGGTACCTTAGACTAATTTTCCCTAATAGAAAATGCAGTTTTTAAGGCCACTTTTGTTATTCGTAGTTAGTGTAGGCTTTTGTTTGGCCTTTGAACTTTACGGTATTTTTTTTTTTTTTTTTTTTAGATTTAGTCAAAACCCCCTTATAATAAAATTTTAATGCATTAACGACAACTACAAAAAAAATTTCTTGAAAAAATCAACACATACCATTATTATCAAAATATTAAACTTTAAAATAATATAATTTTTGATATAGATGTCGGTTTTTAATAAAATTAGTATTTTTAAAATTCTTTCATCAAGATCTTTCAAATAAGATTCATGTTGACTATGAAATTCTTAAATATGAAAAAAAAAATTATGACCGTCGAAATTGATGTAAATAGTAACAGTAACATATTACTTTGTGTGATAGTAACTAAAAAATCTTAAATCCCCAAGATATTGATTTGTGATTATGTATCAATTTTAACAAGTAAATAGCAATTCCAATCAAACAATAAAGGACAAATTGACACAACGATTTTACGTGAAAAAACCACAATTGGAGCGCCTCCAATCGTGATAAAAAAAAGTCACAGGTAAAAGCCACAAAACAATCCACTAAGAAGACAAAAAGGAATTACACAAATGTACACTCAATTTACCTAGCAAATCCATGCCCGAATCGAACTGACCCATATGTGTCTCTTCCAGCCCTGTCTTCACCTTGGAATTGTTTTACCTAACGTTGAATCCAAAACACCGATGTTGAATCCACGACGATAAGCCACTCCGAAATCAACCAAAGCTTTAGGCCCAAATTTCCTAAAATCCACCAAAAAACAACTCTCTCTTTTGTATTGAATAAATAAAACAACCCCATTTGATATAATCCACTCAATTTATGATATAAACTCTCTTTGATATCAAAGGAAACAAGCAAAGAAACTCCAGATGAAAACCTTAATACCCAAGAAGAAGATGTAGAAGTCGTACCCTAGAAATTGATTTAATTGCAACTTTATAGCAGGCAGAATCACAACCACCGCTCGAGCGTAGGATTAGCCGCTCGAACGGTGTGGCTTAAACGTGTATTTCTGAACAAGTGCCTTCGCTTGATCTCTGGCATAGTCAGCGAAGTGGAAAACATGAAAGAATAAAGATCACATACTTCTCTACAAGGCACAATTCGAGTTGGATTCACATCTAAATGTTTATAGCCTCACTGAAATAAAAGAACAAATAAAATTGCAATTGAAAGGAATTTTGTCAAACGGGATTGCCAATAACAAAAGCCTAACAGTAACATATTACCCTATGTCATAATAACATGTTACTTTGTTTGACAGTTCTGTTTAACAGTAACATGTTACTTCGTCAATATTTTTCAAGAAAAAAAAAAAAAAAAACATGTTTTACTTTATCCTTACTCAATTATATATTTTCTCCTTAGCGGGTTTATGAAGCAAAATAAATTGGATTGTCATTTTCACCAAATAATGGTCCAATGAAGGGGTTAAAAAAAAAAAAAAAAGAGCTTGTAGGTCCAAACAAAGATATTCTAAACAAACTAAAAAAAGTTATCAAAAATTAGCTGTGATTTAAAGATAAATAAATAAATTATTAATTTTTTCACAATATGATTTGAAAAATAAGATCTACCTCAAGTTTAAAACCATACCCAAAATCTTCATAATTATTTGTCTTTATCACCCTTGCTTAAACTCTACCGCAAAACGATCATCAATCACCACCAATAGCCGAAACTCAATAATACCGACAACAAAATGGTACCATTCATCTTGCTTGGTTATAAAAAAATTGAGTTTTTTATTTATTTTAAGTAAAAAATTTTAATACTTCAAGATTTTTTTATTATCAAATACAAAAAATATAAAACTTCAGTACATTTTCTTATTCTTGTGTATTTATTAAATTTCTAAATATTTTTTGCAAATATTTTATTTTTTGGGTACATTTAAGTTGTGTGCATCTAAAAAATAAAAAAAAAAATTTAAATATTAAAAAAATACTAAAAAAATACATATAAAAAAAAAAATTCAATTTTCAAAAAATCAATCAAAATCAAACAAGTCTCTTAGTTCATACCAATGAAATTGTGAATCTACAATAAACTTACCTTTGTTTCAAAATTTTTTTATATATTTAAAAAAGGGATAAATTACAAACACGCCTTTTGATGTTTACTTAAATTACAAATTACCATTTATGGTTCTAAAAATTACATTATGCTTCCTAAGGTTTCTAATTTCATAACAAATATGTCTTTTTATTAATAAATCATCAAGTTAATTAATAGTTTTTAACAATGTTAAAATTTTATTTCAATTAATAATTCAGATATTTTTATTATTATCTAGGTGAACAATTAGAAATTTCACTTTTTCAATTAATTTTGTTAAATAAAAAATTCTGATAGGGAAGTATTTCAAAATTTTCGAACTAAATGGAACAATTCGTATTTTAAGCAAACTTCAAAGAGAGTATTTGTAATTTACCAAAAAAAATTATTACATCAATTGAAGTGATACTTTTACAATTATTGAATAGAAAAATACTTCGTAGCTCGAAACTATTAGGCTCGAATGGCTCTCATTTCACAAATCTCTCTCAGCCCTCTCATCTCTAGTGGTCGCGAAAGGAGGAATAACTTTCACACTCTCACCTCTCTCTGTACTCATCCCTCTCATTCCAGAGATCTCTATCATCCTTCTTATCTGTGGTAAACCTTCCCATCGCTCTCTGGTCGCGATAGGAAGACGAACGACGACGGAGGACGAACGACGGCCTGCGACAGCAACGATAGACGAAAAGAAATCTGAGGTAAACCTAAACCACAAAACTAGGATATACGTTTGGCTTCAATTTTTGTAGAAAATAGTCAAATGGGATGGTTTCAGTTTGGATTTTGCTTTCAATTTGTGTTAGGGTTTGGGATTTGGGTTTAATCTGTGTTGAAATTTGTATATATCTGTTTGTTTGTTTTTGGATCTAATTTGGTATTGCTTGAAATCTGTTTGGTTTGCCTTCAAATCTATTTGGTAAAATACATCTGTGTAGTTTGGCTTTAATCTATATAAATCTATATACATCTGTTGAAATCAGTAAAATTAAGTTCATACATCTGTTTCTTGAAATACGCATCTGTTTGGTAAAATACACAAGTTTTGCTTCAAATCTGTAAAATTATAAACAATCTAATCTGTGTTGAAATCTGTATATGTCTGTTTGTCTTTTTTTTTTTTTTAAATTTGGCATGGCTTGAAATATGTTTTGTTTGCCTTCAAATCTATTTGGTAAAATACATATGTTTGGTTTGGCTTTAATCTGTATAAATTTGTATACATCTGTTGAAATCTGTAAAATTAAGTTCATACATTTGTTTTCAGATTTGGTTCAAAATTGTAAAATCATAAACAATCAAATATGTCTTCAAATGTGTAAATCTGAAAATCTGTATTGAGATTTTTCTTCAAATTAGGAAATCTGTTATAATAACTTATAAATCTGTGTTGAAATATGTTATAAATCTGTAAATCTATTACAAAGTTGTTATAAATCTCTTATTACAGAACTATGGCTTCTTCTTCTACTAATAATAGCAACATAAGATTAAAACCAAGATTGTGTGATTGTAGGAGAACTACAGCGATGTATATTGTACGCACGAATGAGAACGGAAACCAATGACGTTTGTTCTTTGTTTGCCAATCGAAATATATAAGTATCTATTATAGAATTTGATCTTTTACTGTGTACAAAGTTATTTATGTGGTTTGATTAACTAATTCTTCTGCATTGTAGAGTCATAAAGAACATTGTAATTACTTCAAATTCACAAATGAGGATGATGATGACACTAGCTCCACAATCCGTTCTAATGTTGGACCTTGGAAAGCTATAAGAACAAAAGAATTAAACGATATAAGGAGAAGGCTTTGTGTGATGGACAATGAAATTTATGAAAGGCTTCAAATGATGCGGAACTTCAAAATTACGATTTATGTCATTGTTTTTTGTGTCTTTTTGCACTTTATCATGTAAATCATTGACTCTTTAACATTCTGATGAATTTCATGAATCTAATCAAAAACTTGTTTCGTATTTTGTATCCTTTTGTACTGAATGATGTAAATGACTAAAATTAGATGGCTGCCAAGATGAAGTATGTTTTGGGAATGATGTATGTTTTGTAAATGATGGCTGCTAAGATGAAGTATGTGTTGTGAATGATGTATGCTTTGTGAATGTGTTCAACCAGGCATTTTCTACATTTGAAGGATTTTTTCAAAATATGACACAAAAAAACAATGAACTTTTTGTGTATCCACAACAGATAAATAAACAATAAGAAACATATTTTTGAGCAGTCAAGGTTGGTTCTACCTCCTATGTACCAAGCATCCACAGTAAATTGCTATTTGACAACAAAAAGAATATACAAGAGAAATCATAAATGTAAGATATGGCAATTATTCTTTAAGAACTTTGTGCAGACATAGTTGCATGCATGTGGGTGATTGAGAGAGTGGGAAACACTACAGAGGAACTCACATAAAAGGTGAAGACAACAGCCACAACCATAATTCATATTTCCTAATGGTTAGAGAAATCATCCATCAATTTCCTAGCAACAAACACATAGAAAATTGTGACAGGAGTAAAATAGCACTAGATAATAGCTTTATCCAAGAATTTGTTTTATCTCAGTCCAAGAAACAAAAAAAAGTAGTAAAATAGAACACAACACAATAAAGTACAAGCTTTCAATCTAGTTTTAACAAAAAAAAATATATACATTTAACAAAATCAATAAGAGCCAAGCTGCAAAACCCTCGTTCAAATATTGATACGGAACCAATAATTGCATATGTAATCACAAATTGGATAAATGAATGAAGCCAACATTGAATAAATGAACCCAACATACTGTGGCCATAATACATCGATTGTTGCAATACATCCATTGTTGCAAAACATACTGCCAACACAAACACAAAACATACTTCCATTGTTGGATAAATAAATTAACCAAACACAAACTGCCACAAAATGAAGCCAACATTTGGATCCAAAGTTTACATATGAATGTCATACAATTACTAGTGCAAAACTAAAAAAAAAAATGGGGCATTTGGATCCGCATCTATATTCAAGTCAACAAATGTTGATGCTACTGTCGAACTTTGATTGCTAATATTATTGATCATTCTTGATTGAGTACGAGATGCGCTTCCAATATTGTTCGCCACTTGCATTGGGCTAACCCGTGACTATAAAAACAAAATACATATTCAAATATTGTCCACAAACATATTGACCAATATAAAATTGTAGTCATATATTAAAATATTTGTAGTCATATATTGAACATGTATCGGTACATACATGCTGTCTTGTGTGCCTACCATAAAAGGAAAATAGTAAGGTTAATCGTGCGGCACCTTATCATTAAATAGGAAGTCAATGTTATTAGTAATTTGAAGCATTAAAATAAAAACCCACAACAAACAAAGTGCAATATATTAAGTCCATACAACACATACCAGTACATACATATTGTCTTGTGTGCCAACCATAGAAGGAAAATAGTAAGGTTGATCTTGCGGCACCTTATCATAAAATAGTAACACAATTTCATTTCTAATTTCAAGCATTAAACTAAAAATCCACAAAAAAACTTTTGAATTTAATAATTTACTTGTACGGGAGTAGTCTTCTTATTCTTTCCCTTCAACCGATTCACTATTTGATCAACCTTGCTAACCTTTTGTTTCGTACATGGACGGCCTCTTCGGCTAGCAACCAAAGGACTGAGTACCTTGTGAGTATTGCTTACTTTTGTCGTATTGAGACTAGGCGGACTTTTCAATGGAGTATGGGAAGGCGGTACAATATTAGTAGAAGGTGGTACAGTACTACTATATGGCACATTACTCGCACTACCCGATTCAATTGTTCTCACCCGATTCTTGATTTCCATCTACCCAAGTTAAATCACTTGGTGTTTACCATCATCATTGGTGGTAAGTTCTAGGATCTCATCCAACGTCTTGTGATAGTTATCATGCAACTTTGGATTTAGAGTAGCCCCAATGTTAGTATATGTGGTTGGAATGCATGTGTGCCCTCCCTTTGGCAAGATTCGGACGATAGTACACTAGACGCTTCATTTCTGCTTGAACTTCTTTAAATTATGAATTTGTGTATGCTGTATGAAATTGTTTCTCAAAATGATACACCGTTAAGTAATCATACAATTGGTTACGAGATTTAAAATCTGTTTTTGTCTCATTCTCCACCTTATTTCTCAAGACATTGTCATACTGCTTAACAAATTGCTTTAAGATAGTCTTTGAGTTCACATATCCATCAAAAAATGTATTTATGCTCTCACTTCGTTGTGTACTTGACATGACAGCCCAAAATATGTCTTTAACATAGGCAAGAATCCATCTATGTCGCTCATGGTATAATATCCCTAACCACTCGTTATTATTTAGATTGAATTTTTCAACCATTGCAAGCCAATATGCCTCAAATTCATCTTTTGTAATTGAATCATAAACTGCATTTTGCAAAGCAACATTTATGGATTCATATTGTGAATATCCTATTAATTTCTCCGGAATTTTCTTCATTATATGCCGTAAGCACCAACGATGTCAAGCATGTGAGAAGACGATTTCTATAGCATTTTGCATAGCTCTACACTTGTTAGTTATTATAGCTTTTGGGGGAGCATCTGACATGCAACTTAACCCTTCTTTGAATAGCCACACAAACGTCTCAGTGTTCTCATTAGATAACAATCCACAACCAAACAATATTGACTGTCCATGGTGATTAACTTCTACAAACCAAGAAAATGGCATATCATATTTGTTTCTCAAATAGGTTGTGTCAAAGGAGACAACATCCCCAAAATGCTTTATAAGTTGCCCTAATCCTTGCATCTTCCCAAAACAAGTTTCGTATGCGACCATTTTCATCTAGATCAATTGCCGAATAGAAGTTCAAATTTTGTTGTTGCATTTTATAAAAATAAAGTGTGACGGATTCGGTGTCTCCTACCCCAAGTCTCAATCTTCTAGCATTCTTAATATAATTCCTTGCATCTCGTTCATCAAACTTTAATGCCTCATATCCCTCTTACTTCAACAACTATGGAATGAAAATTGTTCGCCACCCCAATCCCTGCTGCATCATTAACTTCTAGTCTTCTTTTCACCGGAGTAAGAATCCTCTTATTCATTGCAAAATGCCGTGAGTCAGTAGGAATCAAATCATGAGTGTGCTCAAGCACAACTATGGTTAGCTTATATCTTCCATCGTTTTGTAGACTGGCTCTTACCCTTACTTTACAATCAATTTTTTATGACAAAGATGGCTCCAAGGGATTTACTTCTGATCTTTTTGTTTTGTTCCGTGCCCGAGTACATTCAATTCTAAAATACTTTACTTCTCCATCACTTGTTAAATTTTGTGTTCTATAAGCTATCGCAAATCCACAGTGTTTCACATATTTTGCATAAAATGCGTACACTTCTTGTTTTGAAGTAAAATACATCCCCTTCTTAGGTTTTTCAACTTCACCACTCTCATTAAATGAAAACATTGTTATCCTGTTCTTCAACTTCCTCACTCCCATTGAATGAATTATTGTTGGAATCAATATCCATTGTAGCTTCAAAGTGAAATAGAATACACATTCAGAGAGTTAGATGGAATTTAAAAGGAAGTACAAATTGTCTGGGATAATAGGTACCAGGCACATTTATAACTCTAAATTACGAAGGATTTGAGTAATGATCTGTGCATAAAAAATGGTCAATATATGTAACTTGTGAAGAAAAAAATAACAATTCTTCAACCCCTTTGTTTTGTGTAGACATAGATATTGTGAGAACTACTGTTCCATCTTGCAATTGTATCATTTTTTGAAAAACACTTATGCTTATTAATGTTTGATTGTGTTTTTACTTTTATTTTGTTTTTGTGTAAAAAACCAAAATAATGTAAAATTCAATTGCATATGATTTTAATTTTTGTGCAAAAAAAGTATTTAAAAAATTGAACACTTAACTGTTTGATATTTCTTAAAAAGTTGTTGTCATTAAAAAAAATAAAAATAAAAATTGGAATCAGTTCACCATAGCATAAACCAAACTAAACCCTAAACCATAATATGACATATAACAAGGGAAAACTGGTGCTTTAAACAAAAATGGTGCTTTTTTTTATAATAATAGTAGAGAATGAATATGAAACAAAAGCTCAAGTAATCACCATCATCTTACGCAATGGTCATGGACAGATTAGAAATAATGGTCATGTGTTAATTTTTCACCATCAGTGTGGTAATTTTTCACAATCAATGTGGTAATAATAGTCATGTGCTACTTTTTCACCATCACAGTTTTCACCATCAATGTGCTAATAATGGTCATGTACTAATTTTTCATCATCAATGTGCTAATCTTATGCAGTGGCGACAGTGGCCACAGTTTTCACCATCAATGGCCATGGACAGATCAGAAACAAAGGCTCAAATAATCCTCAATGTGCTAATTTTATTTTATTTTTTTGGGGGGGGAGGGGGGGTGTAGCTCTTGTTTTCACCATCATCTTAATTAGTTTGATGATAGTACTAGTTTTAACAGTAGCTAGCAGCCACGGCAGCCATGGAAGCCACAATGGACAGAGCAATGGAAGAGCAATGACACAAGGGGAAATAAAATACTTTAAGTCAGTGAAGACTCTGATCAAACAGCGGCAAACAAAGCTCCTCTTCTTCCACTTCGATCAAACAGCAGCAACGACGGAACACAGAGACGGTTCCGCTAGGTTTTACGAAGGCACGATGCTCCTCTCTCTCTACTCTCTGCTCTATTCTTTCTTTTTCTTTCTTTTTTTTTTTTTTTTGGTTTGTTTTTGAAATGAAAAGTGTGGGTGTATTGCACAGTAACAGCAAGTTTGAGTACAAAACTAAATTTGAGCCATTTCGAGCCATCACATTTCGAGTTACGTAGCAGCACCGTATTAAATAATCACGTAATGATGAGAATCTAAACCAATGAATCTAATTCCAAGTTACATCAATTTCTCTTGTCGTAATATGTTATATGCGAGTTTTATTTTAAATATGATTCAAGTCATTCTTAAAATTGATTTCAATCACATAATACAGTATTTTTTTTCCTCCTAATTCTGTGTAACTAATATTATTGATAGATAAAAACCAATCAAAGGAATAAAAAATTAAAATTAAAATAAAATCACTAAAGGAAGCCACTTTGTAAGTGTTCTCTGTACTTTTATATGCATTACAATGAAAAGTAGGATAAATTATCAATAGGTCCAAATAGTTGGATTTAATTTCTATCAAGTCCTATTGAAAATAAGTCATAGTAAAATCATCGCTAAAAATGATTTTGTGATGATTTTTTTGTCGCCAAAAAATTGACAATTAGTAATTTTTTTGTCACGATTTTTATAAATTGTCGCTAAAACTTATAATTAGTAATTTTTTTTGTGACGATTTTTTCAAATTGTTGCTGAAAGTTGAAAATTAGTAACTTTTTTTGTGATGATTTTTTTAAATTGTCGTCAAAACTTATAGTTAGTGACATTTTTTGTAACAATTTTCAAACTATCGTTGAAAATTAACAATTAGTGACTTTTTTAATAGCGTTTGATGAAAAATACCATTAATTATCATAAAACATTGGACAATAAGTCCATTTATTAGGAGCTATACGTAAGTCTCTCATAAAAACTAAAGTTTTAGAAACAAAAATTTAGAGACAAAATTATATTTTATCGAAGAATATTTTATTTGTTAAAAGTGTCATTATTATATTTTTACTGCTAAAATTGAATATTTAGTGACAAATTACTATTTTTTTTAGACCAAATGTTTTGTTCTACAAAGTAAACATTTGTTGCACCAAGTCATTTTGTTCCTAAAAAAGAATTTATTAGCAACATTTTCAAAATTTTGTCGTTAAAAATTATTTTTTGACTTTTTGAGACAATTTTTTAACAACTTTTGCAATAATAAAAATGGACCCTTAACTGTAACAAAATTTTCATTTTTAAAGACCAAAATTTTTTATTCTTAGTGGTGGTTGATTTGTAAACTTACTGGGTGCATTTTGGTATTTTTCTTTTCTTTTTTTTAAATAAGAAATTTTATAAAGATGAAAATAAATAAATACATCATACATGGGGATTTTCCTCAGGACAAAACATCTAAGGTGAAAACCATCAAAGATTTTAATTTTCTATTCCCAAAAATTGTTTTGCAAATTATTTTTGAATTAATTCTTAAAACACTAGGGTTTGGGCTTCTTCAAAATTTAAATATCAACTTGACCATTATATTCGAATTCATGGGGCCTACCATGAGCCATGTCTTGATGATTGAACCACTTATTTTATAAATCTATTTGTGTATATCATTCATGAAAAAAAATTAGGTTAATCCAATAATTGAAACCTTGCATTTGTCGCTAAGAAAATGAATAGTTTATTTTGAAAAATATATTTGTCATCTATTTATTTGGAGACAAATACGATAAAATAAAAAATTACTGTACAGGGAGGAAATATTCGACGCTCTCTGTACTCCTCATGTCCAAGCTTCGAGTAGCGTCGCTTAACCTGAGAACAGAAAGATGGTGAGCCACCCAGCGGTGTGCTGCCAGAAAAACCCTCCGACGGTCAAGTTAGCACACTTAAAGAGAGAAGGAGAGAAAGAGAGACAAATGGGTAGGTAGCTCTGATAACCAGATGTTCCAGACTTGCGCATAGATACATAGCACCGTTTATACGCTCCTCTCTATTGTCTTCCTTCTGACGCGTGGATATGTTCCCCTCTCATATTCCTCCACATGTTAGTGTGAATATAGCCAAATACCAAATGTCAGTACCGCTTAACGGTATTGACGTATACGGATGGGGAAATCTCCTTCTAGCAGTCAAATTACGCCACGAAGCATTCCCTACCAAGCTATACCAAATGCGATGCCACAATCTCCCTGTCAAAGCTGCGCAACTTGATCAGCCCCATCGAACAAAACCCATTTGCGGGCCCAACCGAGCTCCATAATCCATGGCAAGCCACTACTCAGTCGAATCTAGCCTTACAAGGACAAACTCCGTCCAGCTTAGCCAAGCGCATACCTTAACCGGGTTAGTAGCTTAAAGTTGTCCCCAACTTGACCGGACCTACTCTCTAGTCCAGTGCGTGCCTCACGTTTGACCGAGTATAGATCTCGATTCCAGCCCAAACGAGCTTGGCCCACAACTAAGCTATAAATCTCCCTCTCAATTGCCCCTTAATTTCGTCCGCGCTAGCGTGATCAGGATTACATTCACCGGCCGAGCTCATGCTTATGCTCAGTCATTTTTTGCTCAGTGAGTTATCCCATCATTCACTTCAAAATCGTTTCGTTCTTTTTAACTGCGCCAGTCCTTATGCTCGGTGTTATTGACTGCCTGGTTGGCAATTTGGCTTTTCAATTTGTCTTTTCAAGAATGACACCAGTCTCATCATAGACATGTGTCATTCACCGATTGGCTCCGTAACGCCTATCCAACTGTCCCACGTTGTCTCTCCAAATTCAAACTTTGGTGCCTATTTCCATTCTATCCATCTAACCTAACGTTTTCATTTCTTCCACACTTCTCACTGTTTATCTTCTCTGTTTTTCGTCGACTGATTTCCCCCAAAACCAATGTCACCATCCTCGATCTACAATGCTCGAATCAAAGTCCCTATTGCATTTATCCTTTGACGTCGTTGGGGGTGCACCTCTCCGATTAGACCATCGATGGAAGCTCTGATCAGGTAAATTCTTCATATCCCTCTGTGATACTTTATTTTTCTTCTTGTTCTTTACATTCCTGGACTTTAGCTCACACGTATATCTATTGAAGAAGGCCGAAACACCCAAAATCTAAATAAAATTGAAATATGTTAGGGCTTTGCACTGCTTTTGTCATAAAAAAACTCTTATGCCCTTTGTTTCCCACACTGTTCATCATTCTCTGTGATGAACATGTGAGGATCTGGGCCTGACTGGGCTAAAAACGTCTTTCTAATCTGAACACAAAGGTTGACCGAGTAGATTTGTTGTTTGCGAGGGTAGGAGCCCGAGCTAAGTAGTGCATTGCTGTTGCACGACCAGGCTAAAAGCTGGCTTGCTCCTGTGGCCGAGCTCAATAATGACCGAGCTAAAATCGAACTCAATTTGCGCGACTACGCCCTCACTTATACTTGATTTTCAAATGCAGAATCCTAGGGGACCAGGCACACCAACATAAGGGCTCTCAAAGGCCGAGCAGCCACCATGCACAGTTTAGTCAACTCAATTCTACTGAGCTAACTAAGTCGGTCTCTTATGGGGCGCTATCAGCTTTCTTGTAAACACGCTGGGCGCTCTGGCTGCGTTTTGCGAGGAATATGGCGTCCCAGACGATGTACACTTTGAGCTTGGTGAGGAGGGCATTGCTCTCTGGGGTAGGCTGGATCAATGCCCCTTTACCATGTTGTTAATTGCCGAGGGAGGTCTCTGCTTCCCAGTGCAGCCATTAATTTGTGAGTTCCTCAGGCGAACCGGGCTAGCACCAACTCAAGTCTCGACAAACATATATAGAATAATAAACGGGGTCACCGAGCTAAATCACTGGCTTGGTTTGAACCTAGGGCTAGCCGAAATCTTGTGTTAATATACCCTCGGTCACATAATCGACTGGTTTAATTATTACTTAAAGATAAGGCCGGGTAGAGAATGAGTAGTAACTGGCACATCGGAGAAGGACATGTACGACGATGACTTCTTCTAGGTGTTCAAGAATTATGAAACAGCTGACTTGCCTGGTTGGTATGTCAGCAAGAATTTCAGTTCATCATGTAAGCCACGCTCTCTGACCGGTTAGGTTATTTATTTTTATTATTCTACACTAATTGCTTTCTTCTTACAGCCATTGAAGCCTTGGAAGCAAATTATCCCAACCCCAACTAGGCTACAATCAGAGCCGCGCTAAGATACCGTGACCGAGATTGCCACGATCTCCTCAGTTACGTGCCAAGCCACCGATACTTAGCACCCCAGAAAAGTAGAGTCACAGACTTTCTGCAGGCGCCATCTCTACCACCAGATCCAACACTTCTAGATTGTGCCCCTAATCCGATTAACCGAAGAGCAAGAAATGGCAAAGCGAAGCCAAATAAAGAACCTTATCACCGTCACATCCACCGAGATGCCGAAAAACCCTCCTGCTGCCTCTACTACCGGTCAAATATCTGGGACCGTGATTGCTCTGGCCTTCACCACTGTAGCACAAGCCAGCAAAGAGACGCGTCGAGCTAGCAAAAGGATTCGCTCCGCTAATCCATCAGCTGAGCTTGTGGCTGAGTCGAGCACCGAGCAACCGGCGTAGAATGTTGAGCCGACACCTCCGTAGAGGCCAAAGTTGAAACACTAGGGTAAGGACATCCTAGTCAATTCTTTGGTTAAAGGAGATAAGGAGCACCTCCTGGCCTATAATCTGTCAAAGGCATTGCTTCTGCCGAGCGATGTAATCGACAGTGACCAAGTACCTGACACCCGGCTTGTGAAGTCTGCGATCAAATCTATAACCAAGGTACGAGTTTAAGAAATTTTTCTAAGTGTTTTTTCGGTTGATTTTTTGTTTGAGCTAACTTTACTTTGATTTCTTGCAGGCTATTCAAAAACAACATCTTGTCATGGATCGGATTCATAGGCTCTAGCAAAAGGTGACCGACGTCTCTAATGCGGCCAAACACATAGAGACCAAGTTGGGACGGTCCAAATCCTCCTCGGAGATTGCCAATGCGAATAATGCCAGACTGCTCAGCCAGTTCGGTAACGCCGAGCAAGAGAGAGACGAGCTTCGTACCGAGCTAGAAGAGTTGAAGAAGGCAAGGCAAAAAGATGTAGATAAGGCTAATAATCTCAGCTTCAAGGAGGCTGAGGTGAGCTACATCAAACAGGTTGAAGCTACCAAGGACATCTTTTTCAAGTCTCGTTGAAAGGCAACCTATGAAAAATTAGGCCAAGGATCTAATTCCGAGGTCTTTACCACTCCTCCCCCCGCCTTCATGCTGATCTACATGGTGCCTTATGCTAACAACGTCTTCAACTCGTTGTAAGAGGAGGCTGAGGAAGAGGCCGAGAAAGGAGGCAATCGAGATGAAGCTGGCCAGAAAGAGCGCGGTAACGCGGCTGTTGTGGTCGATCTAGAGGAGACCGGCGCCGAAGTTGGGGATGCCTTTGCTAATCTCTCCCACATTCCTTAGTTCAACTTTGTAGTTTTTTCTCGTTTTTATTTGGAACCTTTTGTAGCAGGGCTACTGGCCCCTCCTCTCTTACTAGAATTCTCAAAGAATGAAAATTTTTACAACTTTTGTCGTTTGCAATTATATTGTATGCCTTCTTTGCAATCGTGCAATATTCTTGAACAAAGCATTTATTCATTTAACCAGGCAAAACATCTCGACTAAATACTTGGAGTTAAACTAGTCATGAACTCCTTTAGCTGAGCAAAACATCTCGGTTACGAACTTGGAGTTGAAGAAGTAATCAATCTGTTTGGCCGAGTAAAACACTTTGGCAAAACACCTCGGCTAAAAATTTGGAGTTGAACAAGTCATCAACTCTTTTAGCTGGACAAAACATCTTGGCTTAAAATTTGGTGTTGAACAAATCATCAACTCATTTAGTCGGACAAAACACCTCGGCTAAAAACTCAGAGTTGAACAAGTCATCAGCTCATTTAGCCGGGTAAAACACTTCGGCTAAAAACTCGGAGTTGAATAAGTCATCAACTCATTTAGCTGGACAAAACACATCGGCTAAAAACTCAGAGTTGAACAAGTTATCAACTCGTTTAGTCAGGCAAAACACATCAGCTAAGAGACAAGAGTTAAACAATTCATTAACTCTTTCAATCGGGTAAAGTCACCTCAGCTTGGAGTTAAATGCCCCTTTTGCACTGCAACCTAGTAATATAACAGATTTTCTAAGTATAGCAATTCATTTGCATCATATGCAAAATGGTATACAGATTCCACAAAGTCTTGAGACGACTAAAAGAATTACATTGGAAACTAAAGGGGTATGTCTGCCCTCCATAAAAAATTACATTATAGATTGAAGTTAAATATAATACAACTTCAAATTAGCAGCGTTCTATGGTCGGGGTATTGCTTTGCCTTCCAAGTCATCTAGATGGTATGCCCTTTTTCCCGCCAGATTGGTTATCTTGTAAAGCCCTTCCCAAGTTTGCCCCTAGCTTCCCTTCACCCGATACTAGAGTGTTGCCCATAGCCTTTCTCAAAACCCAATCCTCAACCTTGAATTGTCTAGGGTGAACTGTTTTGTTATACTTCCTGGATAATTCTTGTTGGTATGCTACAACATTGATCGGTGCATTTTCTTGGCATTCTTCTACAAGGTCCAACTCTAGGGTGATAGCTTCAACATTTAAGTCTTCCTTAAAAAATTTTGCTGCAAATGGTGGGCATGTCGATCTCTAATGGGATGACAACCTCCATGCCATAAGCCAAAGCGAAAGGCGTCTTCCCGGTTATGCGTATTGGCGTAGTTCGGTAGGTCCAAAGGACATTTGGAAGCTCTTCGGTCCATTTTCCTTTGGCTTTTCCAACATTTTCTTCAACCCATCCAGAATGGTCTTGTTTGATGTTTCCGCTTGACCATTTGATTGAGGGTAGGCCGTTGTCAAGTTACAGAACTCTATCTTCAGCTCTTCGCAAAATTGTAGACACCCCATTTTTGATCGACCTTAAGACTCAGACGTCACCGATTGAGCGCTCGGTGATATTGCATATTGTGCTCGTGCGGAAGTTTCAGAGTCTTGGCTGCGAGCCTTACCTGCGGACTTCCTGGCTCTTTCGTGTCTTACCTCGGTTTACGAACCAGGCTCCGTTTTCTCTGTTTTCTCTTCCCGAAGGAAGGGAGAGGTCTCGTAGATCATCTCTCAGTGGCCGTAGGCTACGTTTCATGGTCGTAGGCCATTTTTTCCGTTTGGAGCGCGGTTTCCCGTTTTTCGAAGCCGACGGCCGTATGCCTCGGTTCGGGACCGCTTAACCACCTCCGTTTGCTCCGATTTTTGGTATACGCCTCCATCCTCCATTACAACACTTTGAGACTATTTTCCAGAGGCTAGGAGCTCCTCTTCTTGGTCCAAAAGCTGCTGGTTCATTGGTCTTCAAGGGTAAGCTTCTTTCCCCTCCTTTTTGTTTCTATCTTGGTCTATATCTAAGCCTTGCTTGAAAGCATTGTTAGGCTCCGACCCAAACTGTAAATAGTCATATTTTGAGCTCCTTTTCATGTTTGATTAAGGACCTTTTGCTGTTTGAGGTCTCTTACTATCACTTGCCGCTTTAACTCTCTTTTAGGCCTATTTTTGCATCGTATTTTAGGCTTACTTGTGAGCTGTTTCGGACTTGGTCATAAACTGTAAAATGAATTTTTTTGAGACCCTCTTTAACTTTGTTGAAGGGCTCTCTTCGGTTTGAGGCCGGAAGCTACCACTTGCCTCTTTATCTCTCTTTTAGGCCTATTTTGGGGGGAAATTTGAATTTCAATTTCCCCCATTTTCCCCCACTCTTTTGCCTATAAAACCAGCAGCTCCAGCTGCATTTTTAGAGGTTAGAAAATTTTTTTTAAGCCTCCTACATTTAATTTCTCTCTCTCTATATTCCAAGCATCAAAACCCTTTTGTTCTTGGCCCCTTTCTACACCACCACATAGCACCACCTCCCCAGCATCCTTTCCAACACTTGGAGCTGGTTTTCCAGAGGCAAGGAGCACCTTTTCTCAAGCGAAGAGGCTGTTGAAGTTTGGTCTACAAGAGTGAGCCATACTTTCCCTCTTTCTAAGCTTCTTTTGCATGCTTTCTAAGCCATACTTGCTTACATTTTTTGGCTCCGACCCTAACTGAAAATAGCATTATTTTTCTTTCTTTTTCATGTTTTTTTTAGGGTCCTTCCATGTTTAAGGTCTCTAGCTACCACTTGCTTCTTTGCCTCTCTTGTATGCCTCTTTCTCGCATAGTATTTTAGGCCTATTTTTAAACTATTTTGAGCTTGGTTATAAATTGATAAGTGGCTTATTTTGAGCCCTTCTTCAACATTGTTGAAGGGCTCTTCACTATTTGAGGCTTTATTTTGCCACTTGCTTCTTTATCCCTCTTTTGGCCTTATTTTTGCATGTTTTGTCACCTCCTTGTGCTTGTATTTTTGGGCTCTGGTCCAAACTGTAAATAGCCTTATTTTGACCCCCTCTTCATGTTTGATCAACGGACTTTTGCTGTTTGAAGCTCCCTTTTTGCTCTTTGTGTCTAAACCTCTTTTTAGGCCTTATTTTGCATAGTATTTTAAGCTTGCATGTGCACTGTTTTGGGTTTGGTCACTAACTGTAAAATATCATGTTTTGGGCCCCTTTTCAACTTTTTTGAAGGGCACTCCTCTATTTGAGGCCAGCAACCATCACTTGCTTCTTTGTCTCTATTTTGGCCCATTTCTTGCATAATAGTTTATCCATACTTGTGTTTGTTTTCGTGGCTTATTGTAAACTGTAAAGTGCTTCATTTTGAGCCCCTCTTCAACTTTGTTGAAGGACTCTTAGCCATTTATGGCCAGCAGCTGCCACTTGCTTCTTTATCTCTCTTTCGGGGCCATTTTTGCATGTTGGTTTAGCCCTATTTGTGTTCACCTTTTGGCCTTGCTTAAAACTGGAAATATGCTTTTTTTGGGACTTTCTTGATTCTGTCTTCATACTTCATGTTCAAATAACGCATGCTTTGCATAGCCATAGGTCATTCTATGTACCTAATTTCGAGTTTCGGGTCTCATTCCATGCATCGGGTGCCATGTTTCCATGTTTCCGGGCTGTTTTGCATCATATTTTGGTACTGAAATTTGCATGCTTGTATGCCATATTCCATGCCTTACCATGTTTTGTTAGAGTGGCATTCGTGCCTTAGGTTCGGTCCTCGATTTGCGTGCACGTGTACACGCATCTCGAGTGTCTCATTTTCATCTGATGACCTCTTATGTGAGTGTGGCTGAGGTCCACTCATGTTGGTGTAAGTCCATTATGCATTGTGTATGTCATTTCATTTTATAGCATAGTGTATGCTAGGTTGTATGTTAGCGCATCGTGTATGCCATGTTACCTCGTGCATCGTGTATGCCATTTCATAGCATTGTGCATATTAGGTTGTATATTAGTTGCATCCATGCATGTCATGCATATTGCATTGTGTTCGAGATAGGAGTTAGTCCGAGCACGGGAAACGAGGGACGTTTCGTACTCCGAGTGACGAAACGTGTCTCAATTCCCAGTCACCGACACTCCGGATTATCCATGATGGAGTCTTGGTCTTGTTGTGTTTATATGTGCATTCATTCCATATTGAGTTGTGCAATTCGACTCCTCGGCCATCATGCATCGAGATGCGTGATTGGTGGCACGAGGATCGAGGCATGCATACATATGTGAAAATACATTGCTATGCCCCTTTCCTGCTCTCTGTTACAGCAAATCAAGAATCAGCAGTCTTCCGGGGCTTGGCGCGCTTTCCGAAAATTATTGCAAAACAGAGGCTAATTGGGGCATCACAGTGGATTTCCGCGTAAAGGCAACCCGGACATGCATCATTCATCATCCGAAGAAGAGTCAAGGCAGTCCCTGGCTTGCATGCTAGTTTATCGTTTTTCTTAGTTAATTTGGTAATTAATTAGGATTTTTGTACATATTTGGACTGTATTATTTATTCGGACTATACTATTCATTTGGGACTGTATATTATTTTATTCAGACCCTCTGCGCGAGGGCAATATTATAATAAGTGCACGTGCGTGTGATGTATGTTTTCCAACCCCACGTCTTTCTCCCTTTTATTTACCTGCTTATGATGGTTAGATTAGGGCATGTTTTCAATTAGCATACAGTATGATAGCATGTTTGCATTCATTCATCTGTCTTGCATACACCGGGCTCGGCGCATCATACTAACTGCATTTGTATTTCAATTCCGAGTTGAATACTTGATAGCTGTTGCATCTCATATGCCATGTTTAGAATAGCCGAGCCTGTTATAGTTGCATTATTGCATGTGTTGCATTAGGCATTTCTGTATAATTAGGATCATGCATGGATTTCTAATCGGTTTCTGTTTTGGCTTGGAGTACTCGGTGAGTTTTATGCTTTAGCATCCTTGCATGCATGTGAGTGACTGCCATGATAGCATGCTTACCATGAGGCTATATGCTTATGTGATATAACTGCCTTGAATGCCTGTGGGTGAAGGTTGGGTTATTTAGATTGACAAATCATCAACTGTGTGTCTTAAGCCCACTAGATAGTGGCAAAACCATCTTTTCTAAGCCCACCTGAGGGTGGCAAAATCTACATTTTAAGCCTACCCGCGGGTAACAAACCATCTTTCAAAAAAACAAACATGAAATGTTTTGTTCCAATTCAGGCGACCCGGTCTATACTTGTATGCTGTGCGCATCACATAGTAAATCTAGGCTAATAACCGGAATAAGAGCACACAAAGTTTTCAAAACTAGATATCATGATTAGTAAAGGCCGATCTTTGATAGGACGAGCGGGGATGCTCACGAAGTGACCTTCCCCAATCGTACCCAAGTTCCCGAGCCGAGGCAACTTTGGTGATGACGGACACGTGGCCTTAGGCAACGAGTCAGGGTTTCCTAAATTTCCCAAAATAAAATATTTAGGTGGCGACTCTGTATCTGGCAAAGCAGTCCATGTTTGGCACTTCTTTCAAAAATCTGTTTTCTCAAAACGATTTGCTGGATTTGGACTCTTTGGTTCGAGATTAAGAACCGTAACACAAATCGAGTCCGAGCTGTAGCGCGGCCCCCCGCGGGCTTGTTACAGTTTCTGGCGACTCCGCTGGGGATTTAGAGAACTTGACTCGAACTCATGATATCTGGTTTTGACTACACTTGTGTGTTTCTTTGCATTGCATTTGCATTGGTGCGCCTAGGACACCGTATTTGCCATCTGATATTCCTGAACGGTTTGCCGGAGGCTTGTCTTGTCAAGGCATGACCATAAGGCTGACCGGTTGTGGGCTCTGCCAATATGGGAACACAAACCCTGATTTTATCGGGGCACCCTTTTGACCATTCGACCTAGTGCATATTCGGATCCATAGTGACCATTCCAAACTAAGACAAGTTGCTTACCCGATAGGTTGTTTGAAACCGCTGCGTGCGTAGTGAAACCCTAGCTCCTGACAAAATAGGACAGGGAAACCCTACCTCTCCATAGGGGTGTTTTGGCTCTCACTTATCTATTATGTGCTTTTAGAGTGTGTCTCTACAGGAATGCATGTATCAGTTTACAAGTTTGGGCATCAGGCCTGCGGGCACCGGTTCAGTATTTTGGGACTCAGTTTACCTGAGGGTATCAATTTGCAGGATAGAGATTTGGGCAGAATTCAGTAGAGGGCACACTCATTCAAACTATGCTCGTATCTGTTCAAGTGAAATTAGGCTGAGATGCTGTCCATTTTCTCTTTTGCTAGGGTAGTCTTGGAACCATAGCTTCAGAAGGCTCCAATATCCCCCGGGTACACCGAACTTGTGTTGATAGACTTTGTCAGGTCAGAGATTCAGTTCAAGGGCAATCAGTGTTCCTTTGCCAAAGGCGGGGTGGAAAGGTCGGTCAGGCACAAACCACCAGTACAGCAGCTACCAGCTCAGTGGTCTTTGAACAGCCAGGTTGAGATTTCGAGTCTACTGCAGAGATAGATATACTGGTGGTTCAATCAGATCAGGACAGTATGTTAGGCTTAGAAGAGATGGTGAGCCAGCTTCAGGATAGTATGAAAGCCATGCAGCAAGATGCTGTCCCGTCAAGCGGAATTCACCAAGCAACAGGCCGTGGTCATAGCCCAACAGGCAGAGACAATTGCCAGGTTAGAGCAGCAAACTGGGGTATCTACTTCACACCAGGCTCCTCCCCCACCAAGAGTTCCCATACTCGGGGAGGCAACCCACGTCCAGGATGTTACGGACATTCCAGGCGGGCCAACTCCGCCCCTGGTTCTACTCCAGCTATCTAAAACACCCACCAACCTACCAGACTCTCCTTTTGAGTTCAAGACGGACCCCACAGCATTGAAAGTGAGCAAGCTTGAGGAATTGTTCAAAAAGTCTCAGGGGGCCCATTCTATTCTTGATATAGAGGATGGTTATACCGACTCAGTGGAGAGCAAAGGCCTCAATGATGACTACAAGGCCTTCCGACAAAGATCAGATCAGGGTGATTGTTCGGAATTTGCATGACAAGTTGCTGCAAAAGATGGTCGTTTTACCTCTGTTTACCTTTCCAGCCCTTCATGAAATGGGGGTTCAAATCGAGGATGCCATCAGACAAGGGATCTTTGCAGAAGATAATGAGCCTTTGAAGAGGAATGTTGCTCGCAGTTCCAATGCTACTACTGATGGTAGCACAACTGCGAAATGCTCAGAAGTAGATACTATCACCACTTCCCTCAATGGCCAAAAACCAACCACCTCAACTCGACCCCAAGCCCGAAAATTCCATCCTCTTTATATGAGTCTCTCTCAAGCTTTGAAAAAGCTGCGAGAAGAAAGGCATCTAGAACTTCTAGAACCCCAACTCCTTCCAAACCCTCTTCCACCAAGATATGACCCAGCTAAATACTGTGCCTACCATCAACAGCGCGGTCATGATACGAACTGTTGCATCCGCCTCCGTCATAAGATTCAGGATCTTATTGACGAAGAGACCCTAGCTCCACCAAAAGGACCTCAGGTTAGTACTGACCCGTCACCTCTACATCTCAACGTCATCCATATACTGTCATCCACCTACGACCCCAGCATATACATCACCCCAGCCCATCTACCCAAGCCTGAGGTGTTCATTCCAGAAAGCATGGACTTATGCATGATGGATGCATCTGGACCCCAATCATCTCAAACCCGTGAGCCCACTACTTCTGAGCTAAAGAGAATGATCGAAGATCTTCAAAGAACTATGACAGATCTAGCCTCTGGGACATTGGCTCCATCATCGACCACAGCACATACTAGGAGTTTCACGACAAAAGGCTCCCCAATCTTGGAACGGGCTGTATTTGAGGAATGCCAATCCCTTGGCAAAGTGGAGGCGAGTAGAAAGAACAAGATAGGGGCGGACATGGATCCCCATGAACATCTTCTGTTGGCTGTTGAGGCTTTGAAAGCCGAGGGACTGAACAAAGAGCGTGTGCTCGCAATTGTTGCAAAAACTGTGGACGACATTTTCGCCACTCAAGTTGGGGGCAGTTTGAATCAAGGGGCAAGCCGGGAGAAGGGTCGTTGTATCAGAAACGTTCCTTTTAGCTATAATCCTGCACTCGAAAGAGATCAACAAACCAGGCCAGCACCTGCCAATCCCTTTACTGGTGTGTCCAGCAAAAATCCACAAACCTTGAAGTACCAACCCCGAGGTCAGAGGGTCTTCCATGCCCTCCACATGCCTTTGTCCAAAGCTTTCCAAATCCTTGCTGGACAAGGCCATCTCAAACCCCTTGAGCCTCGGCCTCTCCCAAATCCTCTTCCGGCTACGCATGATGCCGCCCAGTACTGTGCCTTCCATCAGCAAACTGGCCATACTACCGACAACTGCTTCCCTCTTCGCCATGAAGTACAGGATCTATTTGACAACGGGGTCATTGCCGCACCAAGCTCTGCAAAGTCTATCGGCACTGGATCGGTGAACTTGGGGGATAATGTGACCATGTGATCGGGGGATGAACCACCTGCGGGCAGCGCTCGATTAACTCCAGACGCAGGAATGGCATGCACTGTTCTGAGCAACATGCAAATACCAGTTTTGCTACATTCTGACTTGGGTATTGAGTCAGTCTTGTTGTTTTGTTTTGAGTCCGTCTTTTTGTTTTGAGTCAGTCTTTTCATACTGAGTCAGTTGGGTCTATCTTGTTGTACCGAGTCAGTCTTTTTTTGTTGGAGTCGGGTAATTTCGGGGGTGTTACCTCGAACATCACTTGCTTGTTTTGTGTTTGTCTTTTCGTTTTCTTTTGAGTCTGTTTCTGCCTTGGAGCCAGTAATGCCAACGGATCTCAATGAAACAGCCGTGATTTTCACGCTCTCACGTTTGCTTCTGCCGTGTGCCAGTTATGCCGGAAGTTCTGAATAAGATGGCATTATTTGACTAAGAACTCTGTCTTTTCTGTGCCTTGAAAGTCATTGTAATGACCTGAGTTTTTCAAAACTTTTTTAACACTGCGATGAAAACAAGGAGGAAGGAATTCCTCGGGTTTTGCAAAAATTTGATCAACTGAGAGAAAGAGAGGCGTCCTAAACCCTTAATGAATGAAATCATGCTTGTTAATGTGAGTACTGGGAAGGATCCTGGCTTAATCCAGATTGGTTCTACACTGTCTTTAGCGCGAGCGACTGGTCGCTTCCTTAAAAGATTTCAAAAAAATGTTTTTGCGCGATCCTGCGAAGACCTGCGTGGAATCGCTCTTGAGATTGTGCAGCCTAGTGTAGACGTCCCCGAACACATCCCGGGGGAAGGGAGTGCGAGTCCCCCCCCCCTCCCGTTCTGGTTTTATATTGGGTCACAACAGTTCGAAGGACTCAAATGTCACGGTTCTCAATCTTGAACCGAAGAGTCCAAATCCAGCAAATCGTTTTGAAAACAGATTTTTCGAAAGAAGTGCCAAACATGGACTGCTTCGCCAGATACAGAGTCGCCACCTAAATATTTTAAAATGGGAAATTTAGGAAACCCTGACTCGGTGCCAAAGGCCACGTGTCCGTCATCACCAAAGTTGCCTCGGCTCGGGAACTTGGATACGATTGGGAAAGGTCACTTCGTGAGCACCCCCGCTCGCCCGGTCAAAGACCGGCCTCTACTAACCATGATATCTGATTTTGAAAAACATTGTGAGTTCTTATTCTGGTTATTAGCCTAGGTTACTATGTGATGCGCACAGCATACAAGTATAGACTGAATTGCCTGAATTGGAACAAGACACTTCATGTCTGTTTGTTTGAAAATGGTTTGATGGTGCTACCCGTAGATAGGCTAAGACGTGGATTTGCCACCCTCGGGTGGGCTTAAGAAAATATGATTTTGCCACTATCTAGTGGGCTTAAAACAAGCATTTGATGAATTGTTCCAATTCAAGTAACTCAACCTCTACCCACAGGCATTCAAGGCAGTTATATCACATAAGCATTTAGCCTCATGGTAAGCATGCTATTCATGGCAACACTCACACGCATGCAAGGATGCTAAAGCGTAAAACTCACCGAGTACTCCAAGCCAAAACAAAAGTTCGTTAGAAATCCATGCATGATCTTAGATACACAGAAATGCCTGATGCAACACATGCAAAGATGCAAATTATAGCAGGCTCGGCTATTCTAAACATGGCATATGGAATGCTACAGCTATCACATATTCAATTTGGAATTGAAATACAGATGCAGTTTGTATGATGCGCCGAGCCCGGTGCGTGCAAAACAGATGAATGATGCAAAACATGCTGTCATACTGTATGCTAATTGAAACATGCCCTATATCTAACCATCATAAGCAGGTAAATAAAAGGGAAGAAAGATGTGGGGTTGGAAGACATACATCACACTCACCCACACTTATTACAATTATGCCCTCGCGCAGAGGGTCCGAATAAATAATACAGTCCCAAATGAAAGAATAGTACAGTCCGAATATTACAGTCCGAATAATATACAAATTCCTAATTAATTAACAAATTAGATAAGAAAGCTGTAAAACTGGCATGCAAGCCAGGGACTGCCTTGATTCTGATGAATGATGTATGCCCGGGTGCCTTTGCGCGGAAATCCACGGCGATGCCCCGATTAGCCTCTGTTTTGCAATTATTTCTTGAAAAGCGCGCCAAGCCTCGGAAGACTGCTGATCCTTGATATGCTGCAACAGAGAGCAGGAAAGGGGCATAGCAATGTATTTTCACAAATGTATGCATGCCTCGATCCTCGTGCCATCAATCACGCATATCGATGCATGATGGCCGAGGAGCCGAATTGCACAACTCAATATAGGATGAATACATATGAATGCTACAACAAAACCTAACTCCATCACGGGTAATCCGGAGTGTCGGTGACTTGGGAATTGAGACCCGTTCCGTCGCTCGGAGTGCGAAACGCGCCTCGTTTCCCGTGCCCGGGCTAACTCCTATCCCGAACACAATGCAATATGCATGATATGCGTGAAATGCAACTAATATGCATTCCTAACATACACAATGTCATGGAATGGCATACACGCTATACGAGGTAATACACAACCGGGCATACACAATGCTACGGATGAAATGGCATACGCAATGCAATAATGGGCTTACACCAACATGAGAGAGCCTCAGCCACACTCACATAGGAGGCCATCAGATGAAAACAAGATACCTCGAAGTGCGTGCCCAAACCGAGAAAATGGCATACGCAATGCAATATGGACTTATACTAACATAAGCGGACCTCGGTCACACTCACATAAGAGGCCATGAGATAGAAATGAGATGCCTCGAAATGCGTGCACACGGGCACGCAAACCGAGAACGGACCTTTGGGCACCGAAATGCCACTCTAATGAGACACGACAAAAACATGGAATATGATATGAAAACATGCAAAAATCAGTGGTAAAATGAGGGCCAAAACAGCCCCGAAATGAGGTGAAATAATACCCGATGTATGAAACGATCCCGAAACACGGATTTCAATGCATAAAATGGCCTACAGCTATACCATACATGCATAATTGATACATGACATGAAAAAGAATAAGAAATACAGCCCAAAAACTCACATTTTTACAGAACAAAACATGGCCAAATAGCAATCACAAGTAAGGCTAAGATGGCATACAAAAAAAGGCTCCGTAAGGGAGGCTATGAAGCAAGTGGTAGATGCAAAGCCCAAATGGAAAAATACCCTTCTACAACACTGAAGAGGGACTAAAAATATGAACATTTACAGTAGATGACAAGCCCCAAATAAGTATGAAAACATGCTCAAAATGCAATGCAATGCAAGATTAAGGATAACAAGAGGCTATAACATGAGGTACCCCAAACATTCATCAAAAAGCCAAAGACCCTTAATGAGACATGCCAAGAAGGTCAAAATATGACCATTTTCAGTTCTGATCATGGCCGAAAACAGAAGCTAGATAAGCCTACAAAGCATGCAAAAATGGGGGCCAAAGAGGGGTATAATAGTAAGCACAACATGGAGGCCCCCAACAGTGGTGATCCCTTCTACAATGTTGTAGAGGGACTCAAAATAAGCCTACTCACAGTTCATGACACACTCCAAAACAATTTAAATATAGGCCAAACAAATCATGCAAATTTACGGTAAATAGGAGGGATTATGAAGTAAGTGCAAGATAGGGGGCCCAAAAATGGTTGAGCCCTTCTTAAATGTTGAAGAGGGGCTCAAAATAGGCCCACTTATAGTTCACATTATGCTCGAAAACAGATCACACATAGGCTAGAAATTTCATGCAAAAATGTGGCATACCAAGGGGTATTGAAGCAAGTACCAAATGGAGGGCTCAAACAGGGTTGAGCCCTTGAACAAACATGAATAATGGCTCAAAAAAGGCCTAGTTTCAGTTAGTGTCGGAGCCCAAAACAGTAAGAAAATAGGCTAGAAAAAAGATGCAAAAAAAGAGCTAAAAGAGGGGAAATGTGAACTTACCCTTGAAGACTATTCTTTGCTGCCTTTAGGACCAAGGGATGTTGCTTCTAAGCCTCTGAAAAACCTCTCCTTGCTGCTGGAATGGAGTGGTGGTGGTGGTGCTTGGTAGTGATGAAGAAAAGGGGTAGAAACTTAGGGATTTTGAGAGAAAATGAGAGAGAAATGGAGAGAGATGTATGCAAGGCCCTTAGGGAAATTTTTGTTACCCTAAAACTAGTCTTGGAGGCTGGTTATAAAGGCAAGAGGAGAGGAGAAAAGGTGGAGGGAAATGACACCAAGTTTCCCTCCTAAAGCTCTCCCCCGGATAGAGATATTTTTTGGGAAAAACAGCTATACAGCTGTAAGGCACACCTCCCAAGGATCATGGCCGACTAGGTATTTTTGTCGCAGGTGGGCGGCCGGCCACCCCCTATGGCCGGCCGGCCAAGGGGCAAAAATGAAAAGCTGATTTTCTGGCCGGCCACCACATATTGGTGGCCTCCCATGTGTGCTCAACAAGACCCTGTGGTTGGAAATTGGCAACTGTAAAACAGGAGAGACAACAAGCCACTTTTCAAAGAGGTTTCAAAATGGACCAAAGAATTACTGGCCGGCCATAGACTTTTAGGGTCCTCCCATGTGTGTACAACACAAATATGTGGTTTGGGCTTGAAGAAAATACTCCTAGGGTGGTCAACATTGGCTCGGAAGTGAGAAAAACGGGCGTCGGAGGGCACCGGAGGAGCATAACTGATTACTGAGACAATTGCTGGCCTCCCACCCTTCAGTGACCTTCCTGGTGATAAAACAGAGGTACCTGCCAAAAATGAACGAAAACCGATGCAAAACGAACGCTCGGGGGCCAAAACACGCAGTTCGGGGTCCCGAAAATAGGCTGTTAAGCACCGGAAGTGGCATTCGGCCACGAAGTGGGTCTCTCAGACCTCAGTGTCCCTCAAAACGGAGTAAATAAGATGTATACCAAAAACCGGAGGAATCGGAGATGGTTAGACAGTCCCGAACCGAGGCACACGGCCTGACGGCTCCGAAAACCGGGAACCGGGCTCCGAAATGGGCAAAATGGCCTACGGCCACGAAATGTAGCCTACGGCCACTGAGAGATGGTCCACAGGACCTCTCCCTCCCTTCAGGAAGAGAAACAGAGAAAACCGAGTCTGGTTCGCAAACCGAGGTAGGGTATAGAAGAGGGTTCGGAAGTCCGGAGGCAGGGCTCACGGCCGCGACTCTGAGACTTCTGAACGAGCACAATATGCAACATCACCGAGCGCTCAATCGGTGACGTCTGAGTCTTGAGGTCTGTCAAAAATGGGGTGTCTACAGTTGCCCCTCTTTGACAGAACTCAGAAGTCACAAGTGACGGGAGTGAATGTCAAAGCCCAGAGACGACCCATTTTTGACAAAGCCGAAGACTTAGACAATCATACAAGATGCACAGAGATATGTGCCCGCAGGCGTGCCCGCAGGCAGGGGCAAAATGCAAAGCGATATGCACGGAGCCAGATGTAACTTAACGATCATGCAAGTGCAGCAAGCTGTAATGAAGCAAGTATTCGCAAATAGATGCAACAGTTTTAAGCAAGAATGCAAAGCAACAACTACATTTCATGCAGTTAGGAATGCGGAGAATTATTCATTTCTCGTCGCGTCTCACACGGAGAAGATACGATACCTGCGCGATTCGTCTGGTCGCACCAGCCTCAAATGAACCGTACATACAATATCGTGCCTGCAAAAGAGAGAAATTCAACAAGGACAATATGCTAACAACATATATTCAATGTGTTTCCTGTGATTCCGAAAGTTTGACACACGCAGTGTCGGCGAGTGAATGCATCGCAATGCGAGAAAGGAATGTGCGTGACAACGCATGCTCGAGCACAGAGGTATGGTACACCAAGAAAACATGCATGACAATGCAAAATGCTCATGAGAATGCAAGTTATGTGCACAACAATGCAAAACGAGCATAAATCAGGGCGCCCGTTTGTTGCGAAACAACGAGCAAGGAAACGCGCATTTCGGCGGAGGCGACTCAAACACGGCCTCTGGTTCACCTCCCGGAGAGGTTACAACATGCTTAAAAAGGATACACTCTGATTTTGATGAGTAATAATGAGACACATATCAGAAATTGCAGCTGAAGTTCCGGCGGAGCAATTTCACGCCAGAAAGCACACTTTTCTTGAACTTTTTCAGGTCCCGGGAACTCCGATCTTCCTCAAAATTTGCAGGGAGCTAGGTGAGCATGTGGGGAACACCACCGGCCAGGTGGTTGCCCTAGGGGAGGCCACCGGCCAGAAACCAAAAAGCAAATGGCCGACCAGCTAGAAAAGGTGGCCGGCCGGCCACCTGTCCAAAACAGGGGGCAGTTTTGTCTTTTCGCCTCATTTTCTTTATATTCTTTCATCTATTCAATCCGAGATCACACCCATAGCTGCGATTTCTTCTCCCCTTGCTTCCCAAACCATTTTTTTCTTCAGATCTGCATTTTATACGCGCTTTTCAACCTCCCACGCAAGTTGTTTTCGCAAAAACATTCGATTTTAAGCACTTTGGACCGATTAAATTTTGATTTCGGGGCTTCTTTTCTCATTTTCACCACTTGAGGTAAGTTTGTCTCAATATTTGGAAGACTTTCTCGGGAGTTGACTTTTGTTGACTTTTCCATTTCCCGAGAGTTGACTTTTGTTGACTTTTTCTAATTTTGGCTCATTTTTGCTCCTTTTGCAGATTTTTTGAAATGGCGGGTAACTTCCCTCATGGCGGAGGTCCTCCAGGTGCCGGGGATGATTTTGATGTCATGACGCTGCCCTCGACGGTCCGACCTTTCATCCCCGAGAGATACGCCCCATCGGTGCACATTCTTCCGCGGGCCATTTTTCGTCATTTTACTGACTTCAATGATCGGGTACCCGGAGATTTACTTCTACGAGAGCCGGAGCATCACCTTTCTTACGACGCACGAGAGGTATTTTACTCCATTTTTTGTATTTTTCGTGCATTTCATACCTTTGCCATGCTTGAACACACAGTTTAGCCTATGACATAGTACTTTGCTTGCATTCTGAACATGTGGTTTAAACACTTGAACTTCTGAACACTAGGCTCATTGATTGATTGTGAACGCACGGTACACATTAGTTAAGAATTGAACACACGGCTCAAACACTGAATTGTCGAACCCACAGCCCGAATTTGAAGGTGAACACACAGCACACACTGACTAAGAGTAGAACACGCAGTCCCGAACTCTGATTTTCTGAACACACAGTCCAAGTCGATGGTGAACACACAGCCCACACTGACTAAGAGTAGAACCCACAGTCCCAAAACACTGATTTTCTGAACACACAGTCCAAGTTGATGGAGAGTAGAACACACAGCCCTAACTCTGATTTTCTGAACACACAGTCCAAGTTGATGGTGAACACACAGCCCACTGCTTGAAAGTAGAACACACAGTCCCAAACTCTGATTTTCTGAACACGCAGTCCAAGTTGATGGTGAACACACAGCCCACACTGATTGAGAGTAGAACACACAGTCCCAAACTCTGATTTTCTGAACACACAGTCCAAGTTGATGGTGAACACACAGCCCACTGATTGAGAGTAGAACACGCAGTCCCAAACTCTGATTTTCTGAACACACAGTCCAAGTTGATGGTGAACACACAGCCCACACTGATGGAGAGTAGAACACACAATCCTGAACTCTGATTTTCTGAACACACAGTCCAAGTTGATGGTGAACACACAGCCCACACTGATGGAGAGTAGAACACACAGTCCCGAACTCTGATTTTCTGAACACACAGTCCAAGTTGATGGTGAACACAAAGCCCACACTGATGGAGAGTAGAACACACAGCCCACTGATTAAGATTTGATCACGCAGCCCAAAACACTGATTTTCTGAACACACAGTTCTAGTTGATGGTGAACACACAGCCCACTGATTGAGATTTGAACACGCAGCCCAAAACACTGATTTTCTGAACACACAGTTCAGATCGCTGATTAAAGCGAACACGCAGCCCACTGATTAAGATTTGAACACGCAGCCCAAAACACTGATTTTCTGAACACACAGTTCAGATCACTGATTAAAGCGAACACGCAGTCCAAAACACTGATTTTCTGAACACATAGTTCATTTACTTGCATTTGCACACGGCTCATTCATTTCATTTGCACACAGCTTGTTCATTTCATTTGCACACAGCTTGTTCATTTCATTTGCACACAGCTTGTTCATTCTAATTCTGACACATGCGTTCATTCTGAATACAGGTTGGCTCTCGTACCGTGCGAGGATACGGCTCCACTGCTGCGAGAGAGTGGTATGCCGAGCTCCCGGAGGCTGTCCGGGATTTGGTTGACTTAGCAGGGTTCGGGGCCTTCTGCGTAGGATTATCACATTGTCCTGCTAGTAGGACACTGTCAGCAGCTTTGGTGGAGAGATGGTGGGACACCACCAATTCCTTCCACTTTTCCGCCACCGGGGATTTGACCATGACCCCGCTAGACTTCGCCGTACTCACCGGTCTAGACATAGGAGGTTGGCACATTCCTTACGACGAGGATATGGGCGAGTGGGAGGCTGCTTGGGTACATCTGCTAGGGACCCGCCCGCCTGTGGACAGAGCTTCTGGGAGAGTCCGATACACCTGGTTCTCTTCCCGTTTTCGGAGGCCGGAGATGGAGCCCGAGTCTCCTGAGGAGGTTGAGCAGTACACCCGCGGTTTCCTTATGTTCCTCTTTGGCACCACTCTGTTTGCCGATAGGGGGAACACTGTTGGGTTGTATCTCTTGAGCGCCCTGGTGGACCTATCACAGGTCAGTCGGTACGACTGGGGTGGTGCCGGCCTGGCTACCCTCTATTGCTACATGAGCGCAGCATCCCACGGGCAGGGGGATTCACTTGGCGGTTATTGGAGAGCCTGGGAGGTATTTTCTGTCCTCTTGGCTTACATTTCTGCTCCTCATTACTTGTTCATTGCACACACGGCGCACTTTATATTCTGTATTTTGCCCTCAGCACTTTGTATTTACATTCTGCATTGCTTTTCTCAACTATGGGTCTACGTATATTTTCCGACGTTAGCCCCAGAGATGGAGGTGGCAGCGCCCCTTATGACCCCGTTTTCACTGGTATTCGAGGGCGAGCACCGACCGAGACCTCGAGAGACTCTCTTCTACCTGCGACAGTATTTTGACACTGTTCGGACGACAGAGGTATTTCAGAACTCTCAGTTCTTTTCCGTTTTCATCTTTGATTTGCCCTGTATATTCCCGATTTCTGATTGATTCATGCACTGGTTATCCGCAGATTACGTGGCAGCCCTGGGCGGTCTTAGGCGATGGTCTCCGATATCAGTATCCCGGAGGATCGGGTAACTCCCATCACAGGTTCCTGCTTGAAGGACCGGTTGGTAGGGCGTGGTTCTTGGGGGAACGCTTTCTGCGCCAGGTATAGGGGTACACTTCTCAAGACCCTCCTGCAGCACCTCCAGCCACTATGCGGACTGCTGATAGGCTCTCTGCCCAGGAGGTCGTTAGTGCTATGCAGGGCACCGATGCTTTGCTGCACCTTACGGACGGGGACTACGCCACTTATCGTCACACATATTTGATGCCTCCCTTGACGGGAGTGCGTGCTCCGCCACGGAGGCCTGCTGATGTACCATCTTCGAGTCGGGCTCGTGCCACGAATATCCCCTCTTCCAGCAGGGCTGGTACATCTCGAGGTGGGGGTGGGTCGATTCCCCCGATCCCTCGACTCTTCCTCATCCGGGGTGGCCAGACATGCCGACCGAGTTGACGAGTTGGCGATTCGGGACTCCTTACCAGGTCTCGCTGGAGCCTCCTCTTCCTGACAATAGATATGTCAGGGATCCTGATTCACCCCCGGTATGTTTTACAGCTTTGATTTATCAGTCAAATACTTGGACATTCATTCCCTCACTGATAGTTTTGCATTTGTATCTGTAGCCTCCAGTTGAGTACACGGATGAGATACTTGGGATGCTGGCCACATTCGAGGGCATGATCCTACGGAGGGAGGCACAGCTGGCCATTATGGGCGTGCAGGTACTGTCCATCTTTCCTGTATTTAGCATACTCCTGGTGACATGCTGGTTTTGAACATTCTGCTGTATTGATAGGCTATGTAGAGCACATCTGACACACATCCCACTCGCATATTGTACTTGCATCTGTTTTTCATATTTGAACTGATTGAACTCTTCACTTTCAGATGCCTCCTGTATATGCACCGCCGCGGGCCGGGCCACCCGGGCCTTCTCAGAGAGGTCGAGGTGCTGGGCCATCTGGGCCCTTTCGAGGAGCTGGGCCATCCAGGCCTTCTCAGGGAGCAGGGCCATCTAGGCCTTATTGGGGAGCTCGAGGAGCGGGGTCGTCTCGCAGACGTAGGGCACATGTTATAGAGGCTGAGCCTGATGAGGAGGAGGAGGAGGAGGAGGTCGCAGATCGTGAGTCAGAGACATCTGCTGAGGAGGGGGGCTCCGGCCTTGGTTCCGGGAGTGGAGACGAGGCTGAGGGGGATCCTGAGGGTGACAGCTCCGACCCGGATGGTGATGATGGTGCGGAGGTTGTCCCGCAGAAGAGGATGAGGGGGCCCCCTCATTCTCGCTCTCGGGGATATTGATGCTATTTCCTGCTTTATTTTACTTTTTGCTAGTAGTTTGTAGCACTTTGCATATTGTTAGGCAGTTTTATTTTTTGTAAAACTTGTACCTTTATTTTGTTGTAAAACATGATGGAATGAAATAGCTTTTGAAAAGATGTTGTATTTGAAATTCCTAGCATCGCATCGCATCATTTTGCACAAAAATAGAATTGAATGGGAATGTGCCTTGTGTATTTACTGGGTCAGGTAATGAACCGACGCAACAAATCAAAAAACTCGACTCACTAAGAAATAACAGAATCTTAGCAAGTTTACAACTCGATAAGCAAAATACAACAATGTTAACGACCCAATAAACAGGACTTAACAAGATTGTGTAAACAAAGAGTAACAACTCAAAACACAAAATGCGACAGCTCGACAAAACTTACAACTCGATAAACAAAGCAACAACTCGATAAGCAAAATACAACAAAGCGTACTTCGGACGGACGATCTGGATGATAGAACGCATCCGAAACTGAGAGAAATGGAGGCCTTCGACATCCCCGATGCATAGAAATGCCTCAAACTTCCTTCCGGAGGGCAAAACAGGACCAATGCCTGGCCGGCCACATTTTGCACTTGGGGACTGAAGGGTGGCCGGCCGGCCAATTTTTGAAACAAAGGTGGCCGGCCTGCTAGAATAGGTGGCCGGCCGGCCACCTTTCTTTCAACTCCTAGATTTGTGACACGTGTCCTCGAATAGTGTTTTACCCCCCTATAAAGCCCCAACTTTGGAACCCATTCATTTCATCACTGCTTTGCACAAAAATTGAGGCATTTCTCGCAGAAAATCTCACATCTTGGATCTCTTCTTTAGATGGCTCGGAAAAGTTGAACTTCTGGGGTTTTGGCTTGAATGCACTATTTACGCTGGGCCGGACTCCACTGCACCTTCCTTTCCTCCATGCCGCAATGAGATTTTGGAACCCGGCGACGCATGTCTTCAGCTTCGGAGGGCAAGAGGTATGTCCCACTTTCGAAGATTTTCAAGTCTTGATGGAGTCTGAACGCTCAGAAGAGATCTTGCCTCAGTCTCGTTTTGGCCACGCCCAAGCTTTAGGGCGGATGTGCGGTCTCAACGCGCATGATGCTCGATCTCTGATCTGTAACGGGATGTTGGATATCCCGAGCCAGATTTACCGATTCTCTGATGCCGGTGACCGCAGCGGCCATCATTGGCAAGGTTTCCGACAACATGCGCTCTGCTTGTGCATGCTATCTCATTTTCTGTTTGTCTCGGGCTTCAGAGGAGCTAACATCCGTTTGATTGAAGTCGCTCAAGGCTTGAGGGAAGGAAAGAGCTGTACCGCCATGACATTGGCCGAGACACTGCTAGGTTTGGATGCCTTCTACCGCCAAGAGACAACCAAGTTTGCGGGAAGTCCACTACTGCTGCAGGTAATGTTTCCCACCCAAGCTCACATATGTATTTGCTCACATCACTCGACCCTCAGGCTCGGTTTTTCTCACAAAACCCTCATCTTACTTTTCTCTCGTCGCACGTCTCTCTATTCTTTATTCTCTCATTTTACATCCCTCCTCAGGTTTGGTTGATGGATAAACTGCAAGTTGTGGACTCTTGCCCTGCTTACTCAGCCCGCGGCTACTTCTTTCGACAACGCCTGGTCGATGCCCTTGATGAGGGATGGTGGTTTGAATGGATGTGCAATTTGTCAGCTGAACGCATTGCGTGGCGCTGCCCTTGGCTTAACCTTCCGGCAATGAGCTATAGCATGTTCCAGGATACGGGGATCCGGTTGATCGGCTTGACTCACTACGTATTCTACTTCCCATTTCGTATTCTGCGTCAGTTTGGTCATGATCAGACTTGCCCTCCGGAGGGGATTGAGTATCCGGTCACTTTCCCGGTCCGAGGTGCACACCTTACCCGACACACTACGGCTTGGAGGATTAGAGAGCTCCTGCCCCCCGCCTCTATTTTCAGTTGCACTTTATCTGACGAGTGCTGGGATTGGCTCAATGAGGAGGCACAGATTGGGCCTAGGTTGGCGTCAGAGGCTTCAACCAGCTCTGGAAGGGGGCGCAGGGACACCTGACTTGACCGTGCCCCAAATTTATTGCTTTATTAGTACTTTCAAGTTTTCTCTATGAGTGTAATAAAAAGCAACTTCAATTGTATGCAAGAGCGAGAGAACTCTGTTTTGAAATCAATGAAATTGAAGGTTGTGGTACTGAAGATTCCCCGCTTTGGTCCAAAAATGGTCTTAGTTGTAAAAAGATTAATTTTGAGTAAAGTCAACTTTTATTAAAACTTTTCAAAACTATTTTCGATATGGATCAGAACTGGACACGCCTGAGATCTGTCACTGAGATGCGCAACCCCAGATCCTAGCAACTGGAAAGTTGCCCCTAGTCTGGATAGTACCGCGGCACTGTGTGGCAACGGAAAGTTGCCCCTAGTCTGAATAGCACTGTACCGGAGATCACGATAAATGCTGATGAATAGAGATGACTGAGATGATCAAATGGACAAAGTTGATCGGGGAAAAGATTGTGGCTGAACTTCAGGATGAAGCTGCCTACGTATCCCGAAGATGGGAATCAAGCCTTACGTAGTTTAGGCTTAGGTTCGCTCGGGTATTTTTACTCTCCTTTTGCGCTCTAACTTTTGCCAAGGCTGCCCTTTGCGGGTTTTCAACCTTGC